>CM044565.2:1093948-1426448 GCA_024416835.2 Perccottus glenii | reverse complement strand
GCAAACCAAATGTTATTGCACTTTTGTTCATATAGCAGTTCTTTAAAAATGTATGCAGTACACTAATTTTGAATTCATTATTACATTTTGTGTATAATGCGATTAATCGCAATTAATCACAGAACATTGTGCGATTATTCGCAATTAAACATTTTAATCGTTGCCCAGCCCTAATTTAAATATTGATGATAACAAGCTTGGGGGAAAACACAATTGCAATTAATTACAGAAAATGTGCAATTAATTAGTTAATTTTTTTTAATCGATTCCCAGCCCTAATATATATATATATATATATATATATATATATATAATATATATATAATATATGTATTAGGGCTGAAACGATTCCTCGAGTAACTCGAGTAACTCGATTACAAAAAATATTCAAGGCAAATTCCTCTGCCTCGAAGCTTCTTTTAATTTATTTTTAAGCTCCCGTCAGTTTGTTTCGCAATGATTTTTTTTATGTGACACAGTGCGTTTACGTCACCCACAAAGCGGAAGGAGCATGGGAAGGAGACGGAAGGAGTTAGCAGTGTTTTGATTTGATTTCATTTCGCGTGCGAGCTGCAAAATGGAAGGGATTGATAACAATAGCGATGAGCAAAGAAACAAACAGGAGAAAACGACTCAAACTGTCCAAGGTTTGGGTTTCATATTAAAATGTAAAGAGAACAGCGTGGCGTATGTGTCCATTGCAAGATCGAGCTAGCATACCACAACAGCACAAGGTCCATGCTGCAGCAGCAACAGAAAACATCCGCTCTACTCATAGACCAGAGGACCGTCACCCTGGACAAGGTAAATTCAATGCAGCATTAAATAAATGTGATTGCTCATCAAGATGAAGGCTGTTAAATCAAGTATGTTAACTATGTCATGGACAACCCACGTTGGGCAGCACAATTATGTGAAAATAAACCGCACGTGTTTGCAGAGGGGTTACACCACCAGATTATTTAACAGCAGTTTATACCACGGCTACCAAAAGACTTAATTTACTGCAAAAAAAAGTTGTGATTGGCTTTTACGATGAAATATACTAGATTATTTATAATGTGAAAACATGCATGTTGGTTTTATCATTTACAGTTTTTAAATATACATTTAAATTTATTTTACACACTCATCATTATTATTCCATGATTGTATATCGAACATTGCATCTTGTTAGTTATCGCATCACATTTTTCTTCAATATCGAGCAGCCATAATACAAAGTATTCACAAGTATTTAATTTGATTGCCATGAATAGAATTTATAAATACACAGCCATGAACCTGCTGTATAATAATGATATTATAGCTTACTTAGTAATAAATATCAATAATAATTATTATTTCACCTCTTTTTCAGTAAATCATCACAGCTTCGTATGAACAGATGTGCGGACAGCTACTTCATGTTCCACTGAGCAGCTGAGTTTTCAGAGAGCATTCCAAGAAGAAGACTTATGTTCAGAACGTTTAACTTTTAGTTCTGAAAGTTAAGTTGCATGACTTAAAAGGCAGTGTTTTTGTATTATTATTATTATTAATTTAATGTATAACTTAGTTTTGATACTTTAAAAAGTATTTTTAAAGTAATTAATTTTATTTGTTTTTGCATCTCAGAAAATGCTTTATTTAAAACCCCAAATTGAATGGCACTTAAATGCACTTTATTTTTATTGTTCACAGTACAAGTACAGACAGAGAAACAATGGGTAATAACTAAATGTTTATTTTTGATGTATGCATTGCATTTTATGCATTTAAAAAAATAATTAAAATTTTCTTTAAAAAAAGGAAACATAGTTGTTCTTTTTAAGAGACCTAGAGTCTTATTTTCTCTTGCATATTTAATATTGCACTTTAAGTAAAAATACATTTTATCCGATTACTCGATTAATCGATTGAATATTCGGTAGAATACTCAATTACCAAAATATTCGATTACTACAGCCCTAATATATATATATTATATATATATATATATTATATTATATATATAATATATATATATATATATATATATTATATATAATATACATATATATATATATATATATATATATATATACATATATATACATATATATACATATACATATATACATACATATATATATATATATATATATATATATACATATATATACATATATATATATATATATATATATATATATATATATATATATATATATATATATATATATATATATATATATATATATATATATATATATATATATATATATATATATATATATATATATATATATATATATATATATATATATATATATATATATATATATATATATATATATATATATATATATATAGCTTTTCCACCTAGTAGGCACTCAAAGTGCTTTTTAAATGCACTTGATCTAAATGCACTTTGTTTTTATGAGAAAATGTAATTTTAAAACCTTTCCGCAGGCCAGTACATTATTATTTAATGTACACATTTTAGTTTAATAATTTTATTATATATTGTGCATTGTTCCAATGTGTGTGTTCTAAAAAGTAAATATTTGCATAATTTGTAATTGATTTATTCTTTGAATCTTTAATATTAATTAATGCAATTGCAATGCCTTGATTTTAGATAAGTTAGTACACAGTCATAGCCATAAATGCAATGGTACTAATAACTAATTAGTAGCATAATTTCTTTCAGTGTTTCGGTTTCGGCCAAGAATTTTGCTTTCGGTGCATCACTAACAAATACGCAACGTTACATTTTAAAATGAAAAAAAAATGTTTTTTTTACATTGTCGGTACATTTTTAAAGACCTTTGAAACATGGATTTAAGACATTTTAATGCTAATTAATGCCTTATTTTTACATTATGGAATTTAATACCTACTATGACTTTTTAAGGATCCGCAGATACCCTGTTAATGTCTATATGTTTAAGCATTCAAAAGTGATGGCAGTTTTTACCACAATGTTCATATATTAACTAAAACCTCCAATACCTGGACATACCCACAGTCAAGACCTCATTCTGTAAGCCTATTTGTGTATAGCTCTCAACTGGAGCTCTGTGCAGCTTTCTTTTTACATAAAAAAAAAAAATTCCAGATGGGGAAAAAAAAAAACTTTTTTCTGTTTGTTCCAAAGTGTATAACTATTTACCTGTTACACCTGAAATAGATTTGACTGCCTGCGTAAGAAATACAGAGTGTTACCTTTAAAAAAGTGCCCAAACCTTTACATATACTCCAAAGGGTTCAAGAACATTTTAATTTGGGAATGCTTTTTTCAGGCGTTTTAGAAACAAATAGACCCAGAATGATAAGGGGTTTTAATAAACACACCAGTCCACCTTTCCCCTTACCACTCACTGGTCCACCTGTGCAAGTTAATTGAAATTGAAATTATCTCTCCAAAGAAACCACAGAGTCCGGTTTAAGTCCATTTAGCCACATCTCTTTGAAACACATCAGCTGATCTCTGGTGTAAACAAAGGAACAATGGCTGTTTCCAAAAGGGTCCTCCTGACAACCTTCCAAAAAGGTCAACAGAAAAGTGATAAAAGTAGTCCCTGTGTACACAATTGCAAAGGATATGACTACATTAAAGAAAACAATAGAAACACACCATTAAACAAAAGAAAAAGCTTTAAAAAACAAAAGAGAGGGCAGATCTGTTGCTGCACAGCGCCAGCTATAGCAACATGTACATGAAAAACCTGTCCTTAAATTACAAACTGCAAAACCTGGTTAAAATTCTTAGTGGATACAAGTGGAAGACAACCATTTTGGCTGCAGTATCAGAGGTTGCGTTAAACTTTCGCACTCTCCGTCATTTTGACCGAAATAGAGAGAGTCATACAATTTCCATCATAATCTATCATTACCGGTCATTATAAATTTTTATACTTAAATTATATTTAGAATAGCTTTTTGTTTTAATCACATTTTAAGAAATCAGGCTACAAGATGAGCATAGGGGACAGATTATTCGTTTTATTTATGAACAGATGAACAAACACGGCATTTCATGTTCAACACAAAGCTGATTTTTTAATTTTTTTTCTAAACTGACAGCGGAAGGATTTTTTTATGCTTGAACAGGCAGGTCTAGAGGCAGTATTTTACACATATGACTCCAACTACAAAAGGAAATTACAAAAATGAACTGAACTTAATTCAATGGCTGTTCTCTAGATCTGTCTGCCCTGTTCAGTGTTGTCCGTTGTCCTCCTTCATCCTCCTCTGCATCGTGTCCACTTTCTTCCCTTTAATAAACATATCAACTATTTGGCTGTTTGAAGAAACTACTCACACTCAGCTGCCGTGACATTTTTTCAACTGAATGCAGCGTGACAAAGATGAGGTATTTTTTATACTGACATAGGAGTATTTTTATCCCTCGAGTAATTTTGAAATACTCAAAATATAACCACCTAGTTCCCACAGCCACCATCACACCCAGAATATACGGCACAACTAAAATACATCAACAAAACATCCCTCTTTGGCCCATTGTAGATAGTATAAGACCAGTCACATACAACCTTTCAAAATCACTTGTGCAGTTGGCACAAGATCTCAAACAGGTTAAGATAGAACCCAAAAAAATATTTATATCCCATGATGTATTTTCACTGGTCACAAAAAACTGGTAGGGGTCACATTAAACATAGTAGAAAGCAGACTAAGAAAAGACAGAACAATCAACTTATTTTTAATACCAACAAACCATATACAAACAGAAGGAGGGATTTGCAATGGAAGAACCATTGTCTGCCATCACGAGCAGTTTTCTTTAATGGAGGACTTGGAACAACAAGCCATTACATCAGCACCAACAGACTGCAAGATTACGTTTTGGAAAAGATACATAGACAACATTTTGAAGAAGATAAAAAGCAAGACACACAAAGCAGCTTTCTGACCACCTCGATACTATGGATCAAACTGGAAATATGAAGTTCACCCACGAAGAAGAATCCAACACCACCATAGCATTTCTGGACTTAAAAATCCACTACAAGGGCGACGGCAACATTAACATTAAGAAAACCCACACACACAGCCCAATACCTATTATGGACATCCGAACACCCAACAGCACACAAACAGACACAATCAGTGGTCAGGACACTGACAATTTCATTACAAACTAAAGACAAGGATGAGAAGGAGACACACATCAGAAAAATCCACAATGGGTTATAGACAAGGGCAGAAAACGGATAAAGAGCTAAACACTAGCACACCTGCCACTAGGTCTGGGAACCACTGGGTACCTCACGATACGATACGCGATATATTGTTCACCATACAGATAATATCTCAATATGGCGATACCGCGATAATCAATATATTATTAATAACAACTCACAATATATCATGTTTTAATAAATAAAAATATTTTTTTTAAATGAGGCAAATTTAAATAAAAACTTATTTAAGTTATTAGTATAATCTTATTAGTTGCAACAAAACAGTCACAGACACTATTTTAGTGCTACATTGCTGCAATTAGTAATACTATGTCTTCAACAAACGGTCACACCATTTGGGTGCAAAATAGCTGTAAGGCTGAGGACAGATTCAGTGTAAACAATACTATGATTGTCTTGTATAAACATCTCCCTTAATCTTTCGAACCAGAGTGTTGTAGAATGGTTTTTAAGATTGATACTTGGCGAGAGCGCATCGAGAATTGATCGCGGGAGTAAATATCGCGATGTATCGCATATGGATATTTTGGCGCACCCCTACCTGCCACAGTAGCTTTACTGTACATCAGAGAGATTACAGAACAGATACAGCTGGCAATGAGGAAACACAACATTAATACACCGGTAAAACCACACAAAACTCACAGTTGCTAGTTAGACCCAAGGACAGAATAAAACAAGAGACAAAATGTGATGTCATCTATGAGATGTTTTTTTTGTAAAAAAACATATGTGGGGGAAACTGGCAGAGCATTTAGTTTAAAATGCTTTGTTTTTTTTATAATAAAATGACAAATTCATTACACTCTCTGAAATACAATTATTATAATCAAAGTAATCATATTAAACATTGTAATAATCACATTCAGTTCATTTAAAAAAATGCTATTACAACCCTCTTTAAAATACATTACAATTTATTAATCTAGTGTTTTATACAGTTTATAAAAAAACACAAAATAAAAAAAAAATTTTTAGATTAGTCGACAGAAAAAATAATCGTTGGATTAGTCGACAGAAAAAATTATCGTTAGTTGCAGCTCTAATTCCAACCGCAGGACAGATTTTAGACACAATACATATAATATATATAATATAATACAGTTGTACTCAAAAGTTATAGCTCAAAACATCAGCAATTCACCTCCATGTTTCACAGTAGGAATGGTGTACCTTTCTCCTCTCCAAATTTAACGTTTTTGGTTGTGACCGAAAAGTTAAATTTTGGTCTCATCACTCCATTTACATTTAGTCATTTAGCAGACGCTTTTATCCAAAGCGACTTACAAGTGAGGAAAACAATGGAAGCAATTTTAACACAAGGTACAAAAAGCATAAGTGCACAAAAAACTAGTCAGTTTAAACCAAGCACAGTATACAAAGTTAAGGATAAGAGAATTTTTTTTTTTTTTAAGAAAGGAATCGATAGAAAGGAAGTAGAACTCAGTGTTTGTCAGTCAGGTGTTGACGGAAGAGATGTGTTTTCAGGCATTTTTTAAAGATGGCTAAAGAATCTGCTGATCTTGTAGCAGCAGTAGATCATTCCACCAATGTGGAACAGAGCCAGAGAAGGTACGCAAGAGATTTTTTACCTTTTTGGGACAGTACCACCAGACGTTGTTCATTTGCAGAGCGCAGAGATCTGGTAGGAACGTAGGTCTGTATTAGTGAGCGAAGATATGAGGGTGAAGAACCACTGGTGGTCTTGTAGGCCAAGAGCATAGCTTTGAACTTGATGCAGGCGTCAACTGGGAGCCAGTGTAACCTAATGAAGAGAGGAGTTACATGTGCTCTCTTCGGTTCATTAAAGACCACTCTTGCCGCTGCATTCTGGATCAGCTGCAGAGGTTTGGTTGTGCAGCAGGGAGTCCAGCCAGTAGAACATTGCAATAATCCAGTTTGGACAAGACAAGAGCCTGGACTAGAATTTGTGTAGAGTGCTCTGATAGGAATTTTCTAATTTTCCTAATGTTGTAGAGGATGAATCTACAGGACCGGGTGGTGCTGGTGACATGACTTGTGAAGTTTAGTTGATCATCAATTACCACTCCCAGATTTCTGGCAGTGCTGGACGGTGTAATGGTTGATGGGCCTAGTTGAATGGAGAGGTTGTGGTGGGTCTTTGGATTGGCCGGAATCACAAGCAGTTCTGTTTTTGCAAGGTTCAGCTGCAGGTGATGGTCCTTCATCCAAAGTGAGATGTCACTCAGACATGCCGAGACGCGAGCAGAGACCGGCGTATCGTCAGGTTGACATGACAGGTGGAGTTGAGTGTCATCTGCATAGCAGTGATAGGAAAAGCCATGCTTCTGAATGACAGAGCCAAGGGATGTCATGTACTCCAAATGATTTTTTTCCAGAGGTTTTGAGGCTTGTCTCTGTGCTGTTTGGCATATTGTAAGCGGAATGATTTGTAGCATTTGCAAAATAATGGCTTTTCGACTCCATCATACAGCCCATGTTTCTTCAAGTGCCTTCTTTGAAACAGCCACAACCACTAACTAGGAGTGAAAAAAAAGGTTTTTGTGTTACTCATATTCTTTGAAAAATGGCGCCAAAAATAAAATATAAAAACACAAATTCTGCCAGGATATGTACTTATGAGCACATTTTTTATAAACTTTTTACAATTTTCAAATAATTGCCTAATTGAATACGCTGAATATACACTAGTTCAAGATTTAGAACGTCTATTAAACTAAATTCTTTTTTTATTTTTATCAAAGCCCTTTTAAAAAAAACATTTTTGGACAGGTAGATCTTGTCTAGGGCAAGTAAAACAAGCGCTTAAAAATGCTTAATGTCAAGGCCAGATATTTTCAATTTCAACAAAGTGCAATTAAAAATGGTTGTTTAACCATAAAAAGTATTGTCAAGTGATTCCAGTGTTTGTGACATTTTCAAACTGTAAGCATGATTTCATAATTATCATAATATCATTCACAATTATTGTGGCCAGCATGTGAGACAAAATTCTAATTAGTCCCATACCTAACGCAAAGATTGATTCTAAATAGAGCCATGACTGTAGTCACACAAAGATGGAAAGTTAAGGAGCCGCTGATTATTTTCCAGCACAGAGTTGTTATTTAAGGCAGAGTACTTTGTGGCTTGATATTCTGTGATCATAAGAGCACCAGGCTTCATCTAATGCTGGTATAGTGGAAACAAGCCGAACCTTTCAAACATGACTGCCTGCATTGTACACACATTACGTCTTAATGTTAAATTCTAAAACTACTGGCATCAGTTATCAGTGTTCCAGGGTGGCCAGACTGCAACAGTGCTGGATGTTCACAGCCTACACGAAACAAACCAATTTACTCCCAAATCAAGTGGAGTATGACAAAAATGCAGGGAGCAGGTAAATGGCAAGTGAACCAAGCAATGTACGATGGCAGTAGAAACAATGTACGAGAGAAACTGGGGGCTTACAATATTGCTATTGTAAATTTAAACTTTTTTTAAAACTTTTATATATTTAACATTTATTTAACCAAATAAGTTCATTGAGAACCAATTCTCATTTAAAATGATGACCTGTCCAAGAGGCAACACAAAGACAAGCTGAGGCGGCAGTAGCTCAGTTGTAGAGTGGCCAGCGCTTTGAGTGCCTACTAGGTGGAAAAGCGCTATATAAAAAAAGAAAAAAATTTTTTTTTGAACTAAAGACAAAGGGGATACATCCATGTAAACAATAGGGATAGGTATCGTTAAGGTTTTAACAGTATTACTACTCTTACCGATACTGCTTAACGATCCAGTACTTTAACGGTATTCTTATTGGTACTTCGCGCACACACGAACGCACGCACGCACATTTAATTAAACAAGCAAAAAGGTAACACTAAAAAACTTTGGCAAGCCATTTAAAAAAAATAAATCACTGGACAAAAACTCCTTCAATACCAGAAAATGGAAATTTATATAAAACAGGAATCTGGAACACGATCCCCAAATAGTTGCAAATTATTTCAACAATCATATTAAAGAATCAGTGAAGGAACTTTGTAAACATCCCAACTGCACCAATCAGGGGCGTCGGACTGGGAGGGTAAAGGGTACCTGGGGGCCGAGGCCTTAGAAGACAGTTTTCTAAACATACATATACATGCACTAACATTTGTATAGCATTTATGTACAAATAAAAAAGTTCCTGTGCAAAACTAAACTTGTAGTTAGGCACTAGTTTGGTATTAAAAGAGTCATTTTCATGCTGTGCACGGCCCCACCACCCCTCTCGAATCAATGGTACGACCCGCAGAACAGGTGCTTCTGCGGACCTGCCGTGAATCAGTCAAAAACGAGAAGAAAAGAAGATTCAGGAGAGAAAGGCAATTGGCAAGCATTTGCTCACTCAGTTTTTTGAAAAGAAAAGTGAGCTCCAAATGCATCATCGAGCATTGACATTGTTTTAACATAAATATCTACTCCAGGTAGAATAGCATACATTTATGTTAGTACTCTATTTGAATAATATACCAATGCTTTATAGTATCACACATTGTGAGCAAAATATTTCTGGGTAAATAACAGGGAGTGAGAAGCAGACGGAGCTGGGAGATCAACACACTACTCTAGGCAGCTGCGCAGCTTGTCTCCTCTTCTGCTGCAGTTTTCCCCAGAGTCAGAAGTTTACATGAAAACACTGTATATTTCCCTCCATTGTCAAAATCTAACTCCCCCAAAAACACAGATTGTTAGTGCCTATTTTACCGCATTGTTCTGTGAATTAGTTATCGCACGCTCTTACATTAAGTACAGGATTGTTCTCAGTTTAATGCACATCTTAATGATTGTAAATGTCTTATTTTAAAACATAATTCAAGGCTTCTAGTTTGGCGGTTAGTGTACTCTGTGATTCTATAGTCTGTATTTATTTTAAACAGACAAATAATCAGCAATTAACTTGTACTTAGTCTACACTTTAAAAAGGGTATTGTGAGAATAAAGGACATTTATATTTCAGTTTCAGACCCTGCAGCAGCAGGGCCCTCATCATGGCCAGGTGAAAGTAATGACAGTGAGACAAGGTGAGCTTTTAGCGGAATTGCCCATTTTAACACTTAGTAATTAGTAATTAAGTGTTAAGAGTAAATAAGCTAAATGGGTACATTGTTATTGTACATTTAAACTTTAAAAGGGATAGTTCAACCAAAAAATGAACATTTTGTCATCATTTACTCTCCCTCAAGTTGTTTCAAACCTGTATGATGTCCTTTCTTCTGCTGAGAAAGAAGATATTTTAAAGAAGGTTGGTAATTAAGCAGTTGCTGGTCCCCATTGACTTCCATAGTATTTTTTTTCCTACTATGGAAGTCAATGGGGTCCATCAGTCGTTTGGTTACTGCCTTTTTTCAAAATATCTTATTTTGTGTTCAGCAGAAGGAGGAAAGTCATACAGGTTGGAACAACTTGAGGGTCAGTAAATGATGACAGAATTTTTATTTTTGCAATTACTAAATACAGTTAGTAATTACTAATTACAGTTTAAAGTTTATGTCACCTCGCTGGCGAGGAAGGAGCCTGCGCTTGTGCGGAAGGTTGAGAGATACCGACTAGAGATAGTCAGGCTCACCTCCACGCACAGCTTGGGCTCTGGAACCCAAATCCTCGAGAGAGGCTGGACTCTCCACTACTCTGGAGTTGCCTGCGGTGAGAGGCGGCGGGCTGGTGTGGGCTTGCGCATAGCCCCCCAGCTTAGCCGCCAAGTGTTGGAGTTCACCCCGGTGAACGAGAGGGTCGCTTCCCTGCGCCTTCGGGTTGGTGATAGGTCTCTCACTGTTGTTTGTGTTTACGGGCCAAATGGCAGTGCAGAGTACCCGGCCTTCTTGGAGTCTCTGGGAGGGGTGTTGGAAAGTGCTCCGACCGGGGACTCCGTCGTTCTACTGGGGAACTTCAACGCTCATGTGGGCAGCGACAGTGACACCTGGAGGGGCGTGATTGGGAGGAACGGCCCCCCAGATCTGAACCCGAGTGGTGTTCTGTTATTGGACTTCTGTGCTAGCAACAGTTTGTTCATAACGAACACCATGTTCAAGCATAAGGGTGTCCATCAGTGCACGTGGCACAAGGACACCCTAGGTCGGAGATCGATGATCGACTTAGTAGTTGTTTCATCTGACCTCCGGCCGTATGTCTTGGAAAATCGGGTGAAGAGAGGGGCGGAGCTGTCAACTGATCACCACCTGGTGGTGAGTTGGATCCGATGGCGGGGAAGAAAGCTGGACAGACTCGGCAGGCCCAAACGTACTGTGAGGGTCTGTTGGGAACGTTTGGCAGAGCCCCCTGTCAGAAATACCTTTAACACCCACCTCCGGCAGAGCTTCGACCAGATCCCGAGGGAGGTTGGAGACATTGAGTCCGAGTGGACCATGTTCTCCACCTCCATTGTCGATCGCGCCACTGAAGCTGTGGCCGTAAAGTCTCCGGTGCCTGTCGTGGCGGCAACCCCCGAACCCGGTGGTGGACACCGGAAGTAAGGGATGCCGTCAAGCTGAAGAAGGAGACCTACCGAGCCTGGTTGGCCCGTGGGACTCCTGAGGCAGCTGATAGGTACCGGCAGGCCAAGCGGACTGCAGCCCGGGTGGTCGTGGAGGCTAAAACTCGGGTCTGGGAGGAGTTCGGTGAGACCATGGAGAAAGACTATCGGTCGGCCTCGAAGAAATTCTGGCAAACCGTCCGGCGCCTCAGGAGGGGAAAGCAGTGCCCTGCCAACACTGTTTACAGTGGAGTTGGGAACCTGCTGACTTCAACTGGGGATATTGTTGGACGGTGGAAGGAATACTTCGGGGATCTCCTCAACCCCACCGACACGTCTTCCGCTGAGGAAGCAGAGGCCGAGGGCTCGGAGGTGGACTCGTCCATCACCCGGGCCGAAGTCACTGAGGTAGTTGGGAAGCTCCTCGGTGGCAAGGCGCCGGGGGTGGATGAGATACGCCCTGAGTACCTCAAGTCTCTGGATGTTGTAGGGCTGTCTTGGTTGACACCTCTACAACATCGCATGGCAGTCGGGGACAGTACCTCTGGACTGGCAGACCGGGGTGGTGGTCCCTCTTTTCAAGAAGGGGGACCGGAGGGTGTGTTCCAACTACAGAGGGATCACACTCCTCAGCCTTCCCAGGAACGTCTATGCCAGGGTACTGGAGAGGAGAATGCGGCCGAACTTCGGATTCAGGAGGAACAATGCGGTCTTCGTACCGGTCGTGGAACACTGGACCAGCTTTATACCCTCTCCAGAGGGAGGGTTTATGGGAGTTAGCCCAACCAGTCCACATGTGTTTTGTGGATCTGGAGAAGGCATTCAACTGTGTCCCTCGTGGCGCCCTGTGGGGGGTGCTCTGGGAGTACGGGGTCCGGGGCCCTTTGCTAAGGGCTGTCCGGTCCCTGTACGACCGGAGCAGGAGCTTGGTTCGCATTGCCGGCAATAAGTCAGACCTGTTCCCAGTACATGTTGGACTCCGGCAGGGCTGCCCTTTGTCACCGGTCCTGTTCATTATCTTTATGGACAGGATTTCTAGGCGCAGCCAGGGGCCGGACGGAGTCTGGTTTGGGGACCACAGGATCTTGTCTCTGCTTTTTGCAGATGATGTTGTCCTGTTGGCTCCATCAAGCCAGGACCTTTAGTGTGCACTGGGACGGTTTGCAGCTGAGTGTGAAGCGGCTGGGATGAGGATCAGCACCTCCAAGTCTGAGACCATGGTTCTCGGAAAAGGGTGGCTTGTCCCCTTCAGGTTGGTGGAGAGATCCTGCCTCAAGTGGAGGAGTTCAAGTATCTTGGGGTCTTGTTCACGAGTGAGGGAAGGAGGGAACGTGAGATTGACAGACGGATCGGTGCAGCTTCTGCAGTGATGCGGTCGATGTACCAGTCTGTCGTGGTGAAGAAGGAGCTGAGCTGTAAGGCAAAGCTCTCGATTTACCGGTCAATCTACGTTCCTACTCTCACCTATGGTCATGAGCTTTGGGTCATGACCGAAAGAACAAGATCCCGGATACAAGCGGCCTAAATGAGCTTTCTCCGCAGGGTGGCGGGGCGCTCCCTTAGAGATAAGGTGAGGAGCTCGGTCACTCGGGAGGAGCTCAAAGTAGAGCCGCCGCTCCTCCACATCGAGAGGAGCCAGCTGAGGTGGCTCGGGCATCTGTTTCGGATGCCTCCTGGACGCTTCCCTAGGGAGGTGTTTCGGGCATGTCCCACCGGGAGAAGACCCCGGGGAAGACCTAGGACACGCTGGAGGGACTATGTCTCTCGGCTGGCCTGGGAACGCCTCGGTATCCCCTCAGAAGAGCTGGAGGAAGTGTCTGGGGAGAGGTAAGTCTGGGCGTCTCTGCTTAGACTGCTGCCCCCGCGACCCGGCCCCGGATAAGCGCTAGAAGATGGATGGATGGAGTTTAAAGTTTAAATGTGTTTGATAACAATGTACCCATTTTGTTTATTTCCTCTTGTAGCAGAGGCAGAAAGAGAAGATGAGGTTGATATTCATATATGTGATGAGAGGGAAAGTGAAGAATGTGATGAAGGTAGTCAGGAGCAGGAGGACAGAGCTAAAGAGGAAAGAGAAGAGAATGAGAGACTTGGGGATACTGGTGAGGGATTGTCAGAGGACCCAGGATTATGACCAACAACTCTTACTGATAAGCACAGGAAAACTATTGTTCAAATGCTAGCCAGTGAAGGTGGAGCAAAACCTGGTATTGGAAATATCACACCTAAAGATATGAAGGACAAACCATTCCCAACTTACCTTCAGTATGCAAAGTCCGCAAATGACCGTGAGAAAATCAGACGAGATTGGCTTATATATAGTGAAAGTGCAAAATCTCTATTCTGCATCCCATGTCTGCTCTTCTCTCATGAGCAGAAAACACCATCAAAAAGAGCACTAAATAGCAAAGATAGGCTTAAAACAGCAAATGTCAGATGGAATAAAATGTATGAAAAGTTTCCAAAACATGAGACACATGCCCCCCATAAGCAGTGCTATTTGAAATGGAAAAGTCTTCAGCACTCCATATAGGCAGCAGGAGGTGTGGATAGTCACGTCGAACGACAAATACTGACAGAAATTGAGAAGAACACATTATTATTGGAGAGGCTTTTGGATGTGACCATTCATCTGGCTTCAAGAAATCTTGCATTCAGAGGCAAAACCCTGGAGCTAGACAATGTCCATAATGGAAATTTTCTCGGCACTCTTAAGTTGTTAGCACATTATGACCCCATTTTACATGACCATCTTAAGTAAGAGAAAAGAAGAAGGCATCACGACTAACTCATAACCTTAGTCCTGAAACACAGAATGAGTTCATTAAACAATGTAGCAAAGAAGTTCTGAACATCATTCTTGCAGAAAGAGAAGAGGCAATGTATTACTCAGTGATCTGTGACTCTACACCTGACATATCTCACACAGAGCAAAATGTGCTACTACTAAGATGTGCATCAAGACAAAATCAGTGGTGTTAGATAACAGAGATAGGTGGTGGGAGATAACAGAAGGATTCCTCCAGTTCAAAGACTTTAATAAAAAGTCAGGCAAGGAAATTTCACAAATGATCCTAGACATGTTGAAAGACAGCGACGTACCAAGACTGTGGAAGACAGACTGTGTCGAGGGCAAAGGGTATGACAATTGTGCGAATATGTCAGGCAAAGTGACAGGTGTTCAGGCTCAGATTTTACAACATACTTACATACATCCAGTTGCAACATACAGTCCGTGTGTCATAATAATTGTATATTAGATATAATGCTCTCACCTTTGCTCCAGTTCATATGCTTATCCACATACAAGTATGACTTCATGTCTTTAGCTATATCTCCTATTGGCGCCATGCTAATCCAAACAAGACAAAGACATCACTTTGCACAACATCTAATCACTGTTCAGGGACACTCTGTCCTGTACACTTAGTGACATGTACACGTAAACTGATTCACATCTATGACTGACACGTCAGCTCAATACACGTCCATCCACGACCCTGGAGCTGAGAGGCGGGCATAATGTACATCTATAAAAGCTTCATGTGTTGTAAACATGTTAAGCAAATCACCATGTGATTTGGTTCATTCTTGCAAGAATTAAACCGGTCTTCCATTCCTAAATTTACCATGCACGGTCTCCGTTGTCTCGTTTGTGATCCGAACCTAATAATTATTTTAACATTTTGGCGCCCGAACAGTGACCCCAATATTCTGCTTCCGTGTTTCCATTTTTTTTTTCAACAAACGAATCTGACTTGCACGTAGTAAATTCAAAACTGCATCGTTCAAATGGACCAGGTTCCACATGGGTCACGGGGCAGTGACGGGGCCATCACAAAACGAGGGACGGACACCTGCTACAAAACGGACTATTGGCTTTCGATTAAGGTAAAAACAGCTGTTTAAAATACTCATTTAAAGGTCGCATAGAACCGTCCGACGGGGGACGAGGAGAAAATAACCCGCTAAAGTATATGTTTTTAGTTAAGATCTATTCCAGCAAAAAGTGAGACTAAAACTAGTAAATTAGTTTAAGCTAACTAACTTTCTTAATACTTATACAGTCTGTGAGAAGACTTGCATAAAAAACTCCGTGTCACGTTAAAAGGAAGGAAAAACTGCATTGGACGCAGAAGAATATAAATGGACCTAAAATGAGAAATAAAAAAATAAAATAAAAAAAAGTGTGATTGTGTGCGATTGTGTTAGTTACAACAGTAACAGGCTGGTTATTTTAAAGAAAAAATAAACAGAGTGAGAGCTAAACTCAAAAAGTAAGTCCAAAACTGTGAATAGTTATTAAAAGTGCATAAAAACCTGAAAAATAACACTAACAAAATTTTTTTTTTTTTTTTTACAAATGCTTCCTTCTGTGAGCCTCTGGGTCTCTGCCTCCCTCAACAGCAGCATTCCGTCTCTCAAGGACGGCCACTGAACAGTGCCCTCCCACATCTGTCTACCCCCCGCCACGCTCCCCCACACCACCCGCTCAACCAAAACCTACAAGAAGCTGCCCGGTGTGCAGCAGATCAGACACATAAGCGGTAAGAAACTAAAAAAACTTACACATTTTCAAAATGTAATGTAATGTGCACAAAAATTTTACAAATTTTGTAATACCCGACACTAAAACAGACGCTGACGAGTGTCATCTATACAATAAAGATTTAAACTGTAAATTTTCAATCTGGTGAGTTAAAACATATCTATATGTTAAAACTGTTAAAACAATCTTGGAGGATTGTAGAGGTGTTTATTTGAGAAATTTAAAGTATAAATAAATAAATAAATAAATAAGTAATTGTTTAAGTAACAAGATAAATTGTTAAAGTTTAAGAGCATATGCCCAGTTGCTCTCTGTGTTTTAATCAATGTTTGGAGTTATTGATTTATTTAAATTTAAATGTTTATTTGTTGGATTTATTGATTGGAATGTTTTGGATTATTAATTATTGTGAGAACTAGTAGGACAAACACAGTTGTCTGTCCTTTTTGAACAGAATTAAATAATTTTCTTGTGCCAAACTAGGGCTGGGCGATATGACCTAAAAATAAAATCTCCGATTTTATTTTTTTAAATTCGATTTACGATTTTTTTTCCGATTTCCCCCCCTACTTATTAAGAAAAGCAATAAGTACAAACGGCAGACAACTTAAAGCAAATTTTGCTTTTATTTAAAAGCAAGACAAATGTAACCCCCATTTCTAGGATGAATAATAAATAAATGAACAGCCTCTTGGTACTTGCGGCTGGGTAGCTCATATCTGGGGTCTAAGGTTTTAATCAAATTAATAAACCCAGTCTTCTCCACTGTATATATGGGTATCATGTCTTTGGCTCTGTGCAAAGTGACCGCTTTAGTGATTGTTCTCCACCGTGCCCCTTTCCTGTCATATGTGGTGTCGTGTGAAAAGGATTCGGCTACAGTTAGCTGTTTTTTAGCTAAGGTTTGTTGGTCACTGCGTGTTTGTTCGTCTCGGAGAGACTGGCATTTCTCATATTTGGCTGGATGTCTCCGTTTCATGTGTTGGAATAGGTTTGTGGTGCTGCTTCCTTTGACTGCGATGGGCTTTAGGCAAATGTTGTAGCGTGGGGTCTCTCGACCCACGTCTGTCGCTGTAAACCCATACCAGTTCCAAACAACAGATGATTTTATTCCTTTCTTGGGAACAAACTTCCCACTTTCACCGTTAGCCATGTTGTCGCTTTCTGTTGCTGTTTTGTGTGTGCTATGATGTTGTTGTTGTCACGTGCCGTACTGCTCTGCTATGTGAAACTAACGCTACGGAAGCTCCGGGGAGCCAAAAATGCGCCGTTACACAAAAACTCAATTTACTTATTTTTTAAATCGCCCGCCACAAAAAATTTGAATTAATTCATTTAATCGATTTTTCGCCCAGGCCTATGCCAAACCCTTAGAGGTGTTCAATGTGAACACTGCAGCAATCTTTGGAACATAAAGAGAAAATGTTGAAACGTTACATTTAGCTTTTTAATGAACAGTAATGACTATTACTGATTGAAATTTTGGTGAATTTGAATAAATAAAGAGAAACAAGTTATTTTCAGTTTACACTTGATGTTTTAGTTTATATTTAACATTAAGTAAGTAAGTATTCTTTATGTGAACAAAAATCTGAATGTCTAAATTTGTGGAAAAATAACCTTAGCAACTGATAATCTGTTTGAATATGTTACGGTTGAGACTAATATGGGGAAAATGCAAAAACAAAATGTTTTATTGTATTTATTGAGCACTTGGTGCTAAAACAGAGTTCTTTATAGACAGTACAGAACAAATCTATACTGAACAAAATCCTAAAAATAGTTTCATATGTAGGGATTAAAAAAAAAAAAAAAAAGCACAAACTTACACAGAGCTTTGTTAATATTATGTTTAGTCTTTCCTGATAAACAACAATCACAAGGATGATGGTGTTCCAGTGAAAGCAATGTGGCCTGAGCAGGACAAAACCTGGAGGCTGTGTGATGAACAGTGCCCAGTTACTGCAGTGAGTCTGGCTCATAGATGACAAAGAAAATGTAAAAGTAAAAGAAAAGAAATTATTAAAGATTATTATAAAAATTTAATTAAAAGGAAATAATACAATATCCGGAGAATATTTCTTTCCCTAATTAGATTATTTAAAGAGGCAATATGAAAGACATTGTCAATTTGAAGACTTTTCAAAAAGCTTGTGAACCAAAACCATTCAAAACTATTTATAATTTACATAAAGAATTTGTTTGTATCGACTAAGTTAAAAATGTATCATATTTGTGGATAATACCACTTACAGTTAAAGAGCTACAACTAATGGTAACTGAGATTACAACAGGGCTGAACAAAATGAAGGAATTGTTCAACAGTAATAAGTTCTCATTAAAAATAACTTACAAGGATGATGCTATGTGGAGAACAAAGACATAGAGATACTAATTGATGAACGAACAAATACAAAGATTTAATGATCAAAAACAGTTCTTGTATTTTATAGGACCGCAGTTTTTTTTCGTTTATTGAGCCATGGTTATCCCATGTCTCAAAAGGGGGGAGAAGAAGATTTAAACAAAAACAGTATTAATGTGATGAGGCTTGGTTAACCTAATGCCTGGTTAACATAAGGCTATAACAACAGTGGTTTAATAAAGTTAAAAGGTTAGTTGAAAAGAAATAATAAACTAAAATAATAGTGACATGACTTTTTTGGAGAAGCACTATTTAGTAGGGGTGTAACGATACACCAATGCCACGGTTCGGTTCAGATCACGGTTTTGGAGTCACGGTTCGGTTCGGTTCTGTTTGCTGTGGGGGCAGGGTTCAAACCAAAATGTGCCCACACAGGAGACGTAAATGTGACCGGTGGGTCTTCAATCTCAATATGCCGCGGAGTTGCCATCCTGAAGTGCGTAACGTATGTAAACTCCCCTGTGTTATCGATCACCCAAATCACGTGACATGCACTTTATTTAGTAAATAATATGAAAATAATATTTATTTAAACTACAGCTCTTATTAGTTGTTAAAAGTGTAATCATTAATTACTATTTAATCAAATGTCAAGGAAGAAAAAAATAGTTTTGTGACAAAATGAAGTGAACGTTGGGCCGGGGCAGCAGGGGGCGGGGCGCGTTCGGTTCGACATGCGAGTATCGCGGTTCGAACTGTGGCTGTGGTATCGCGGTTTTTCGGTTCGGTTTGAATATCGTTACACCCTTACTATTTAGTCTAATTAAATTGTACCTTTCAGATTAAAGTAGAATTTCAGCAGTGGTTCAGCAGACCCTCTCTGTGGAAACAGGTTATGCATCTGCTGGCCCATTTTTATGTTTGGATAATTTTATGGTTTGATATGATAAGGACCTTGGAGGTACCTTTCTAACTTTATCATGTTTCATGTGATGATGATTTTATTTGTTTGTTCTTTATTTGGATGGAAGCCAACTACGACAAGTAGACCAGTTCTGAAAAGAAGCTTTGACAATTAATATAACCACCAGAGAGAGATAATATTAACATAGTTCTTTAAACTAATATTAAATCATCTTGGTTTACAGCTATGAAGGGAAATACACCTGTGAGCTGGACTAGTGACGCGAGTCACTTAACTTCCTGTGACATCACTCTGAAGTTGACAAACAGAGAGATCAGGTACATTTGCAGCGCAGGGCGGACGTCTAGAGGTTTTGCGAAGGTAAGACCATTAGACCAGCGTTGCCTGCTGACTGGACACATGCGTACCTCATTTAATTGATCCTCCTGTTATATGTGTTCACATCCAATGTGACGGAGAATACCGTGAGTAGAAACTCACACTTTAGGAGAAAGAGAGCAGCTCCCCCAGGTTCATTTGATAGCCACATATACATCGACAACATTGGTGTCCCTCAAGGTGTCCCTAATAAATATAATGCTTGAAATTAGATTGGAGAATTTATTCTTGTTTGAGATAATTTATACAAATGTGAATTGGATTAGCTATATTTATTACAACCAACCAGGCCTTTTAAAAATAAACTTCACACTCAGCAAATGAATGAGTGTTCTGTTGTAGAGGACTTAATCTAGACCTGGTTTGACAAAATGTTTGGAGAATTGACTGGGATTTTAACATCTGTATTGATATACATGTACTTGTTGTTGTAGCACTTCCATGCCTTGATAACTTTTGCTTGTGTTGCATGTATTCGGGGCTTGTTGGTGAGATCGATGGATGGTCTGGGGGACATCATCATTTGCATGTACACCAACAGGACAACAGCTCCATGACTGATCATACTAAGTCCTAAAGGGGCGTATGGTTCACTGAATTTATTATGCTTATGTGTGCATATGTCTCACTCCATGTTTTGTTTCTTTTCGTTTCAGGGACAGAGATGGATAGGCAGGGTCAGGCCGGAGCTCTGAGTTCGAATGGGTCGACCAGTTCATCTCCGGCATTTCTGAATTTTATTTGTTGTTTTGGAGTGATTCTGTGTCTCTGATTTATTGAATTTTGATGTACCAATGAATTCATCAGTTTTACTTTCTTGTCTCGGTCCCTATAGTGGTTACACTGCTAAAATAGTAACCCTGTTATACATTGATGTATTTATTGTCTTTAATTTTATGGTCAAACCTCCTCAAAAGTGAATTGACACCGCCTACGGCAGATGGGGTGGGCAGGAGAGTTTTCCCCAGCGATAGGTCATTTACCTCATGGTCAAATGTACTTAGGCTAGGTCAGCTGCCTGCTGGGTTTTCGCTCCTCCCATAATATACAAGTCACACCCAAGCTAATATTTTGTTTTATGCTAATGCTTTATCAGCATAAAGAGGAGGAAGATGTCATAATAATTGTATATTAGATATTATGCTCTCACCTTTGCTCCAGTTTATATGCTTATCCACATACAAGTATGACTTCATGTCTTTAGCTATATCTCCTATTGGCGCCATGCTAATCCAAACAAGACAAAGACATCACTTTGCACTACATCTAATCACTGTCAGGGACACTCTGTCCTGTACACTTAGTGACATATACACGTAAACTGATTCACATCTATGACTGACAAGTCAGCTCAATACACATTCATCCACGACCCTGGAGCTGAGAGGCGGGCATAATGTACACCTATAAAAACTTAATGTGTTGTAAACATGTTAAGCAAATCACCATGTGATTTGGTTCATTCTTGCAAGAATTAAACCGGTCTTTCATTCCTAAATTTACCATGCACGGTCTCCGTTGTCTCGTTTGTGATCCGAACCTAATAATTATTTTAACACCGTGTGCATCCCACACTCTCAATCTGGTGGGAGTACACGCTGCACAGTCCTGTTCTCAGGTTTCGACTTTTTTTTGGATGTAATAATTGTCTGTACACATTTTTCAGCGCCAGTCCAGAACGATGGGCAATTTTGAAAGACAAAACTGGTTGCTCTCTTCATCGTATGAGACTCGTTGGAATGCTCCAGGGGCGCAACTACCCAGTGCTAGAGGGGTATGCAGCAATTTTGGCACCCCCCTTACAGAGGTCTCACTTTAAATCCTACCTGTTGCCTTTCACCATCCACTTGTTTATCAGCTGTCCCATACCTTGACACGCCATCTCCTTTTCCCTCTTTATTTTTTTTTTGGTAACAACTGTACGTTTTTTATTTAACCAGGATAGTCCCACTGAGATTACAAATCTCTTTTGCAGGGGAGTCCTGGCCCCATGTGTGTTTGGGGAGGGACTATTGTACATGTTTTTGGTGGTAGGGGAAACCAGAGTACTGTGTACGTAACGTTACCTGCTCGCTCAGCGGGCTCACGGTGCCCCCGCCAGCCACACCCACTTGCGATATCCCATTAATTCTATTTATGGAATCTAATGAGGGGCCAACTGTAGCCTGTTAGTCATCTAAAATATTAAATAGTATTGAGGAAACACTGAAATAATTTAGAAATGCACAACAGCAGCTAAGGTACATTTGGGAAATAATAAAAGGTCATTTCTTTTTTTTTTATACCATCGTTTTGGCGGCCCCAAGGTGCTGCGCCCTTATGCGCCGCATATAGCGCATACCCCCTTTTTGCGCCACTGGAGTGCTCGTATTGCGGCTTCAAGTTGTGGCGACTTATTTGCCTTCAATTATTGAAGCATTAGACAGCGTAATTGCCAACTGCAATCTGACCTATGAGGCAAATAGTCTTAAAGATTATTTTTCAAAGTTTGATGCAGTTCTTCACTGTGTGGGTAAAGATTCTGCAGTGCATTGAGAATTGAAATATTATTCTTCAAGCAGGAAATATTTCACTAAATTTGGAGGCTGCAAACATTGCAAGTTTAAAAGAGGAAATGCAAGCACTTCGCAATGAATGGGACAGCCTGCTTGGTGAGGCCACACTGGTTGCTCAGGCAAAGGAGATCCCAACTCAGTTCAAAGGTGAAGATAAAAAAAGAAAAAGGATGTATGATGAGACAGAAGGGGATACATCTGAAGAAAATGAAGAACAAGCATTCAAACATAACATATTTTATGTGGCACTGGATTCTATTATAAGTGACTTATCCACAAGGTTTCAGACCACAGCATCTGTATGTGACACATTTGCAGCTTTTCTCAAGATTACTGACATGACAGAAGATCAGATGAAGATTTTGTGTCAGACTCTAATAAAAGAATACAACAAAGAAGTTACAGCAGAATTTGAAAAGAAATGCTTCATTTAAAAGCAATTCATGGAGACACATTTCCAAATACTCATTGACCACTGGAGCTGCTGAATGCCATGTACAAAATGCAGCTAGAAAGCATTTTTGGAGAAGTTTGCATTGGCTTGAGGATCTTTTGTACACTCCCAGTGACTGTTGCTGGAAGGGAACGTGCTTTCAGTAAACTTAAACTTGTCCCAGGATAGACTGAACAGCCTTGCCATACTCTCTGTAGAAAGTCAGTTTGCCAAAGAACTGGACTTAAAAGACCTGATCAGCAAATTTGCTCATGCAAAGACCCGTCAATGGGCATTTAGTAAAAACTGACATTTAGTTTGTGTTTATTAATGTTCAGACAAAAGTTTTTTCTCATTTGGTATGGTCATTGTTCAGAACTGCTTTACAGTATATTTGATTTAGTCCAGGTTTGGACCTGCTCGACCTTTTGTCATCTCAGTAAGTAGTAGTACTTTTAAAAATAAAACAAAAATATATTAATGTGGCTTATTTTGTATACATTTTAAGTGTTTTTATGATAGAAATAAGCAATACCTCGCCTATTGGTATCACTATGGTATTTAGTACGGGGGCCCAGCAAGATGGTTTGTACCCAGGGCCAAAATTTGGTTCTACGCCGCTGGTACTAATCATCAAGCATCTGGCCCAACCTTTGAGAATAATCCAAATGGTATGACGCTCAAAACAACCAATGAATTAAAAGTAAACAAAATTTTAGAATCATAAACAAACTCCAAAAGTAAAGATATTTGGGGACATGACAATACAATTCTAAAAAATGTATAAAGAGATTTTTATAACTCCTATTACTGTATATGACAAATAAATCAATTGAGGAGAACCTGTTCCCCGCTGCTTTTAAAAATGCAGTTGTCAAGCCAGTTTTCAAGACTGGCAACAAACATGAAGTATGCAATTATAGACCTATCAGCATACTTCCTGTTATCTCAAAGGTCATTGAGAAAGTACAGAACATCTATCAGAACACCTGGGGCGGCAGCAGAGTATGTGAGCGGAGCTGAGCGGGAAGAATTTGCGCTCCACGCTCAAAGTATTTCATAGGGCTGTACTAGAATAATCGAATATTTGAATATTCGTTCGGTGGGGTGGCATTCGATTTTTAGTTTTGAGATTCGAATATTCTTTTTTTATATATATATATTTTTTGTGTGTTTTGTATCACTTATGCACTGTCCGTTTTCGGAGCATAAACCTGCCCGTGTAATGTGCACCGGAAACTGTTCTATTTAAAAGATTATTAAATGTTTATTAATATTCAAAGAATGTGTTCCACCTGATCATATTGCACCAAATACAACACTGCACTCCACTGGGTCTGCCGCAACACATTTACGATGCCGAAGAGTGAAACGTGAAGTCGTGAAAGATGATACAAATGCAAACCGACTGTAATTCCCCCAAGTACTTTAGACACAAGTGGTTTCCTCTACTGATGAATTTATTAGCATCCGTCTTTCAATAGCGCCATAAAAACACCGTGAAAACTGATAAAAAAAAAACAGATAAAACAACAGTTAGCTTAACGAAAATAAGTACAATTGATGCATTAACTTCTAGAAAATAAAACAGACAAAAACAAACCTCGTTGGCTGAGTACCATGAGAGGGATTAGCTTTGGAGATCTAGAGCGGCCGTCCTTCCACCGGCAGGTGGGCGGTTCAATCCCCGCTCGAAACATCCCAAAAACATAATCGCTCTCCCCCACATACTGTCGTTGAGTCCTTGGGCAAGACACCTAACCTACATTGCCTCCAGTGGTGTTCCAGCTGTAACACTGGTAAATTAGCTTAATTAGCATTACCTACAACAGTAGGTGGAAAAGGGCTATATAGAAAATAAATACCGTATTTTTCGGACCATAAGACTCACTTTTTCTTCACCAAATAGTGGGAGGAAAAGTGCCTGCGTCTTATGGTCCGAATAGAAGACCATAAGACGAGTTAACTTGTCTTATGGTCCGAGTTGCAGAGCGGCAGCGGGTCCCCCGGGACCTTCCGTGTCCCTGGAAACTGCATCATCCCTCCCCCGCCCCGTGTCCAGGCTTCTCAGTAGTCCACTGAGATACTGGCAGAGTGGCAGCGGGCTAGGGTTGTGCCGATGGCCGATATCATCGTCCATCGGCGATGGCTGACCAACATCACAATGGAGAAACACCATCGTGATGCCCCGCCCCGCTGCGAATCTTGCGAGTCGAGTATGTGAGCGGAGTGGAGCGGCGGCAATTTCCCCTCCGCCCTATGCATTCAAGAATCACTCCGCTCCAGCTCCGGGTTTACCATCTCCCGCTCCCCGCTCCACTCCCTATGCATTCAAGAATCACTCCGCTCCAGCTCCGGGTTTACCATCTCCCGCTCCCCGCTCCACTCCTCGCTCACTGATATCAGAAACACTGCTCCATCTTCGCTCCGAGGAAATTTGCGGCAAACTGCTAAAGTAGTGATCCATCTGTATCAAGCTGGTTGTTTACCTTGTGAGTTCTGAACACTGCACTATGCTGATTTAAATCTTTTCGTCTTTTCACATATTAGGCTACATATTTCTCATGTCTGTAAAGGCAAACCTGCTGAGTTTCAGTTTATTTGAGACGCGCTCCAGTTCATGAGCAATTAAAGCGATCGCTTCCGCGACCTCATAGTCTACTTATTTGCTTCTTATTTATTAAATAAATGCAATTGGCCGAAGAACCCTTTATTAAAATTAAGAGACAATTTGTACAAAACGAAAGAAAGGCTTTTTACAAAACAAAACTTAATATTAAACTAAATATAACCACCAAAATCATTTCTGACCCACTCGCATCTTTGCACTTATAGTCTATTATCAGATGAAATTTATTTTAAATGAAAATATTTAAACATAAATATGAAAGAAAAAAAACATTGTTTAATGGCTACAACAAGTATAGTAAGCTACAGATTTATGTCATATCTGAGCTGGATTTGAACGAACATCATTTTACAGGTGGGTTCATGAGCGCGCGCCTGCGGATTATTGAGCTGAGTCACACCGGCTTTGCTCCACTCATTAGTCATTACAGGCTCGTTCTCCTCAGAACGCCCAAGTATTAAAAAATGGTCGGGTTTAAATCGGGTTCGGGCTCATAATTAAAGTTAAGGTGTAGGGCAGGGCCGGTCTCTGGGGTGCACGGGCTCGGGTAGGGTCGGGCTTGATTTTTTTTGAGCCGACCTAAGCTCTAGTTCTGGCTAAAATGTAGTTATTATTTGCCAGCCCGTTGGCATGAATTGTACTCGTGATGGAGCGGCAGTGGAGCGCTCTCAGAGCGAAGTGAAAACCACAACGCCCCGACTTTTAAAAATAAAAAATCTGCTCCTCACTCCACCCCCCCAACCCCCCCCCGACGATCATCGTCCATTGTGATGTTTTACTGTACACATCGTCAGCTGCCGATTTAGATGACATCGCCCAACCCTACAGCGGGCCCCCCCCCGTGTCGCCTTGCCTTACTGTAGTGGCAGAGTGGCAGAGCGGCAGTGGGTCCTCCCTCACCTTCCTTACGGAAGCCGATGTGTGCAGGAAGGCGCGATGCTGCTGTACTGTGTCACCGCCGTATGCTATTGGAGGATAGCATGTAGTAGGCGGTGTTACAGTACACAGCAGTGCGCATGCCCTTCACTCCAGTCATATAATTCAAATATTATTCTGTTATACTTTATTAAATATTTTATTACACTATTTGGTTCAGAATATTTTTTTCCTATTTTTCTCCTCTAAAAACCAGGTGCGTCTTATGGTCGGGTACGTCTTATGGTCCGAAAAATACGGTATATAACCTAAACCAAAATAGCAGTGCTGCTTGAGAAGCTGAGCATCTGTCTCACAGTGCACTGCAGTGGATCAAATCATATTTTAGCGATCGTGTACAGTGCGTGTGGGTCAACAGTAAGCCGTCTACATCAAAAGCTTGTGACATAGGTGTTCCTCAGGGTTGTTCTTGGGCCACTGCTGTTTACACTCTATATTAACGGTCATGAATAACATTTCAGATTGGCTTACCTCTGCTTCCCTTACACTGAACATAAATAAAACAGTGGCAATGTATTTTACAAAAACTAGAAAATCAACGACTTTTCCATGTATTTTTGTAAGGGATAAAAAGATCAAAGTAGTAGATAAATATAAATACTTAGGAGTCATTTTAGAACCAACATTTGGATTTAAAAACCATGTTAAAAAAAGTCTAATACTTTGAAATACAATATTTCATTTTTAGACATTCGACAAATGCTCACTTATGATGCAGCAAAACTATATCTGGATGCAATGATTGTCTCTCATTTTAACTATTGTATTTCCTGTTGGTCTCAAACAAGTGAGGCAACATTAAAATCATTAAAATCACTTTATAACCAAGCTGTAAAAGTATTAGAAAAACTAATAACTAAAAAAAAAAAACACTGTCAAATTTTTAGTCGGTTAAAAATGCTCAATTTTTAGAATCTACTTGTGTACTCAAATGTACAATTAATCCCTATTACTTCTGCTTGTTCTGCTATGTCTTCACCTCGTGAGTAACTTTTTTTTTCTTTCAAAGTGGAAACACTGTTGTCTTGCTGTCTCCTCTCTTCGGTTATATGGGGACTTTAGGTGTTTGGTGGTATTTTGTGGGCAGGATGTCTATCTCAGCTCTTTGTTTACATGTTGTGCATTTCCTTTTATTTTTAAATGGTTAACACTTATTTAGATTTATTTAGGTTTATTAGTTGGAATATCAGGGGTTCGGCCAATCCAATTAAAAGATCCAGTTTTTATGTATCTGAAAAGTTTAAAACCTGCTATAGTGTTTCTACAGGAAACTCAGGGTTAAAGATTATCCCAGGTTATGCAGCCCTTGGGTGCATCAAGTTTTTCACTCAGACGTCAACTCTAAAGCAAGGGGAGTGGCAATTTTAATTAGTAAGGGCAGTGCTCTTCTAATGTTACAGCCAATAGGAATGGTAGATACCTCATTTTTGCTGGTACCATGATGCAGAAAAGGATCTTGTTGGTAAATGTGTATGCCTCCAACTTTGATGATGCTGAATTTGCCAATAGATTATTAAGCAATCTGCAGTTTTGGACAGATCTAAGTCACGCAATGTGGCTCATCTTCTATGTCACGAACCTTCTCAGATTTTATAAGGAGAAATATTCTTGTTGATCCTTAGAGATCCCGTAATCCCGCAGGTAGAAAAAAATATTTTTTTCTCCCAGGTTTATCACTCTTTCTAGGATAGTTTTTTTATTGACAGGACTCTCGATTCATGTTTAGTTTCTTCCAATTACTTAGCTAGAGCCATATCTGACCATGTAGCACTTTTATTAGATATTCAGTCTAATCAAAGTCTCTCACAAATGTCCAAACCACTTTGGAGGTTCGACTCACTCTTTTTGATATACAGTGTTGTGATTTTATATCAAATTTTATTGACGAGGTCCTTTTCTTTAAATCAAAATGACAACAATTCGTATTCGTTGCTAAAATCAAATCTTAGAGGACAAATTTATTTTATTTTCTTCCCTGTCGACTCTTATCTAGGCTTCGTAAACTCACCACAATTAGCAATATCGATCAAAGATATGCGCTGAAACCCACTCCCAAACTGCTTAAGCAGCATGTCAATTTACAAACAGAATTTGTTCTAATTTCAACCAGAGGCTGAATGTTTGATACTAAATAGTTGTGGTTCATATTATGAACATGACGACAAAGCAAGCCGCTTACTGGCACATCAGTTATGACTAGGGTGACCACCGAAATTTGAAGCTTTGTCCCGCGTCCCGCAAGTCGTAAGCAGTGTCCCGTATTTTAATTTTGTCTAAAAAAAACACTGAACATGCGCAGCGCAGCCGTTATTATTGGTTCTAGCGGCTAGCTAGCCAGAGCGGGAAAATAAACACTGAGAAAAAGCGGAAGCATTAAAAATGAGCTTTAAACTGGACACGTCCGTGCCCCAAACATAACAGCTCTGGTTTGGCTTTGAGGCTGAGCATTCCTGTCACCAATGCGTTCGTGGAGAGAGTGTTTTCTCTCATGACTGCTGCGTGGACAGAGACAAGGAACCGCGCAACTGTGGACCTCATAAAAAGTGAAATCCTGGTGAAAGTGAACTACAGCTACACCTGCCAGGAGTTCTACAGACACATAATGAATGAGAAGGCCCTACTCGAAGCTGCCAGATCAGACAAAAAATATAAATTCAAGATGCACTGAATCCGGTAAGAACGCATTTAATCTTTCTAGTCTTTCCTAATGGAATTTATGTGCTTATTTGGAAATGTGCTTTGTAGCGATTGGATTTTCACTTAATAATTTGGATTGAATAGACATGTGCTGTTAAAATAATTTTTTACTGATATTACTATTAAATATTATTAGTGACGTTCACAGCGCCGGTCAGCGCCGTCATTAACATTTTTATAAACCCTTTTAGCAATTTAAAACATGTTAACATCACTGCAAAAAGATATCTAATAAAAAAAATCTATATTTATTCACCTAGTATAATAATAGTAATTTCTCTCCCTCGTGTCCCGCATTGTCCCGCAAAATCAGGTCTGCTGTCCTGCAACAGAGCAATAGCCAGGTGGTCACCCTAGTTATGACGCCAGGCCACTTCCAGGTAAATATGTAGTATTAAAACACATGTGATATAATTACAACAGATCCCATTGAAATACATTTAGTCATTTAGCAGACGCTTTTATCCAAAAGACTTACAAGTGAGGAAAACAATGGAAGCAATTTTAACAACACATGGTAACAAAAAGTAAAAAGTGCACTAGAAACTAATCAGTTAGAACCCAGCACAGTTTACCAAGCTAAGGATAGGAAAGAATTAATATTTTAATATTAATAGAATATTTTTTTAATAGAGAAGGAATCCGTAGAAAGGAAGTATAATTCAGTGTTTGTCAGTCAGGTGTTGATGGAAGAGATGTGTTTTCAGGCGTTTTTTAAAGATGGCTACAGAATCTGCTGATCTTGTAGCAGCAGTAGATCATTCCACCAATGTGAAACAGAGGCAGAGAAGGTACGTGAGAGTGACTTTTTTCCTTTGGTCTCACAAACAAACCCATTCAAAGCTTAAAAACAATAAAGAACCTTCCCAGTGCCGTGACCTCACTTCCTTTGACATCACAAGCTTGGTGGGGGGATGGGCAGAGAGAGCAGGTAGCTAGTAAAACCTTATTTTTCTGTAGCTACTCTGCTATGCACACACACTCTTCACTAACAACTCTTTGTCATTGTCCTTTCAAAGTAACTCTTTCTAAAACATTGTGGGGCATCTGAATGTTGACTACCAAGCCAGTGAAATGAAACTGAAGCACAGCAACACAGTAGCTCCCTTTCCACAATTCCTCGGGACAATACAGGAAGAATTATTTGTCAGCACATACCTCTGAAGTGCATTAGCGCCACCGGCTGAAAAGGCCCATTGGAATTAGGTGCATCCACAACCATCCTGTCTCCGGGGTTATTGCATGTCAACATCTAAATCTCAACCAGGAAGGCAATCGACTCAGGGCGAGAGGCCAGCCTCCATTTTAGCACAAAAGCAGATCGGAAAATGAAGCTCTCTGCTGCTGGAGGGAACTGGCTAGTTGGTGACGTTAGCAGTCATGGAGCGAGCTGGTTGGGTGAAGTTGAGCAGCTCTGGAGCAATGACAGAGCAGGTTGTTGGGAGAGAGGTAGTGAATGGCTGAGTGGAAAGGAAGAGGCGGGATCTGGACTGGAATTTTTGGTCTGGCTCCTCCTCAATGAGCTCTGGTGACGCTGTGAGAAGCAGGGTATTTCTGCAGATCTTAGATCAGATTGACTTGTCCACATTGGAAACATTAGCTGGGTTTTCAATCTGACTGTAGAGGTCATACTGTGAGATTTTAAATCTTTGCATGTCCTTTAGGATTCACGGAATTTGAAGTGAAGCTTCTGATGCTAGATTATCAATTAATGCTAAAACCAAATTTAAAGCTCCATTAAAAAATGTTAAACCAGACCAATTTTCCACCCCAAAATACTAATAATTACATTGAACTGGAAATTAGAACATTTTTAGCTTTGAGCTTACCATTAGACTGTAGTAATCCTGTAGTGTAATAATCTCTGTCTCATTAAAATTGTATTGAAGCATTGGCAACATTTATCAGCGTTTAATTTGCTGGCCTTTTCTCATATAAATCTTTTTATTTATTTTATTTTATTATTTTTTTTGGAGCTGTTTCTATGTATTTGACGTATAAGGAATAACCTACTTCCTTGGTCCTTTCTTGTTGACATCAGTCGACCAATGGTAGTGCTACTTTTTCTGGAAACAAACTGTGATTGGCCAAACTCCCCCTGTTGGGCTGTTCATTGTTATCTATTAAAATCCATAATTCTAACGCTAAGAATTAAGATTTTATTTCACAAATGATTCCTGTCACAATACGCTATTTGTGATTAAACTGTCAAACTAAATGCAAGATTAAAAAATCCAGTAATCCACGTTTATGTTTCCGGACTGAAGATCTGCAGCTACAAAGCTTTGTTGTTAAATTACAACCCCTTATTATACTAACAAAAATATAGATCAGCAGCTCATTGAGCTGCTTCTGGGACACTGCTGGAACCAGACTACTGAAATCCACTGAGAGATTTCTCACAGTAGCGGCCCCCACTACTAGCTTGGCCCCTGGACACTGTAAAATAGTCCACAATCAACAGAGTACACTACAGAAGATCACATGACAAAGAACTGATACATGTGGGTAATTTCTGTCTGGGACACACACCCTGAATACAGGTTTGGATAACAAGTCAATATGCTCCCTGGCCCCTAGATGGCAATAGATAACTACTTTCAGAGCTTTCAGTGTGGTTTATCAGGGGCGTAACAAGCTTTTCAAAAGTGTGTGGGATGTAAGGGGGGGGGGGGGGGGGTGCTCAATTTTAAGGTGAGCTGAGCACCTCATTAGCCGAGCAGGCAAAAGTCACCAAACGAAACATGTTAACACAATTTTGGGCGTGTTCTTCAGATGCAAGTACATTATAGGTTGTGGGGGCGGGATGTCTGAATTTCTTTATTAAAACTGATGTTATTCACTGAATTCTGGTGCATTTTAGATTATTTTTTTTAGCTGGCCATTGGGTCAGAAAATTACTTTTGATTTAATTAGCCCCCAAAATCCCAGACTCAAAGGCATTAAAACAGAAATAATCAAGGCGAAACATTGTTTATAAAACCCTCCCTTTACTCTTTTTAACTTGAGCATGTTTGCAGTATGAGTTAATAATAAATTAATTAAAATAAGATGGAATCAGATTTACAACCCTGGAAAAGCTCAAATGCCAGCTTGATTTACTCAAGGCAGGGCAAAGCTACTCGGGGTCAACCAATCAGAATTGCAACAGACATGACGTTAGCTAGGTGAAAATCTATGAAGACCAAACCAGTTGCAGTCAGCTCTGCCAGCCTGTGTGTGCGCTTCATGTTTTTTGACATAGATTGTAGACCAAGTAATGTCTGCTAAAGTTACTTTAGAATACCGTCAAACACATCCATACATGCTACGGTACAGTACTTGTGTTACCAAGTGCAAAAATAGACCAATATGAGATTTGTGTTCAAAATTTGTTATAAAATACAGACCTTTGCCAAATATCATAGCCCAACAACCTCTAAATTATCCAATCCAATCCAATCCACCTTTATTTATAAAGCACCTTAAAAACAACAGTGTTGACCAAAGTGCTTTTTTTTTTATCAAAAAAATAAAAGTTGAAAAGGACACTTTTGTCCCTTTCAGGCGATGGTTAGAGCTATGAGGAGCATTTTAGAGTTTATATTTTTATTAGTAATTATTGTGAGGTCCCCCAGCAAGCTTCTGATGTGAAACCCATTTTAGCTAATCTATTGCCCGTGTAATGTGTTCTATGGAGTGTTTTGTATTGTATTAATTGAAGATTGGCATTTTTGGACATGAGATAAATGTTTTTACAAATTTGGGTCCAGAAGTTAGCATCCGGAGCTATTGAAAGATCATTTTCCCATTTTATTGTTGGTAGGTATATAATCTGAAATTGATTTGAAATGATTTTGTATATTTTAGATAGAAGTTTCTTTGGAGAGGAAATGTTAACAAAGTCTGCTATTACTTGTGGAAGTTCTAAATTTATGGATCTGATGTTTATTTTGGCCAGAACAGAGGATTTGAGTTGTAGGTATTTTAAAAATTCATTGCTTCCGATGCCAAACTCCTGGGCCAATTTCGGAAATGTAATTAACATGTTAGATTTGAAAATATGTTTAATGTGGGTGATAATTATATTTATGGCACACACTCACCTTTTATAGTAATAACCATCTGTATATTTAGTATATTTATATTCATTGTACATATTACCTGTAAATCCTGTACATCTCCATATCCTGCACGTATGCAACCATTGTATATATCCTGCACTTTGCTGCTATTGCACTTCTGGTTAGACCTAAACTGCATTTCGTTGCCTTGTACCTGTACTTGTGTAATGACAATAAAGTTGAATCTAATCTAATCTAATCTAATACCCCTTTCAGCCCATGTGTGAAAGTTCAGTATTTTTTTATTGCTTATAAAGTCCCGGTTGTTCCACAGTGGGGTGAGGTTAGATGGAGCTAATATAGAGTTTGTGATTTGGTGAAATTTCCACCAGGCTGTCAGAGTGGAAGCTATAGTTACAGCATTAAAACGTGTGTTGTTTGATTGATTTGGTAAGGAATGGTATGTCAGCTATAATTAATTCTTTGCATAGTGATTGTTCTATATCTAACCATATAGTATCAGATTGGGTGGGGTGGATCCATTTGTATATATATTGCAGTTGGTTCGCCATTGAGTAATAATGAAAATTTGGTGCTTCTAGTCCTCCTTGATCCTTGTTTTTTTGTAGTGTGGTGAGTTTTATCCTTGGCGTTTTGTTTTTCCAATAGAAGTGAGTAATAATAGAGTCTAGTGATTTAAACCAGGTGAGTGCGGGGTGGGTTGGAATCATTGAGAATAGATAATTCATTTTTGGTAAAATTGTCATCTTAATTACTGCTATCCTGCCAATTATGGAGATTGGAAGGTTGAGCCATCGAAGCAAGTCGTCTTCTATTTTTTTTAACATTGGTGTGAAGTTGAGTGTTACCAATTCTGACAGTCTGGAGGAAATCTTAATACCTAAGTAAGTAATGTGATCGTGACATATAGGTATAGGTGCTTGGTGGGGTGCCACATCCCATTTGGTTCTATGTAAAGGGAGGATGGAAGATTTGTTCCAGTTTATTGCGTAATCTGAAATTTTTGAAAAGGACTGGATTATTTTAATTATTTCTTGAATAGATGCTAGGGGTTCTTGTATAAATAGTAGAATATCATCTGCATAGAGTGAGATTTTATGTGTTTGTTGTGGTGTTTCAATACCTTTGATTGCTGAGTTTTGGCGGATAGCTGCTGCTAGAGGTTCAATAAAAATAGTGAATAGAGATGGAGAGAGTGGACATCCCTGCCTTGTCCCCCTGTGCAGTGTGAAGCTTTGTGATGTTAGTCCATTGGTTGTGACTGTGGCAGATGGTGATGTATATAAAATCTTAATCCAATTAATAAATGACTCTCCAAAGCCAAATTTTTGTAGTGTGGTGAATAAAAATTTCCAGTTAACCCTATCAAAAGCTTTTTCAGCGTCTAATGTGGCAATGAGAGTATCTTTCTGTTGTACTGATGAGTAATGCATTAAATTATATAATCTTCGGGTATTGTTAGATGCGTGTCTACCTTTTATAAAGCCGGTCTGATCAGGATGGATGATATATGTTATAATTTTCTCAATTCTATGAGATAATGCTTTGCTAATTATTTTTATGTCGACATTTATAAGTGAAATAGGACGGTAGTTAGATGTGAGGGTATTGTCTTTGTTAGGTTTAGGAATGAGTGATATAAGCGCTGTAGTCATGTGGGATGGGAATTTAGCATTTTGTTTTATTTTCTGTTATTGTTCTACTGAATAGTGGGTATAAAGTTGACCAAAAATGTTCGTAGAACTCAGCGGGGAAGCCATCCGGTCCTGGTGCTTTATTATTATGCATATGTTTCAACGCAGAGTGAAGTTCTTTTTCAGTGATTGGTAATTCGAGAGAGGTAATTTGTTCTGGGTTGAGTTTTGGTAAAATGATGTTATCAAGGAATTGGTTTATGTCTTCTTGATTTGGGTCCATATCAGATGAGTATAATTTTGTATAGTATTCTTCAAATATTTTGTTTATCTCAATAGGTGAATTGGTTAGCTTCCCTGCTGAGTTTCTAATGGATGTTATAGCTGTTTTTTCTTTATTTCTTTCATGCTGTGATGAAAAGTTTTGTGACGAAGTCTGTGAATCAAAAACTGGTTTCTTTTGTTTATTATTTCATTAAGCAAAAATTTATTTTCTCTTAGTTCTTTATAGATGGTTTCCGATTGGTTATTTGCGTGTAAAATTTCTAATTTTTTTATTGTTTCTTCCAGTTGGTCTTCTTTTTCTTTTTCCTTCTTTTTTTTATGGACTGAATATGATATGATTTTTCCCCGTAATACTACTTTCCATGTCTCCCAGAGCAGTGATGCTGGCGACTTTGGAGAGTCATTTATTTCAAGGAAGGATGCCCACTCTCTTGAAGTAACTGTCAAATTCTGAATCTTTCAATAGAGATATGTTAAAACGCCATCTGGTGGGGTGTTTTTGCATTACAGATGGGATCCATGTGAGAGTTACAGGAGAATGGTCACTAATATTGATGGGATGAATTTTGGTTTCTATGATATTTGGTATGATTGAGTTACTGGTTAAAAAGAAGTCAATGAGGGAGTAGGTTTGGTGGACATTAGAATAAAAAGTATATTCTCTGTCAAGTGGGTGTTGTAGCCTCCAACCATCGCCAAGACCAAAATCACTCATGAACTGTTTTATTGTTTGGGAGGACTGCCAGGATTTGCCTTTATGTTTTGACCTGTCCAATGATGGATTGATTACCGTATTAAAGTCTCCCCCTATAATTATTGAGCCGCTGGAAAGATTTGAGAGAGAGGTAAAAAAATTTGAAAAGAAGGAGGGATCGTCAGAATTTGGTCCATAAATGTTGCCAATAGTGATTGGTTTATTGTTAATTGAAATATTAATAATGATAAAACGACCTTCAGGATCTGAAATAGTTGTATGGTGGTTAAATTGAAAGGGTCCTCAGCCACTGAATGAAAAAAGCACTCCTGCCTCACCAGCCAAGGATCCTCCTCTGACTGTACCACCATCAACACCTCCACCACTGAAATGGACTCCCCCAATAGGACCATGGACCCCCCCAGTAACATCAACACCTTCTGCGGACCTCACCATCCCTGTCCCATCTCCGGATTCACCAATGGGATTTCCAGATCACCTGGAAATTTTAGTTAAATCTGGAATTAAGATGATACCCCTTAGACCTAACTTGGCCAGGTCACGGGTTCTATCATCATCACTAAAAACATCACCCCCAATACCACCCAGGAGTACCACTGCTTCACCTCGGCCACTACCTAGAGTCCAATGCACCCCTGTCAGACCCTCTCCACCCCCTCCCAAACCAGCTCCTCCCAGACCACCTCCTCCCAGACCAGCTCCTCCCAGACCAGCTCCAAAAGCCTTGACTAGCATCAAGGCTACTATCAGTGATTAGGACACTGAGGGCCTCTGCTGTTCCAGGACTTTTCGTCATAATAAACCACTTATCAACCTGAGGCCCTGGGAGAGCACACTCCCTAGCTCCATAACTACAGTCAGAAGTCGCAGATTAAAGAAGAGAATTACAGTTAGATTGTCTAATCAGACAAATCTGATTCAAATCCCCTGCAAACAGATAAAGTCAGGTCCTGCTCAAACGGACTTAAAACTTGCAGTGTTCAATGTCAGGTCTTTGGGAAACAAATCTTTTTTAATTAATGATTTTATAACTTCAAATAAGCTTGATTTTATGTTTTTAACAGAAACATGGTTAGACAGCAGTACTGAAAATGCGGTCCTTATTGAATCCACCCCATCGAATTTCACATTTTTATCCAAAATACGGGAAAACAAAAAGGGTGGTGGTGTACGTGCAAGGTTGTTGCTTATTTGGCGCTACAAACATAAACCTTGCCAAACAAAGCCACAAGGCTGCACGGATTTCTTTAATTCCCTGCCAGCCAGGGAAGGGAGGGGGAGAGGAGGCAGCCGCAGCGCAGGCAAAGAGCAGCAGACCCTGGAAAAATTTGTGATATTTTTTTGCCATTTTTCAGAGATTATGAATGATAACACAAAAAACTTTTTTTCACTCATATTTAGTGGTTGGGTGAAGCCATTTTGTTATGGTCCACGCCAGGTTTTCAGTTTCTCTAGCTTCTCCCCTCCTCCTACTGCTCAAGGCTGGCTGGCGCACCTGTTGACCATCTCCTCATGCAGTGTATTTAAGCCTAGACCTTCCTCCCAGACTCCGCCAGATTGTCAGTCTACCTCTGTGGTGAACTATATCTCTGGCTGTGAGTTTTGTATTTGTCTTTGTGTGGCTCGTTCGATTCTTAACTGCTGTTTTCTGTCCTCCGTTCCAGTTCCTGTGCCTCCCAGCCTTCTGCTCCAGTCTGCTCCTCCTCTGGTTCTTGGTATTCCTCTAAGAACACCCCCGGTCTTGGTCCTGCTGCTTTGGTTGCTTACTTACCTGCGCACAATAAACCTTTTGAACTGTGTCGGCTGCGTCTGCATTTGGGTCCCTTTCTCATGGTGTTGTGACAGTACAATCTGGCCATCATGGACCCAGCCAACGCTGCTCCAATATTTCTTAGTATTCGAACAACAGAGTTGAATCTTTGCTTCAGGCTGTTCCAAGGTAACTTACATGGACTATTAAGGGGAGGAGCTCTAGACTTGGCTAAAGCTTTTTGGAAGAGTCTGGGGCTAGAGTGTGCACAGAGAGTTTTTGGCCATCTGGAAATGAATGCTGACGCTGCTAAGCGCTTGTTAAACCTCCGGCAGGGCTTACGCAGCGTAGCTGAGTATTCCGTGGAATTTCAGATATTAGCTGCAGAGTTGGGTTGGGATGTCAGTGGAGTCAGCCACCCTAGAGTCGTATCTAGTATTTTCAGCTTCCACAGGCCCTTCTAGTGCAGGCTCTGATAGACTCTGGGGCGGAGAAGAGTTTTTTTGGACACTAGCCTTGTTTGTCAGGTGGGCATCGCCACTGAGCTTTTGTTGGAGAAGACCTGGGTGAGTGCCCTTAATGGAGAACTTCTGGTCTATATAAGTCATCAAGCAGAACCTGTACATTTAATCCTCTCTGGCAACCATCATGAGACTATCTGTTTTTCTGTGTTTGATTCTCCTTCACTCCCACTGGTTTTGGAGTTTCCCTGGCTTCAGCTGCATAATCCTTAAATTGACTGTTCTGCTAGTAAGATTGTCAGCTGAAGCATTTCATGCCACCATGCAACCTGTCACCACACTGCTCTACCTCCTACAGAAGGTGCCAAAGCGGCCAGACCAAAACCACCTGATCTGTGCAGCATCCCAGCCACCTATCACAATTTTGCTGAGGTTTTCAATAAAGACAGAGCATTGTCTCTTTTTCCCCTTTCGCCCCTACGATTGCACCATCGGCCTCCTGCCTGGGGCAGTGTTGCCCACGGGACGCTTGTATAATCTTTCCCAACTGGAGAGGGAGGCGATTGAGAGCTAACTCAAGGACTCATCAGCTGCAGGTATCATCCGCCTATCTTCCTCCCCCATCGATGCAGGTTTTTTCTTTGTGGACAAGAAAGATAGGACCTTGAGACTTTGTATTGATTCCCGCATTTTAACATCATTGTGAAGAATAATTACCCGCTTCCGCTAATTTCATCTTCATTCATTTGAGCCAGTTCAAGGCTGCACCATTTTTATTAAACTCGACCTCCGAAACACCTATCACCTGGTGCGCATAAGAGAAGTAGAAGACGACATTCAATACTCCCATGGGCCACTTTGAATACTTAGTGTTAGTGTGTTAGTCATGGACTAACTAACACACCCGCAGGTTTCCAGGCCCTCATTAATGACGTTCTCAGAGACTTTCTCAATCAAATATTTGTATTTATTTATTTTTCGTCTACTTAGATGACATTGTGGTATTTTCTCAATGGTATTGAGGTCAAAAGACTGAGATGGCCAGTCCATAACCTTCAGAACTTGTCATGTTGGAACGTCAAAGTACGTCCCATGCGCAGCTTCCGGGCTAATGAGTGCAAATTTTCCCCCAGTATTTTCTGATAATATGCTGCATTTATCTTTTCTTGTTCCTTTGTAGCTCACACATCCCCAAAACATCAGCGATCCACCTCCATGTTCCACAGTAGAAATAGTGTACATTTAATCATAAACCTTGACTTCTCTCCAAATGTACCATTTAGGGTTGTGGCCAAATAGTTAAATTTGACTTTGTTGCAGAAGTTCTGAGGCTTGTCTCTGTGCTGTCTGGCGTATTGTAAGCGGGATGCTTTGTGGCATTTGCGTAGTAATGGCCAATTTTTCTTCAAGTGCCTTGGATCCTTAGTGTACATCTTGAAACGGGCCCACCACGTTTTTTTAGAGTCCTGTATTTCAGCAGAAGTTATTTGTGGGTTTTTCTTTGCATCCCAAAACACTTTCTTGGCAGTTATGGCTAAAATTTTTGTTGGTCTTCCTGACCATGGTTTGGTTTCAACAGAATCCCTCATTTTTCACTTCTTTAGAGTTTGAGCACTGCTGATTATCAATTCCTTGGATATCTTTTTACAGTATATTCATTAACTGATTTAAACGTTTTCCCGCAGAGCCTTTGACAATTCCTTTGCTTTTCCCATGACTCAGAATACAGAAATGTCAGTCCAGCACTGAATGAAAGATTCAAGAGTCTGTCAGGAGCCCAGAAACTCACTGACCTTTTATACACACACACTGATCACAGATCACAGGTACTTTAAGTAGCCATTCAAACCTGTTTGTGTCAACTTGTGTCCATGTTATCAGGCCAAAATCACCAGGGGTGATCCTTGATCAGGGTCATTTGGGTAGTTTCTGTTGTCATTATGATTTAAAGAGAGTAAAACACAATTGTTTGACAATAAATGGCTTAACCCAAGTATGAGTGACAGAAGTGTGTGTGTGTTATCGTTCATATTCTGGGCAAAAAAATGAAATCACAAATTCTGCCATGTTATGGAAACTTATGAGCACAACTGTATAGGGACATGGGCGGCAGTAGCTCAGTGTGTATAGCGGCCATCCTTCGACTGGCAGGTGGGCGGTTCGATCCCCGAAACAAGCAAGACTCTTAACCTACATTGCCTCCAGTTGTGTGCCAGCTGGAACACTGGTAAATAGCTTAATGTACAGTATGTGCCTACTAATGAGTGCCTATATAATAATTAAAAAAAAAACTTCTAATTGCTTAGATATAGAATAAAATTAATGGAGGTCAATAGGTAAAACCACATTGAAGGGGTCATTGACTACAACCACCAACTATTGTAACCGCTGCACAGCACAGACCAGTAATCCCCAAGTATCCGACAGATGCATCACTAGTGAAGCAAAGGCACTATCGTTTCGGTGGCGAGGGCACTATTGTATGTATTAGGATTATTAGGCCCAAACCACTAACCGGAGGCGAGGGTTCTATTGTATCTTTTTATTCATTTTATTTTAATTTTTTGTCTTCACCTGTGAGTGCTAATTTTACCTCCTGAACGTGCTCAAAAACTCACCAAAATTCTGAATTGGTGAGGGTCCTATACAAACCCATGAAATGGGGGCTCTACAGTGCACCACGGAAAAGTTAAAATACATTATGTCAATGGAAAGTGAAAGTAATTTTTATTTGGCCTAGAGTCCTGAAATTTAGAATACATATTCTACACAACAAGGCAAACAAAACATAATATTATGGCTTTGCCCCATGACACACAGGAAATCCGCCATTATGGCTGGAACACAAAACCCCCTAAATTGTACCCCTCATGCAAAATGCTTAGGGTTTTCATCCAAAAGGCCCGAAATTTGGTAAGCATCATCTGCAGAAGTGGGGCAGAAACCGTTTTTGAGGAAGTCTTATGGTTTTGCTGCAAATTTTGTGTTTGTTTTGAGATTCGCCAACATCCGATATTTTGCTCAAACATCGTCGGATTACGGTGGCGAGGGCGCTATTGTATCTGTTAGGATTTTTATTGTGTAGGCTCGTTTATTTACAATTAGTCATTTAGCAGGCGCTTTGATCCAAAGCGACTCACATTCAACAGTGTTACATTTACATTTTTTTTACATTTTAGTTAGAGGCAGACCCTTTTGCAGGCTGGAGGATGACACAGGACTTTACATGAACATTTAGTCATTTAGTTGACGTTTTCATTCAAAGCGACTTACATCAATTCCTTCTGTATTTTATATTAAAAAAATTAAAATAAATGTATGAAAAAAAATCTTACTTGTCCTTAGCTTTGTATACTGTGCTGGGTTCTAACTGACTAGTTTTTGGTGCACTTAGTTTTTTTGTTACCTTGTGTTGTTAAAATTGCTTCCATTGTTTTCCTCACTTGTAAGTCACTTTGGTGAAAAGCGTCTGCTAAATGACTAAATGTAAATGTAATAGTGGAACTCTCGCTCAACAGTATTCCCACACTACTCGTAGCATTACCAAACTGCCTGTTACTTTACAGTGTCAGAATACAAGTTTGTATCTTTCCCTCCCGAATATCATATATTTTTACCAAAAAATGAACAGATGTCACCTGTCAAGCAGAAATTTGGCAACGGATGCATCAGTAAAAGCCTTTTCTGTGTCTTCAGAGCACTCCATTGTGAAAAACAATCCCCAAAACACACTGTTTTTTTTTTTTAGCTCTTGAGACGTTCTCCTCCTCTAATTCCACAAAAGGAGATTTTTCTTTTGCCACTGCCTGCTTCAAGTTGTTTCACAGCCATTTTGCAACTTTGCGATCAGACCGGCGGAGCAACAATGCATGAAAGCTGGGAATTGCTACATAAACACACGCACGTGAAGCAACTGGAACACGCCTGCATAACATAATGTAGTTGCCACGTTAATCATGCCAACCATTGGCTGATGTTTTTAAGACACCCCCCTTTTCCTTTCAGTGCAACTAATAAATAGTCTATCAGTTGGTAAAGGCAGTTTCAAATAATATTGCAAAAATGTATAAAACAAATCATCCTCTGTAACATCTTTAAGATAGCCCATCGGGCTATAAATGAATTGTGTTTGCAAATCTTTTCCTGTAACTTAAACTCTGAAATTGTGCAAGTTTTAAAAAAACACTCTTGGGCCAGAACTGAAAAGTTTGCATTTTTGTGACATGATAATGTCATCCTCATGGAGACAAAATTTAGCAGTTCTAATATGCTTATAGAGATGTTATGTACTTAGAACATACCGGCGATTGGACTCAGCTCCTGCAGCTCTCTGTTGGCACTGAGGGGAAAGGATGAAGTGCTGAACCTCTTCTCCCGCTTCATGGCCGAGTGTGACCCCGGCTGCTTCACCCTCATCAGCTGTGTGGCGGGCGGCACTTTCTTACCCTATAGAAACATAAGTCACAAAAGGCTCCCATTACTGGATCAGCTCAGGGCAAGGTGGTTCCTGCCCCAAAGAATATGGGACAGGAATCACTTTACTAAGTGCAGATTCCAGAGAAAGACAGAGGAGGGGGAAGGATGTTGCGGTTTAGGATCATGTTGCTTTCCGAATCAGATCAAGTGATCAAGGCAACCTGATCAAGGCAACCTGATCACGCGCTGTGTGCTGCACAGAGTTTGTGACGGACTAAGCGGAGAGAATAAATGTGCACAGATGGAGTTGATAAAGCTGTCAACGGGGAACATACAGCAGGTCCAGAAGTCAATCAGATCCTATCTAGTAGCAGTAATCTGCTCACTGCACACATAATTAATATTAATAATAGATACAAATAGCTGCTACAATGCTTAGTACTATCCTCCAAAACCAAACAGACCATGCAGGGGCTAGCTTGGGATAGACATGTACAGTTATAGTAAAAACAAAGTCATAAGATATAATAACACACACTCAAAGTGGCCATACAAATAAAGCAAAATAAAAATCTCAAATTTATGTATCACCCTCTATTGGATGTGTGTGTCTTCACATGATTAGTATGATTAAACCAGAATCATTAGTAAAAAGCTTATTTGGCATATAAATTATATGAAAGCATAACTATAAAATGTTTTTGTATACTATGCAAGAGCACTCTAAAGTTATGCAACAAACTAACAACTTACATGCAAACCAACTTACATCTTGGTCTGTAAGCCCGTTTGTATTAGACTTCTTAGATCTTCCAGACTTGGAGGAGTCCTAAACAGTAGTCAAATGCGAAACAGAATCTTTAATAAACTAAAACTACTCAAAATGTAAAATTACCAAATACCGCAATGTCATTTGAATAAAGTGTCTGGGAGAAGTTTACCTTGTCTTTTTTGCTCTTGTGCGGCATGCTGAGATGGGAATCCTCTCTGTCAGCAGGTTGTGGTAAACTGCTCACAGAAGAAGGCAGCTAAACAAACAGGTCTGTACAACACAGACCATCCCCGCACCATGTGACCTTGTCCGGGCTACAAGCACATGTCATCCTATTTCTGCACTGGCTCCGTACCAGAACTCACACTTGAGCAGAAACAGAGGATTTCTCATCACACTGATACTGTCTACGGTTCAACAGCACAACTCTCCCATCGGTGTACAATGGTTTCCTCTGACAGTTGTACTGAGGAGTAGAGGCCACGTAGAGGCAGTGCTGCATCTGCAGAGGCACTGGAGGTGCTTGGAGAAGTAGTATTGAGGTAATAATATGCTGGGGTTCCAACAAAAGTAAACCTCATATTGTGTATAGAACAAAAAGCAGTTACAGATACTTTACCCAATCACAGCTCATCCAAGACTGGAAACAGCAAGAAGGAAATTTGAAAGTCAAAGTCATGGGTTTAACTTTCAGCTGTGGTGCGCTCTAACGAAGAGTTTGTTCTCAGTTCCCTGGAAACGCTGACTTTAGTAATCTCTGTGTGAACATCAGATTATACTGAATGTCCTTATTTATACTGCCACATAAATGTACTGAACTCAGACGTCAACAATAAAATTCAGATTTTGAGAATGCTTTCTAATATGTTGTAGTTGTAACATAGATCTCTGACCATGTGGGGGCAGCATTATATATATTGAGCCCTGTTCTGGACTACTGACAGACGATTAGAAGAACCTTCTACACTGAGCTTTGCCACACATGGGGTCCTTAGTCTTCTTTATGACTCATGACAGGCCTTGTACTGCACGATGCTGTATTAAGGAAACAGAAGATTTATGGGGGCAACATTTCCTGTGTGTGCTCATTTGAATTAGGGATGGGCACTACAATTCAAAGAAAGGATTTTAGAAATCTTGGCCAACTGAAAAGTATGAACATGAAAAGTATGAGCATGTACAGCACTCAATACTTAGTTGGGCTCCTTTTGTCTTAATTAGGCAAGGCAAGGCAAGGCAATTTTATTTCTATAGCACAATTCATACACTGGGTAACTCAAAGTGCTTTACAGGAATAAAAGACAATTTACAAGATTTAGATTAAGAAACATAAGAAAAAAAAGAGTGCAGATAAAAGAAAAAACAAACACTTTAGGTTGTGGTGTAGACGGAGCAAAAAGAGGAAGGTTTATTTTTTTTTTTAACTTTTTTTTTTTTCCTTTTATACATGTAAGAAAACAGACAGACAGACCAAGGGATATCAGGCACAGTTACTGTAGATTAACACAAGTGCTCAACTTCATGTAAAACGGAAGACAAATTAAAAAAAGGGAAAATGAAAAAAAAAAGGCATTTCCATCTCACTTTGTATTCAGATAACATCTCCATTTATCCCAGTTTGCTTCACATTTCTCTCGGGCGTGTCTCAAAGAGAAAGTTAGATGTTCCATAACATAAATTTCCCTAATTATTTCTATCCATTCATCAATTGTCGGGAATCTTTATTTAGCCATTTCCTAGTTATTGCTTTCTTGCTACCTGCTAAGAGAATTTGTAACAGGTATCTATCTGACTTTCCCAATCCTGTTGGTAAATTTCCTAGATATATAACACTGAAATTATATTCAAGCTCTGAGCCAAATATTGTCCTAATTGCTTTCATCACCTCTATCCAATACAAAGAAATACTAGGGCATTCCCAAAAGATATGGAAGTGACCAGCAGACAGTGCTGTTGACAGTCCCCTGTCCAACTGTAAGCTTGAATATAGTCTGGAAATCAGTTTTCTGTTAGTATTACCCTTATATGCGTCAATGAATATACTAATCAGGTTCTTTCCCTTCTCTCCGATGGTTTTAATATCTTTATCAAAGTGATGTCTCAATTGAAGGTATCTAAAAAAATCTTCCTTCCCTAAATTGTATGTATCCATGAGTTTTTTGAAGGTGTCCAAACCGTCCGTGGTGGTTATCTTACAGTATGAAGTGATACCTGAATTAGTCCAGTGTTTGAATCTACCGTCCAGTGCAGCTGGTACAAATTCTGTATCATATTTCACCCAGCGTAGTATTCGTACATTTCTTTCAAATTCCTTATTTTTAAGTAGCTTGTACCAGATGTTAAGCGGGACTGCCATAAAATTACTTAATTTTTCCAGATGCATTTTCCTTAGAGATTTTTCACCCAATAAAGATTGGAGAGGTATGTTTAATTGACTCTGCTCTAGTTCCTTCCATTTTGCATCACACTCTGAGTCACACCAACAGACCAGAGAACGTAACTGTGCTGCTCTATAATAATCCTCCAGGCACGGTAGAGCCATACCACCCTGGTCCCTGGGGAGTTGTAATGTTTGAAATCTGATCCTTGGTTTTTGTTTTCCCCAAATAAAAGATGATATAGCTCTGTTCCAATCATTGAATTGCTTGGGGGGTACTTCAACAGGCAAGGATTGAAAAAGAAAAAGCAGCCTGAGTAGTATGTTCATCTTTATAGCTTCTATTCTGTTATACATATTCATTGGTAGTAGTGACCAACGGTTTAAGTCTGCTTTAATTTCAGCTGTTATAGGAGGGTAATTGTGGTCATAAATGGCCGATATCTCTCTAGGTATTTGTACACCTAAATATTTAATTGTATTGCTTTTCCATCTAAATTGACATTTTTTATTAATATTTTCTTGTGGTGTGTAGTTGAAAGTAAGTGTTTGAGTTTTATGCAGGTTAAGTTTATAGCCAGAGTATGAACCAAATATTTTGAGAAGAGATAATAATTTAGGCAGACTTACATTGGGACTGGTAAGTGTCATGAGTATGTCATCCGCGTATGCACATATCTTATGTTGTGTGTCCCCTATTTTAACTCCTGTTATATCTTTGTCATCTCTAATTGCCTGTGTCAAAGGCTCTATGAAGAGAGCGAAAAGGGTGGGACTGAGGGGGCATCCCTGTCGACATCCCCTTTCAAGGGGTATTGTTTTAGATAAGTCTCCATTAATTTTGATTCTGGCTGTAGGAGATGAGTATAGGGAGTTCAAGCATCTAATTATCTGGTCATTAAAACCAAAGCGATTAAGAACAAAATATAAATATTCCCATCTGACTGAGTCAAATGCCTTTTCAGCATTGAGACTTATAACCTCGGATTCCCTATTACTGTTTCTCATTTGGTCAATGAGGTGGAGAGCCCGTCTCACATTGTCCTGGGTTTACCTTTTTTTAACAAAGCCTGTCTGGTCTGTGTCTATTAGATCTGGGATTATGTTTTCCAATCACTTTGCAAGTATTGATGCGAATAACCTGTAATCTATGTTTAAAACTGATATAGGTCTGTAGGAGATGCAATCCGTTTTGTTTTTACCCATTTTAGGAATTACTGAGATTATTGCTTGTCTCCAGGATATTGGGGTTTCGCCACCTCCCAGGACATAGTTAAAACAGCCTTTTAATATTATTATTATTATTTCCCTAAATGTTTTATACCATTCTGATGGGTACCCATCTGCACCTGGCATTTTGTTTGTTTTTAATCTTGATATTGCCTCGTTTATCTCCTCATCTGTTATCTCCTGTGTTATTGATTTGTTTTGCTCTGTCCCTATAGATGGTAGGTCCAAAGATGTTAGAAAGGATGATATGACATCTGACTCAGTCGTACGAGGCTGAGCATATAATTTTGTGTAATACGTTTCAAAAGCTTTTTGTATGTCTTCCAATTTATAGTGCATCTCATTGGTCCTGGGGTCCTTCACTTTATGTATAAATCTCTCAGCCTGTTGTTTCCGTATTCTCCATGCAAGTAGTTTTTTAGATTTAGGGCCGTTTTCATAGAAATTTTGTTTAATTAGTTTAGCGCTCTTCTCCACTTGATTTTCATATAGGCTGTTTAAGATTTGTTTAGTCTCCATTATGTTCTTTAGGGTACGGGTGTCGTTATCCTCCATATGTTTATTTTCTAGTGATTTTAATTTTCCAATCAATTCTTTAATTTGTCTTTCTTTTTCATTTTTCTTCTGGGACGACCACCTCATAACTTCACCTCTAATAACGGCTTTTGCCGCATCCCATAATGTGCTAGGAGACACTGCTCCGTTGTCATTGTGGGTCATATAATCTTTAAATTCCGCTTTTATATACTTATGATACTGAGGATCATTCAAGAAGCTAGTGTTAAGTCTCCACAGAGTCTCTTTGGGTTTGTTGTCTAAATGTAATGTTAAATACACCCCCGCATGGTCGGAAATGTCTCTTACCCCTATATCACAGTTTATAGTCCTGTGTCTATCTGATTTTAGCACGAAAAAATAGTCAATTCTTGAGTATGTCGAGTGAGGGTGGGAAAAAAAAGTAAATTGTTTATCAGATGGATGCAGCTCCCTCCATATATCTATCATTCCTATTTCTTTTAGCATCTTTTTTAACATATAACGCTTCGGGTCTTATATTTTTTGTTCTATTTGAGGAGTCCAGGGATGGTTGTAACTGGATATTCCAGGCCCCCCGCAAATCAATACCCCTGCAGTTTCGGTAGCGATCATATTAAAAATTTTCTTGATCAGCCATTTATCATGCCCTGGTGGTTTATAGACGTTCATTAATGTAACTTCTTTGTGATCGATAAAGCCTTTAACCATTAAGTATCGCCCCTCTTTATCAGCGATTTGTGAGGAGAGCCGGAAATGTATTTTATTTGAAATTAGTATAGCTACCCCCCTCGCACTCCCTCTTTCGAAGGAGGAGTAATATGAGTTTTTGAAACCCATTTTTCGCATTTTTTCATGTTCAGTGTTTGAGAGATGTGTTTCCTCCCAAAAAATTATGTCTAGTTTTTCCCTTTTCATTTTGGTAATCATTTTACTTCTTTTTATAGGGTTATGTAATCCGTTTACATTAAGTGTGATTATTCTGTAATTTTGATGAGGCATTTTAGTCAATCAAAATTGGAAATGATTACCAAGACGATTAAGCATCCCTCGAAGGCCTGAACAAATGAACTTCTGTCTGTAAAACAAAATGAAACTTAACACATAAACACAAACGTTTAACATTAATGACTTCCATCTCTGAAGTATGAATTCAACTTCCAAAACTAGAGGGGAAGCCCTACAACTAGGAGAGGCCCCTCTAAGCATGCGACGTGCCTCCTGAGTCTCCGTGCCTCCTGAGTCTCCGTGCCTCCTGAGTCTCCGTGCCTACCTGGGCCACCTAGAGACTTCTCAGCGCCTACCTGGGCCACCTAGAGACTTCTCAGCGCCTACCTGGGCCACCTAGAGACTTCTCAGCGCCTACCTGGGCCACCTAGAGACTTCTCAGTGCCTACCTGGGCCACCTAGAGACTTCTCAGCGCTTACCTGGGCCACCTAGAGACTTCTCAGCGCCTACCTGGGCAACCTAGAGACTTTTCAGCGCCTACCTGGGCAACCTAGAGACTTTTCAGCGCCTACCTGGGCCACCTAGAGGACTTCTCAGCGCCTACCTGGGCCACCTAGAGACTTCTCCGCACCCGCCTGGGCCACCTAGAGACTTCTCTGCACCCGCCTGAGCCACCTAGACTCCAAGGAGACGCTGCGTTCCGTGTCTGGTCATCCTACGCCTGGTTCCCTCTACGCCTGGTTCCCTCTACGCCTGGTTCCCTCTACGCCTGGTTCCCTCGCCTGGTTCCCTCGCCTGGTTCCCTCATCCCCAGCATCTCCGTGTGGCCATCCCCAGCATCTCCGTGTGGCCATCCCCAGCATCTCCGTGTGGCCATCCCGAGCATCTCCGTGTGGCCATCCCCAGCATCTCCGTCTGGCCATCCCCAGCATCTCCGTCTAACCATCCCCATTTTTCCCGTTCTGGTCAGCCCGAGCTTACCCGTCTGGTCCTTCCCCGGCTCCGGGTCTTCACTTCCCGGTTCCCTTTCCTGTGTCAGCCCTTCCCTCGCCCGGTCCTTTTTGCCATTTTTTTCCCTCACCCGGTCCTTTTTGCCATTTTTTTCCCTCGCCCGGTCCTTTTGTCATTTTTTTCAATCGCCCGGTCTTGAGATTGTTTTTTTTTGCCTATCCTGACCTTTTTCGCCTGTCTGGTTTCCGAGTCCTTTTTCCCCTGTCTGGTTTCCGAGTCCTTTTTCCCCTGTCTGGTTTCCGAGTTCCTTGTTTCCCTGTCTGGTTCCGAATTCCTTGTTTCCCTGTCTGGTTCCGAGTTCTTTGTTTCCCTGTCTGGTTCCAAGTTCTTTGTTTCCCTGTCTGGTTCCGAGTTCTTTGTTTCCCTGCCTGGTCCTGAGTTCTTTGTTTCCCTGCCTGGTCCTGAGTTTTTTGTTTCCCTGCCTGGTCCTGAGTTTTTTGTTTCCCTGCCTGGTCCTGAGTTTTTTGTTTCCCTGCCTGGTCCTGAGTTCTTTGTTTCCCTGCCTGGTCCTGAGTCCTGAGTCCTGAGTCCTGCCCCGTCTGAGAACTCCCTGTTCGAGTATCCTGGATGCCCCATGTCTGAGTCTGTCCGTCCCGGCACACCTGTTTCCCCCTCAGTGCCTGTCCCGGCACCACCTCCCTCCCCGAGCGCCTCGTCCGGCCGACCAGTTCCAAGGGCCGGACCCGACGCCTCTGTTATTCCCCGAGCGCCCCGTCCGACCGACCAGTTCCGAGGGCCGGACCCGACGCCTCTGTTTCTCTTTGAGCCCGTTCCCAATATGTGTCCTGTGCCAGTGTCCAATTGTCTTGGTTCCCTCCTTCCTGACCCCCTCCTCCCACCCAGGTTATGTCCATGGATTTTTTTTTGGTTAGGGTTCTTTTAAGTATCTTAGTGGTTTCAGTATTGTCTTTTCCAGTTTGGTTTGTGTATCTGATTTTGTTTCAGATTATTAGAGTTTTTGGTTTAATTGTGAAATGTCTTTACCCTGTCTGTGTCTGTTGATTGACTTCCTGCCTTGTGTCTTTCCCTCCTGTGTGATTGCATGCTCCGCCCTGATGTGTTTCACCTGTCCCTCGTTGTGTGTCTTTATAACCTGTGTGTTTTCCCCTGCTCCTTGCCAGGTCGTCTTCTCCCTAACCGTGAGTCTGTTTTGTGTTTCCCAGTGTCTTATCTTTCGTAGTCTGTGTTTTCTGTGGAGGTTCTATTGTTTTCCTTAGTCTGATTTTTGCTTGTATCATATTCCTGGATTATTCTGCTCGGACCCTAGCCTTGGTTTTTCCCTGTTCCTTGGACTTTGTTTTGTACCTGTTGGACCAATAAACTTTATTTTAACTCTTTGCCTGTGTCTGGGGGTTTTGCATTGGAGTCTTCCGGTTCCTGGGCCATTGGCCATAACACATATGATAGGTTGCCCCCTTACCGGGAGGTCTTTTTAAAAGTTACTCAGTTATTCAAGGTGTTTTCCTTGTGTCGAAATCCTTTTAGTTTCTCCTGGATGTGTTTCATGCGTGCCTCTCGGTGACGACGTGATGTACCACCTGCCGTTTCCCAGGAAGGTTGTCTCCGTCTCGTCACAGGTGTAGCACTGTCATCCACTGGATTGGCTCCGTACTTCGGTATCAATCCCTTTCTTTACAGGTCATCCATTGCCTCTGGCGCACTGTTGTAGATAACTGGACCGGTGTCAAGAAACACTCTAAGCTTTGCCGGATGAAGAGTCTGAAAGCGGAGCCCCTGTTCTTTAAGCGCCCTTCTGATAGTGGAGTAAGCCTTTCTTTTCGTAACTATTTCGGTTGGGTAGTCTTGCTCGAAGAAAACTTTTCTTCCGTCACATTGGATATTCTTTTTCCAGGCAGTGCGAAGCACCAGCTCTTTGGTTTTATATTCCAGGAAATAGATTACCATAGACCTCGGGTTAGCACCTTGCGGTGGTTTAGCTCCAAGGGATCGGTGACAATGTTGTATTGCGAGGGTGACATCAGGGAGTGACAACTCTGTTTTAATAAATGTCTCTAAAAATTCTTGTACGTTGTCACCCTCGGCCCCCTCTGGGATTCCATGGATGCGTATGTTGTTTCTGCGTGAACGTGACTCCAAGTCTGTCAGCCAAGCTTGTAGTTTATCATTACGCTCCAAAGTGTGGGAGAGCAACTCACTGTTTTCTGCGCCCTGCTCCTCCATGTCAGCCACTCTCCGCTCCGTCTCCTCGACTCTGTCGGTTATTTCTTTTAGGTCCGTGACGATGGCACTTAGCTTATGGCTAACCTCTTCCCTGAAATCCACCAGTTCTTTCTTTAGTGGCTCCATTGATTCATTAAATTATTTTTTCAAGTACAAACGGACCACCTTTATCTCCGCAATGATGTTAGCTTGAATAGCGTCCATGCCGTCGTGGTCAACTTGCTTGCTAGCACCGTCGTCAGTATCTCCACTTTTAATCAGAGAATTATCGTCTATCTTCGGGTTTTGTTGCGATTTTCCTTTTGTCGTTCTCCTGTGTCCCCCTTTCATGCTATAATTGACAACTTTTCCTATCTGGATAACCAGTATTTATTTCGGGGGGTTGAAACCATCTGGGAGCCTCTAATCTATGCTGCCGCTCGTGTCTGCACCATGCGGGAAGTCAAAGAGGAAGGTTTTTAACCTCCCTTTGAACATTGTTAAAGTTGAGGCTTGTTTTACTTCATCTGGGAGGCTGTTACAGATTTTTGCTGCATGAAACTTAAACGCTGCTTCACCCTGTTTAGTTCTAACTCTAGGCACGAGCAGAAGGCCTGTCCCAGATGAGTCCAAGGAGGTTCATAAGCAACTAGCATGTCAGAGATATATTCTGGTGCTAAACCATTTAGAGACTTGTAAACCAGCAGTGCTGTTTTAAAGTCTATTCTCTGAGCAATAGGAAGCCAGTGCAGAGATTTTAAAACTGGCGTAATGTGGTTGTACTTCCTGGTTTTGGTTAGAACCCGAGCAGCCGCGTTCTGAATAAGCTGCAGCTGTCTTAACCCTTGTTTTGAGAGACCAGTGAGCAGGCCGTTACAGTAATCTAACCTGCTGGAGATAAAAGCATGGATAAGTTTCTCTAAGTCTGATTGAGACATTATCCCTTTGACTCTGGAAATGTTTTTACGGTGATAAAATGCATATGATGTAATTGACTTAATGTGACTGTGGAAATTCAAGTCTGAGTCCATGATGACCCCTAGATTTCTAACCTGACACAGTGAATGAATTGGTCCATTTTCACCTGCTGTGAGTGAAATGTAAATCTGAGTGTCATCTGCATAATTATGGTATGATACGTCACAGCTGCGTATTAACTGGCCTAAAGGAAGCATGTAGAGATTGAATAATAGAGGTCCCAAGATAGACCCCTGTGGAACCCCACATGTCATGGCCATTTGGTCTGATACACAGTTACCAACCGAAACAAAGTACTTCCTGTCTTCAAGATAGGACTGAAACCATTTAAGGGCAGTTCCAGTGATACCTATCCATTCCTCTAATCTTTGTGTCAGGATTTCATGGTCCACTGTATCAAACGTAGCACTCAAGTCCAGCAGAACTAAGACAGAGACTTTGCCTGCGTCAGTGTTCATACGGATGTCATTTGTGACTTTGATAAGTGCAGTCTCAGTCTGTGATGGGCCTGAATCCTGACTGAAAATGATCAAAGCAGTTGTTAAGTAATAGAAAGTCATTAAGTTGTTGATATACAACCTTTTCGATGACTTTCCCTAAAAATGGCAGGTTTGATATGGGCCGATAGTTGTTGAGCACTGTAGCATCAAGACTGCTCTTCTTTAGGAGAGGCTTAATGACAGCAGTTTTTAAGGCCCTTGGAAATGTTCCAGACTGTAAGGAATTATTGACTATATCAGTGAGTTGTGGTAACAAACTGCTTAGTACTGATTTTAGAAATCTAGTGGGTAAAACATCCAGGCAGCAGGTGGATGAACTCAGGCTGGAGACAGTTTTTTCAATTGTTCTGTCATTAATTTGTGTAAAATGTGTTAAACCAACCAAGTGTCTCCTAGGTGGCTGCAGTGTTGTTTTATGCCCCTTGGACTGTATCGCATGTTTAATGCCTTGAACCTTGTCGTTGAAAAACAATGCAAACTCATTGCATTTAGTGGTGGAAACTAATTCTGGTGGAAATGGAGCTGGAGGGTTTGTTAAACTGTTCACTGTAGCAAACAGGACACACAGGTTGTTACTATTGTTGTTGATGATCTCTGAGAAGAATATTTCTCTTTTTTTGCAAAGTTTGATTGAAAACATGCAAATTTTCTTTGTATACCTCATAATGAATTAAGAGTTTCGATTTCGCCATTTTCTTTCGGCTTTTGGCATTCCCTTTTCTGTGCCCTGACAGAGTGAGCATTGCTCCATGAAGCCTTCTGCCTCGTCCTGATCACTTTAGCCTTAACAGGAGCAATGGTGTCCATAACATTTAAAACACCTGAAGTATAACAATTCAACAAATCATCAACTTGACCTAATGAGGCATTTTCAAACCTGATTGCCTCCATAAACTGTGTCCTGGTGTTATCGTTAATGTATCTCTTTTTTACAACAGTAGGCCCAACAGCAACTTTTGGAATTATGGACAGATGAAAAAAGACACAAGAATGATCAGATAGAGCAACATCAATCACAGTGACATCTGAAATATGAACACCTTTAGTAATGACCAGGTCCAGAGTGTGACCTCTGTTATGGGTTGGCTCATTAACATGCTGACAAAGACCAAAAGTATCGAGAATAGTAGAAAGTTCTTTGGCATTCCTGTCACAAACATTATCCACATGCACATTAAAATCACCAGATATGACTATTTGTTCAAATTCTGTGCAAATAACCGAAAGCATTTCAGTAACTCATCAATAAAATCATGACACTGTTGGGGTGGTTTGTAAAGAACTACATATAAAATGGATGGAGAAAACCTCAACTCCATTTTGAATGACACATACTCAAATGATGAAAACTCTCCAAGTGATAGCTTCTGGATAAGAATATTATCCCTAAGAAAGGCACATACACCACCACCCTTTTTGTTTTCCCGTATTTTGGATAAAAATGTGAAATTCGATGGGGTGGATTCAATAAGGACCACATTTTCAGTCCTGCTGTCTAACCATGTTTCTGTTAAAAACATAAAATCAAGCTTATTTGAAGTTATAAAATCATTAATTAAAAAAATATTTGTTTTCCAAAGACATGACATTGAACACTGCAAGTTTTAAGTCCGTTTGAGCAGGACCTGACTTTATCTGTTTGCAGGGGATTTGAATCAGATTTGTCTGATTAGACAACCTAACTGTTATTCTCTTCTTTAATCTGCGACTTCTGACTGTAGTTATGGAGCTAGGGGGGAGTGTTCTCTCCCAGGGCCTCAGGTTGATAAGTGGTTTATTATGACGAAAAGTCCTGGAACAGCAGAGGCCCTCAGTGTCCTAATCACTGATAGTAGCCTTGATGCTAGTCAAGGCTTTTGTAGCTGGTCTGGGAGGGGGTGGAGGGTGTCTGACAGGGGTGCATTGGACTCTAGGTAGTGGCCGAGGTGAAGCAGTGGTACTCCTGGGTGGTATTGGGGGTGATGTTTTTAGTGATGATGATAGAACCCGTGACCTGGTTAAGTTAGGTGTAAGAGGTATCATCTTAATTCCAGATTTAACTATCCGGTTGGTGAATCCGGAGATGGGACAGAGATGGTGAGGTCCGCAGAAGGTGTTGATGTTACTGGGGGTGTCCATGGTCCTATTGGGGGAGTCCATTTCAGTGGTGGAGGTGTTGATGGTGGTACAGTCAGAGGAGGATCCTTGGCTGGTGAGGCAGGAGTGCTTTTTTCATTCAGTGGCTGAGGACCCTTTCTTTGTTCAAGAGGGCGCCCAGAACCATGTAGGTGTCTCAGGGAGTGCAGGAGATTATCCGTTAGCCTCCTGACCCCTCCCCTGTTTAGATGTGGGCCCTTTCCTTTGAACAGGTCGTCACGTTGCCAAAACAAGTTAAAGTTATCAATGAAGTGTACTCCTCTTGTCTCACAGGCCTTGGACAGCCATGTATTTAGTGCAAGCAGCCGACTGAATTTATTGATCCTTCTGTCGATGTTTGGGAGTGGTCCACTGATAAAGGATTGCACTTCCAGGTTTTCAACTTTATCTAAAAGCCTGGAGAAATCCTTTTTAAAACTTCTGATTCCCCCTTCTTGGTGTCAACTGCACCCACATGTAACATCAGCTGTTTAATCCCTGTGTGTTTGGACATGACTTGGGGGAGGAGTGCTGTTATATCAGTGACTGTAGCACTTGGAAAGCTGCATGTAACAAATCTACTGTTGTTTATGTCTCTGATAGCACCGTCTCCAAGCAGCAGGATATCTCTGACCTTCACTTTTGGCATAGATTCTCTGTCTCTGGTTGCCTGGTGCTTTTCCACAGATTCATGTCTCCTGTTTTTCATAGAATAAGCTTGATTTACTCCATGTTTTTCATTTACAGCAGAGTTTTCTGGTTCATTCACCTTTTGCTCAGTCAGTGGTTGGAATCTGTTTTTAGCTGGATGTCTGGTGATGCTACATATGCTCTTGTGATGCCAGCATTCTTTTTTCTAATCCAGTGCTGCTTTGGCTGGGCACCAAGTTTATGCCAGGTGGTATCATTTTGTTTAAGTCCCTTTGCTTTTCTCAGTTTTGGGAATGACACTGTATCATCCAAGTTTAAATTCACAGTCTTACCTCATTGTGTGATCGGTATTGTCTCCTGAAGTCCTCTTTCAGATTCCAAAGCAAAAATCTTTGTTTGTAGCACACTGATTTCCTGTTGATATTTCCAGCAATTTTGGCAGAAAGAGTTTGTAGTAGTTGTTTTTACCCCAGACATGTTGAAAAATAGATACCAAGACTCCAGTCGCTCGGCGAGTCCAACGTGTTGTTTAAAAAGTAAAAAAAACAAGTAAAAACATAAAAGCAAAATGCAGTTAAAAGAAAGTAAAAAGTAATGTAAAAAAGTTAATCATAAAATCATTGGCTAAATGTAGAGATATTTAAAAAAGAAAAGTAAAGCAGGCATGAGCAAGCATAGGTGCGACTGCACTCTTCAGAAGCAGGAAGATTCATATATGTTAATTCATATATATTCATATATATTAACTACTGCAGCAACGCAGCGTGGCATGGAGTCGATCAGTCTGTGGCACCGCTCAGGTTTTATGATAGCCCAGGTTGCTCCGATAGGCAGAGGTGGAAAGTAACGAATTACATTTACTCGCGTTACTGTAATTGAGTAGCTTTTTTGTGTACTTCTACTTTTTAAAGTAGTTTTTAAAATCTGTAATTTTACTTTTACTTAAGTATAATTTGTTTGAAGTATTGTACTTCGTTACATTTTAAATCATATCCGTTACTGAGTAAAAAAATAATAAAAAATAAAATCAAATGGGGAAAAAAAAAAAATTGCGCCCCGGAAACTACTCCACTGATTGATTGATGGGCGGGAGAACAAATGCGCTAAACTGACAGGAACGATGGAGATGTTGTAGAATAATGTTGTAGGTGTAGTAAAATTAATCTTTGCAGTTTCTGTATTAACAGAAATATCAAATATGCATTTTGAAATTCTGGTCTATGTAAGACAACACCTTGACCAGATGGCAGAGGCAGCGGTGGAGCAAGATGAGTAACATTCATCAGATGAAGATTTCTTCTCCTCAATGAAGTCCAGAAGGTCACAAGGTACAGGGGATTTATATTATCTTGTCTTTTTTTGAACTACACTACCCCCACCCCAGCTGTTTAAAAAAAAGTAACGCAGTAACTTTTACTCTGAGTAAATTTTTAATGAGCTACTTTTTACTTTAACTTGAGTAGATTTTTAGACTGGTAACGTTACTTTTACTTAAGTAAAATTTCAGTGAAGTAACAGTACTTTTACTTGAGTACAAAATTGTATTACTCTTTCTGCCGATAGGGGCCTTCAGCTCTTCTGCATTGTTGGGTCTGGCATATCACATCATCATCTTCAAATTTCTATGGGGTTAAGGTCAGACAAGTTTGCTGCCTAAATAAGAACAGGGATACCATGGTCTTTAAACCAGGTACTGGTTTCTTTGGCACTGTGTGCAGGTGCCAAGTCATGTTGGAAAATTAAATTTGCATCTTCATAAAGTTGGTCAGCAGCAGGAAGCATGAAGAGCTCTAAAACTTCCTGGTATATGCCTGCGTTTACCTTGGATCTCAGAAAACGCAGTGGACCAACACCAGCACCAGACCTTTTGTGTCTTGCCCTCCTTGTGCAAGGTGTCAATGGTCATCTTTTGGACAACTGTCAAGTCAGACGTTTTCCCCATGACTGTGTAGCCTACAAAACTAGACTGAGAGACCATTTAAAAAAGGCCTTTGCAGGTGTTTTGAGTTAATTAGCTGATTAGAGTGTGGCACCAGGGGTCTTCAAGATTGAACCTTTTCACAATATTCAAATTTTCTGTGATAATGAATTTGGGATTTTCCTTAGTTGTCAGTTATAATCATCAAAATTCAAAGAAATAAACATTTGAAATATATCAGTCTGTGTGTAATGAATGAATATAATATAATATTCTTCATCCTGCTCTCGGACAAGGCGACGCTTTTCCTCACTGCTCCTCCTGCTCTGCCTTAGTGTGCTTTTTTTTTGTTTCGTTTTGTCTCGTCATAACTTTTCTCTTTTGACTCTACTACTTGCTGGACTACTAAGAAACTGGAAATGGATCTAATTAACTGGTCTCTGAGCGCAATTGACAAAATCTTTTCCCAAAAGAAGGGTGCACCGGGAGAACCCATCTGCCCTGGTGGTACCTCAGGGGTAGACTACACACTGGACGCCTGGAAGAACTGGCAAGTTCTGTGTTTAGAAGTTCTGTCCGTTGAGGACGTATTCATTTTCGGATTTATGATAGTGGGGTTCCTGATTATTGGTCTGGGGACTGCCTTAAAAGCTACCCAGCCGCTGTCAGCTGAAATTAAACAGTGCTTCTGTGACGTGACAAGTTGAAGGGATTACAACAGAGTGCTGCACAGACCGAGGAGCTGTCTTGAGTCATGTCTGCCCGGACTGCGTACACGGAGAAAAGAGTGGATATGATCGAGAATCAGACCTGTGAGCTGCTACGCGGTATTACGAGGCTGACTGGATGAAACATCAAAGCTACACACAAAACGGACGCACACATCTGACGCTGAGAACCAGAACTGATTGACTACGATCCGGACAAATTACCAAAGATTAAAATGGATAAATTACAACTTCTTTCTCCTTTACCTCTGCCCAGTCCCTTCTCTTGATTAGAAGTCTGGCCAGCAGCTGGGTCTTATCTTATCTTAGTGGTACTCCCTGTACTCCAACAAGGACAAGGCCAAGGGACTCTCACACACAGTTCCGCTAAACACCTCAAGACCTCCCTACCACTTCTATCATATCCTGTCTGCCATTTGACATCTGTCTGACTCTCTCCTCTACTCCTCGTAAGCCACTGAAAAAATCCCATCGTGACCGCGTGTACTGTTATCCTTGTTGCTGTGATGTGTGACGTCTGTCTATGTCACTGTTATAAGAATTCTATATCCTTATATTATCCTTATATTATCCAGAGAGACACGGAGACAGATTATATTATAAAAAGCGAAAGGCCAGGTTTTATTCTTGCAAGAATGAAGCAAAGACACGTATCAAAAGCTACTGCGTGAGGTTTGCTTAAAGAAGTAAACAAAACATGAGATTTTATATCCCTGCAGTGGGGGCTGTCAGAGGGAGGTGTATCTCTCATACACACTCCCCAAGGCCCCAGCTCCAGGTGCAGAGGCCCCAGCTCCAGGTGCAGAAGTCCCGTGGCAAGCCATGTCTCCAGTTATGTCTACTCCATGCTTGGACTAACATGGAGGACATGACATGATTTGACATGACCTGTAGAGAACTATGAGCACCCAGTAACTATAAACAATATAAACAATATAGTAATAAAAATTATTATAACAGTCACGTATGTTGTAACGGCAGCTGTGGTTATGTATCTGCTATGTCTAAGATTACTTCCTGCTTCTGAAGAGTGCAAACCTCCTGTGCTTGCTCATGCTTGCTTTACTTTTCTGAGCATATGTAGCATCACCAGACATCCAGCTAAAAAACAGATTCCAACCACTGACTGAGCTAAAGATTAATGAACCAAAAAAAAAAACTCTGCATTAACTGAAAAACATGGAGTAAATAATACCTATTCTATGAAAAACAGGAGACATGAATCTGTGGAAAAGCACCAGGCAAACAGAGGCAACAGTAGAACATTCTCAGCATCAACCTGCAGATGTTGAAGGACCTCAGTTGTCTCAGAAAATAGACTCTCTGGCCCTTTCTGTACACACTGTCCAAGTTCTTGCACCAGTCCAATTTGTGGTCCAAGTACACCTCTAACAGAGGCGATCTCTTTAAGACTGCAAGGGAAGCTCGGCTTCCCTTATAATGTCACAAAATTGATGGTCAAATATGTACTATTGTATTAACATTTTATTGACTAAAAATGCGTTAGAAAACGTTCATCTCAAAGACGAGTTCGTTCAGAATCAGTTACATATAGCAGGTCGATTTCCTTCTCATACATTCCCGCAGCGTCACAGTGCATTTCCCTATTGAAGCCCAGCGTCCATTGACGTCAATGGGGCTGCTTTGAACGTTTTTTTTCAGCGCTTCGAAACTAGACGGTCATTGGATAAACGCTGCGATTATGTCCCATTATGACGCTCAGCGTCTCTGGGGGTGAATGGGGAGTGGGCTGGCCCGGACTCCGAGCTTCTGCGTGATGATTGGAGGGTCCTGTCGAAAGACTGCATCTCCTTTTGACTGACAGCGATTCTGTACTATAAGGAATCACTGAAGCTATTTGCGCTCAGTCCCATCGCGGATTTCTCAAGTTCAGTCGAAATAAAAACTGCTGCAACCTATTTCTTTGATATTTGCTTGGCGAAATTGCTTGATTTTCATCATACATTTCACACAATTATACACCATTACATTTACATTTATTCATTTAGCAGACGCTTTTATCCAAAGCGACTTACATTACATTACATTACCAGGAGGCAAGGTGGGTTAAGTGTCTTGCCCAAGGACACAACGACAGTATGAACTGTGGGGCGAGCGGGAATCGATCCTACTACCTTCCGATTAAAGGACGGCCGCTCTACCTCTGAGCTACTGCCCCCCCACCACATTCCTTGTTTCAGTTTTACAGAGTTTAATATTTTTTTTTAGATCGTTCATTCATTCATTCCTTCATTCATTCATATCTTCATTCATTCATATAACATTAGTAGGCTAGGCTAGCGTCGTGGGTGAAACTGCGCACGATGGCAGACGGTGCTAATATTGTCGACCTGATTTTGGCGAAGCCATTTGAAAGTTTTCCTTTCGAGGAAAAACTTAGAATTAAACAGCAGGGCAGATCAACACCTAAGATTGATTTAGTGCAAAAGATAGGGAAAAATAACAGGTCTTTTCAGCTCTCCTGTTATGACAAAGTTAGCTGGCTGACTGGAAGTGCTGTGACAAATAAAATGTACTGCTGGCCATGCCTCTTGATGAAACCATCTCACGGATGTGTTGTTTGGTCAAAGGTGGGGTTTGGAGATCTGTCTAACTTTGACAGGGCATATAAAAGACATGAAAAGAGCAATGAACATGTGAGTGCATGTGCAAGATTAAGTTGCATGGGCAGGATCAGGGTTGAGCATGCAATAAATGAAGGTGCTCGCATTCAAGTGGCTAAACATAATGAAATAGTCAAACAAAACAGGGCCTTCCTAAACCGCCTTATTAATGTGACATCCTTGCTTGGCCGGCAGGAGCTGTCATGAGCGGACATGATGAGAGTGAATCATCCAACAAGGGGAATTACAGGGAGTTCACAGAAACATTAGCTAAATATGACTCTGTCCTGTCCACACAATTCGAGTCCTCAACTGTGTTTTCTGGTATGTCCCATACTATTCAAAATGATTTGATCTCTGCTCTTGCAGCCACCGTTTCTGATCAGATCAGAGATGAAATTCAGGATGCTCCCTTTTTTGGATGGCAGGTGGATGAAACAACTGATATATCCTGCCGTGCCCAACTCTCTGTCATTGTTCGCTATGTGGATAGTGCAGGTAAAATTCAGGAGCGCTTTATTGTATTTTTTTATGTTTCGGGGGGGGCGAGATGCCCAGTCCGTTTTTGAAATATTAAATGAGAACATGCAGGGCTACAATTTTAAGGACAAGCTTGTGGCACAGACCTATGATGGGGCTGCTGTCATGGCTTCAGATCTCAATGGTCTGCAGGCCAAAGTGAAAGCAATAGCCCCCAGTGCAATGTTTGTGCATTGCTGTGCACACCGACTGAATCTGGTGCTGTCACAGGGGGCTAAGTGCTTGCCTGAGTGCAGAATTTTTTTTGCATCACTCTCTGGATTTGCCACATTTTTTTCAAAATCCACAAAGAGGACATCTTTTCTGGAGTCTGCAGGCTGTTCAAGGTTGCCCAGAAACGCTCCTATTCGATGGAATTTCACATCACGGATAGTGAGCACTGTGGCAAACAATTATGATGGCCTCCTGCAGACATTTGAGAACATCATTGCAGATACAACAATGGATGATGATACACTGGATTGTGCCAAAGGCTTTGTGAGGAAACTGGAGGATTTTGAGTTTGTGTTCATGTTGTACACATATGAACAAATCTTCTCTGAGACTGATGTGGTCTTTGATATTGTCCAGCAGAGGGCGATGGATGTTCTTTACTGCAAGAACAGAATTGAATCTCTTCTTGCATTTGTCAAAGAGAAGAGGTCAGAGGGGGCTTTCCAAGCCATTTATGCCAAAACAGCAGATCTCACATCAGACCCACGAGATGAGCCCATGAGAAAGCGCCGTCTGACCCAATTGCAGGATCCCCAAGTGCGATACAGAAATCTGTATATGGCCATCCTTGATAACATCTTGGGGCAGATTCCTTGACGTTTTTCAAATTTGGAAAGCATGCTCTTCTTAGAATTAGTCAATCCAGGGAAATTTGATGACATGAGACAGGTATTTCCAGAGGAGGCCTTCCAAAGTGTCCTGAATAGTTATAGCCATCACTTTGATTCAGGAAGACTGAGGTCAGAACTTCAAGTCCTGTATTCAGATCAGGACTTGCAGGGTAACAGGGGAAAGCTGTGTGATTACTTGGTGTTCCTTAAAGACATGGAGTTGGACAGTGCAATGCCTCAGCTTTACAAACTGTTCTCATTAGTGGCAACAATTGGAGCTACATCTGCAGGTGTAGAAAGGACCTTCTCCTGTTTAGAGCGACTCAAGTCCTACACCCGAAACACAATGGGCCAAGGCCGTTTAAGCAGCCTAGCTCTGCTGGCCATTGAGAGGACACTGGTCAAGTCACTTGAAAAGACTCCTAGTTGGTTCGACAGGGTCACAGACCATTTTCTTGAAAAGGAACGTAGGGCAGAATTTACTTTTAAATAAATAGACAATTTTATGATGTAGGCCGAAAATGAGCTTCCCCTCTCTGACAGACCAGTAGCCGCCACTGACCTCTAAGTACTTGTCCTCCACCACCTCAACACTGATCCCTTTGATGTTTGTAGGGGTCACTGGAGCCTATATCCTCCTCAGGTCCACCACTAGCTCCTTAGTCTTTGTCACATTAAGCTGTAGGTGGTTTTTCTCACTGTTATAAGAATGTTTAGTTCAGATTAATGAGAGAGACGATTGAGACAATTTAGAATTTAACAACGTCTGGTGGTACCGTACCAAAAAGATAAAAATCACTCTTCTCTGGATCTGTTCTACATTGGTGGAATGATCTACCTGCTGCTACAAGATCAGCAGATTCTGTAGCCATCTTTAAAAAAACGCCTGAAAACACATCTCTTCCATCAACACCTGACTGACAAACACTGAATTCTACTTCCTTTCTATCAATTCCTTTCTTCAAAAAAAAAAAAAAGAAAATTTCTCTTATCCTTAGCTTTGTATACTGTGCTGGGTTTAAACTGACTATTTTTTGTGCACTTATTTTTGTTCCTTGTGTTGTTAAAATTGCTTCCATTGTTTTCCTCACATGTAAGTCGCTTTGGATAAAAGCGTCTGCTAAATGACTAAATGTAAATTGAAATGTAGAATGAATGAACATGCAAGAATGAAGCAAAAAAAAAAAACAGGGTACATGATGAGGCTTGCTTGCAAAAGTAAACAATACATGAGATTTTATATCGTGCTGTAAGGGTTGTAGGAGGCGGATTGTATTTTTTCTCCGCTGCCACTGGCGTTTCGGGGAGCAGTGGTCTCCAGCGCAATGTTAAGTGTCCGGCCGTCTCCTGCCTTGGTTCAGGATGGTGGGTGTCTTGCATTCCCCCGCAAAATGGCGTGCCGAAACTAGTGCCCCTTTTGGAGAAACTGGCAGCATGGATGCTACTGCCAAATATCTCCCCATGGGTAATGGGGACTGTGGCCAGAGGCTACAGAATTCAGTTCGCCTTTCGTCTTCTGCGTTTCAACGGCGTGGTCTCCACTTCTGTGAAACCGGGACGAGCGCATGTTTTGACACAGGAACTGCAGGTTCTGCTGGACAAAGGGGCTATAGAATGTGTTCACCCACCAGACAGACAATCCAGGTTTTACAGCCGGTATTTTCAAGTTCCGAAAAGAACGGGGGCTGTGCCCAATTTTAGACCTTCGCAGGTAAAACCGCTACCTCATCCATCCATCCATCCATCTTCTACCGCTTATCCGGGGCCGGGTCGCGGGTGCAGCAGTCTAAGCAGAGATGCCCAGACTTCCCTCTCCCCAGACACTTCCTCCAGCTCTTCCGAGGGGATACCGAGGCGTCCCCAGGCCAGCCGAGAGACATAGTCCCTCTAGCGTGTCCTAGGTCTTCCCCAGGGTCTCCTCCCGGTAGGACATGCCCGGAACACCTCTCTAGGGAGGCGTCCAGGAGGCATCCGAAAAGGATGCCCGAGCCACCTCAGCTGGCTCCTCTCAATGTGGGGGAGCAGCGGCTCTACTTTGAGCTCCTCCCGAGTGACCGAGCTCCTCACCTTATCTCTAAGGGAGCGCCCCGCCACCCTGCGGAGAAAGCTCATTTGGGCCGCTTAAATCCGGGATCTTGTTCTTTCGGTCATGACCCAAAGCTCATGACCATAGGTGAGAGTAGGAACGTAGATTGACTAGTAAATCGAGAGCTTTGCTTTACAGCTCAGCTCACCCCGTAAATATACAAAATGCATCGATGCAGCCTTGGCTCCTCTGCGACTCCAGGGCATCCGCATTTTGAATTACATAGACGACTGGCTTATATTAGCCCAGTCTCGGGAGCTAGAGCTTTGACATCAAGATGTCGTCCTAGCTCATCTCGACTCTCTAGGCTTGAGACTCAACGCCAAGAAGAGCGTTCTGTTGGCCGCCCAGAGGACAACATATCTAGGAGTTGTTTGGGACTAAACCGAGATGCAGGCACATCTGCCTCCTGCACGTGTCGGGTTCATTCTAACTACCCTGAAAGCTATCAGGCTAGGCCAGGAATGGACTGTGCACTTCTTTCAAAGAATATTGGGTCTCATGGCATCTGCATCCACGGTAATACCTTTGGGCCTTCTGCACATGAGACCGTTTTAGCTGTGGCTCAGAGCCAGGGGGTTTCATCCAAGGACAAGACAAGACAAGACAAGACAAGACATTTATTTTTGTATAGCCCAATATCACAACAACAGTCGCCTCAAAGGGCTTAACAGACTGCACTAGACAACATCCCCTGTCCTTAGACCCTCCATCAGGGTAAGGAAAAACTCCAAAAAAACCCAGCCGGGAAAAAAGAGAAACCTCAGGGAGAACCACAGAAGGAGGGATCCACTCCCAGGACGGACAGGCCGTGCAGGAATGTGTCCGGGACAGTTGAAAAATACATAGAAATACACAAACATTTTCACAAATAAAAACATTTATATTGGCAGTGTCCAGTGTCCACTCTGAGTGTGCAATAGTGGATAATAATAGGACCAATCCCCTGAAGCAAATAAGGGTTACGCGCCGAGGGCTTTGTACCCTATCTATGTGGTTCAGACCCCGGTTTCTCACTTTGGGTCCCACCCTAGGTCCATGTTGTCGTCGCATGATGCTAACAACAGATGCATCCCTCACAGGTTGGGGCGCAGTCTTGGATGGCCGTCCAGCCCAAGGGATATGGAGAGGCCATCTTCTTGCATGGCACATCAACTGCATCAAGATGAAGGCTGTATTTCTGGCCCTGAAATACTTCCTCCAGCAGATAAGGGGTTACCATGTCCTAGTACAAGTACGGCGGTGGTCTCTTACATAAATTGTCAGGGCGGACTGCGTTCGTGCCGCTTGAACAAGCTAGCGCGGCAGGTTCCGCTTTGGGCTCAGGACAAGTTCTCGTCCCTTAGGGTGATTTATATCCCTGGGCGCATGAATGTGGGAGCAGATGTATTGTCCAGACAGGCTGTATCGCATGGGGAGTGAAAACTCCACCCCGAGGTAGTGAGCCAAAACTGGAAAGGATTTTGCGAAGCAGAGGTGGACCTCTTTGCTTCACAACAGACAGCACAATGTCCCCTCTATTTTTCTCTGACTCCTCCAGCTCTCTGGGTCTGGGCGCAAAGGCCCATGCATGGCCCAGACTGCGCCTTTATGCGTTTCCTCCGGTGGCTCTGCTCCCGGCAGTCCTGGCGAAGGTCCGTCAACACGGGTCGCGCCTTTTACTAGTAGTGCCCCATTGGCCGACCAAAGTGTGGTTCTCAGACCTCCCAGTGGCTCTGCTCATGGGAGTCCTGGCGAAGGTCTGTCAACACGGGTCGCGCCTCTTACTAGTAGCACCCCATTGGCCGACCAGAGTGTGGTTCTCAGACCTAATATCTCTCCTCGACGGCTCGCCATGGGCGATTCTGACCAGGAGGGATCTTCTTTCTCAGGCACAGGGGACAGTGTTTCATCCCTGGCCCGAGCTCTGGAACCTTTATGTCTGGCCTTTGAGGGGGACCAATTAAGAGACATCGAGCTCCCAGCCCTTGTTGTAGAGACTATTTTGAGTGCTAGGTCTCCCTCTACTAGGAGAGCCTATGCCTGCAAATGGCGTTTCTTTGATGCCTGGTGTGCTACACATCATACAGACCCAGTTCACTGCCAGATTGTTTCAGTGTTGGAGTTTCTGCAGGACAAACAGTTCTCAGGCACTAATCCTAGCACACTCAGGGTCTTTGTGGCCACCATTTCGGCTTGCCACGCCCTGATTGAAGGGGTCTCGATAGGGAGACACCCTCTAGTTGCCCGCTTCATTCGAGGGGCCAAGCGGCTGAGGCCACCCACTAGAGCTACAGTTCCTTCCTGGAACCTAGCTATAGTGCTGGAGGGCTTAGTAAGCACTCCTTTTGAACCACTAGAGTCAGCGTCTGTCAAGTTTCTGAATTTAAAGATGTTTTTCTGGCGGCCATTACCACTCTCAAGAGGATTGGAGATTTGTAGGCTCTGTCAGTTTCGCCCTCCTGCCTAGACTTTGCCCCTGGGCTGGTCAAAGCCATTTTGCATCCTCACCCTAACTATCTTACAAAAGTTCCATTCTCAACCCTAAATCCGGTCATTCTTGAAGCCTTCTGTCCTCCGCCATTTACAACACCGGAGCAGGAGAGACTTCACTTACTGTGTCCAGTACGTGCCCTCCAGACTTATGTCTACTGCACTAGCCAGTGGTGTTAGTCCGAACAGCTGTTTATATGCTACGGGGGCTGCAAGCTAGGGGCCAGCAGCCACCAGACAGACTATATCACGTTAGGTGAGGGATACCATCGCCCTGGCCTATGCGGTGCGCGCTCAAACTTCGCCCATAAGTGTAAGGGCTCATTCTACTAGGGTGGTTGCAGCTTCATCCCAAAAACAGTGTTAACCCAGTCCTCTTTCAGACTTTAGATACAAGCTTGTCTCTGAAGGCATCTGGCAATGATAGAAAAAGACAGGACAGTTAATCCGTGGGGATTCCGAGGGCCGATCTGCTACATATATCAGGTGATGTGTATTTGTGTACCGAGGGACGGTGTGGCCTAAAGAAATAAACACCCTATATCAAGGTGTGCATAATTATTAGGCAGATTCTTCTCCTCAGTAAAAATGGGCCAAAACTGACTGACTGACTAACTAACTGACTCTAGAAAGTCAAAAATCTTCTAAAGTCTTTCACGGGGATGCAGCACTCTTGAAATATCTAAGATATTAGGGTGTGATCACAGAACCTTCAAACGTTTTGTAGCAAATAGTCAGCAGGGTCGCAAGAAACGCGTCGAGAAGAAAAGATGCAAATTAACCAAAGATTTGCAAAGAATCAAACGTGAAGCTACCAGGAACCCATTATCATCCAGTGCTGCCATACTCCACAACTGCAACCTACCTGGAATGTCAAGAAGTACGAGGTGTTCAGTTCTCAGAGACATGGCCAAGGTAAGAAAGGCTGAAACCCGATCACCTCTGAACAAGACACATAAGCTGAAACGTCAAGAATGGGCCAAGAAATATCTGAAGAGAGATTTTTCAAAGGTTTTGTGGACTGATGAGAGGAGAGTAACTCTTGACGGAGCAGATGGTTGGGCCCGTGGTTGGATCAGTAACAGACATGGAGCTCCACTTCGACTCCGACGCCAGCAAAGTGTTGCAGGAATTATTAAAGATGAGCTAGTTGGACCAACTCTCAGACCTACTGCCAATTTTTAAAAGACACTTTCTTCAAGCAGTGGTCCAGGAAAAAGTCTGCATCTTTCAAGAAGACTTTGATTTTTATGCAAGACAACGCTCCTCAAAGTTCTCCACTACATAGCTGTAGAGGCTTAAAGATGAAACCTTCACCTGACCTAAACCGTAGTGAGAACTTTTGGGACCTTCTTAAGCAGAACATTGAAGGTAAACAGTACACTGGGAGTGTCTGGGAGGCTGTGGTTGCGGGTGCACAAAAAGTGCTGACCAGATCAGGAAACTGACTGACTCCGTGAATGGAAGGCTTGTGACTGTTATCGCAAAGAAGTGTGGCTATATTGGAAATGTTTATTTGTAAATTTTGAGTTTGTTTATGATTCTCACTTTAACAGGTGAAAATAAACAAGTCAGATGGGAAAATCTTTGTTTTTCATTTAGTTGCATAATAATTCTGCACACTAATAGTAATGGTGTACATGTAGATATTCTCTTAAGAAAGCCAAAACTTTACTTTTACAACTTAAATGTTAATGTTTGAGGGTTTGTTTACATTTTGGATTGACCAAGAGCACTGTAGTTGTACAATAACAAAATTAATCCGCAAAAATACAACTTGCCAAATAATTGTCCACACAATGTATACTGTGGAAGGAGCAGACGGATCGGTGCAGCTTCTGCAGTGATGCAGTCTATGTACCGGTCTGTTGTGGTAAAGAAGGACCTAAGCTGCAAGGCAAAGCTCTCAATTTACCGGTTGATCTTCTACTCTCACCTATGGTCATGAGCTTTGGGTCATTACCGGAAGGGTAATGACCTGGAGGGTCTACGTCTCTCGGCTGCCCTGGGAACGCCTCGGTATCCCCCCGGAAGAGCTAGAGGAAGTATCTGGGGAGAGGGAAGTCTGGGCGTCTCTGCTTAGACTGCTGCCCCCATGACAGAGAAAAAAGATCTCCCTTTTGTTGTCTGAGGGCAAGTTTTGGGCAGCGTCTTTCTCCAACAGCGGTTCTGGTGGCCTAAGGAGGAGGAAAATGTCCGTGCGTTCGTCACTGCCTGTCTCATTTGCAGTCAGCAGAAGCCCTCACATTATGCTCCATCTGGTCTTCTTCAATCACTTCTGGTCCCCAGACGACCCTGGTCTCACATGTCCCTGGATTTTGTTACAGGTGTTCCGGAATCAAATGGCAACACGGTGATCCTTTCCATCATTGACCGCTTCTCGAAGATGGCTCACCTCGTAGCCCTGCCTAAGTTGCCTTCAGCAAAGAAGACGGCTGAACTAGTACTCCAGAATGTCTTCCGGATCCACGGCCTACCAATGGACATTGTGTCAGACCGGGGCCCCCAGTATATGTCAACCATTTGGCGGGAGTTTTGCTCCCTTTTGGAGGCTACAGTCAGCTTGTCCTCTGGATTTCAACCGCAGTAGAATGGCCAGACGGAATGGTTGAACCAGGAGATTGAGTCGGCCTTGAGGTGCATGGCTGCGCAGACTCCATCCTCCTGGTCCTCTCAGCTGTTGTGGGTGAAGTATGCCCACAAATCCTTGACGAGCTCGGCCACTGGACTGTCTCCTTTCCAGTGTGCATACGGTTTCCAGCTACCACTATTTCCTGCCCAGGAGAGGGAGGCTAATGTCCCGTCTGTCCAAGCCCTCATCCGCCATTGCAGAGGGAAATGGAACAGGGCTTGTGCGGCTCTCCTAAGAGCTTCCACCCAGTATTCGGCAGCGGCCAATCGCCACCGCAAGCAGAGTCCCCAGTACAAGGTGGGAGATCGGGCCTGTCTCCACCAGAGACATTCCTCTCAGAGTGGAGTCTAAGAAATTGGCTCCACGATTCATTGGTCCCTACACAATAGGGAAGATCATCAACCCAGTGGCGGTAAGGTTGAGGCTCCCTCGGTCCATGCGGATTCATTCCTACCACACAAAACAAATACATTTAAAAATTTTGATTATGCTTCCCACACTTTTTCAGTTGGGCCCCCTTTTGCAACCTGGCTCTGCCAGATAGCCTGTGTCTACTGTATAACACATTACCATCTGGAGGCTTCCAAAAACACTTTTTGCAAAGGCCAAGTACCTTAGAACAATGCCATGGTGTAACAATAAAACAGTCACTACATCTTCAAATCTAAAACACACCCAGAACTGTCAGTGCTGCCATATGAAAGCATAACTAACTTCATAGTTATGCTTTAGAAACTAGTACTGCTACTACTACTGGTTTTGTCAAATTACAAACCCAATTCCCAAAAAGTTGGGACACTGTACATATTATGAATAAACAAATTTCAATATTTGATTTAGATATGTTATCAACATTGGTAACATATCAAATGAAGAAAGTGAGACATTTTAAAATTTAATGACAAATATTGACTCATTTTGGATTTACATTCCAAAGACGTTGGGACAGGTAGCAATAAGAGGCCGGAAAAAAATTAATTGTACATATAAGGAAAAGCTGGAGGACCAATTTGCAACTTATAGGTCATTTGGCAACATGCTTGGGTATAAAAAGAGCCTCTCAGAGTGGCAGTGTCTCTCAGAGGTCAAGATGATTGCATCAAGATGTTGCAGCGTTGTCGTATGGACAGTAAAACCAGCGTTTTTGCCTTGCGACGTCAGAGTGTGTGCTGGTGTGGCATGCTCTTGACAGCGCTTGATATCGTGTTTTTACGTTTTCATGCGAGCGTTTGTGGACGGGATTTTTTTTAAAAACGCAGGAGGGAAAAACTCTGGTTATAAAAATACCCGTGTCCGTGTGGACTAGGCCTCAGTCCCAGACATTTGTAGACTGTTATAAAAAGAAGAGGGGATGCCACACAGTGGTAAACATGGCCTTGTCCCAACTTTTTTGTTGATGTTGACGTTTTGTTTTACGTTGATGCCATGAAATTTAAAATCAACTTATTTTTCCCTTAAAATGATACATTTTCTCAGTTTAAACATTTGATATGTCATCTATGTTGTATTCTGAATAAAATACGGTTTGTATTTGCGCTAAACTTGGACAAAGCCTAACTTAATTTTCAAAGCAAAACAGTGTTGTGTTAGCCTATTCTTATGTAAGCTTATAGTCATGGAGGAAGAGCTACTGGAATTAAGAGACCTGGTTGCTCAGCTGTTGCAACTGATGCCACTAACTTCAGCTCAAGCGCTATATAAGATGGCGGCGCGTCCACACGCAGCGGCTTCTCTCTGTCCCGACAGAACGGTGTTTTCGTGTTTTTTGTCTTGTGAGTCGCAGTGTTTTTGTACGTTGTCGTCGCGTCTACCTACATATACATTTACATTTAGTCATTTAGCAGACGCTTTTATCCAAAGCGACTTACAAGTGAGGATAACAATGGAAGCAATTTTAACAACACAAGGTACAAAAAGCATAAGTGCACAAAAAACTAGTCAGTTTAAACCCAGCGCAGTATACAATGCTAAGGATAAGAGAATATTTTTTTTTTTATTTTTTTTTTTTTTTTTTTAAAGGAATCGATAGAAAGGAAGTAGAACTCAGTGTTTGTCAGTCAGGTGTTGACGGAAGAGATGTGTTTTCAGGTGTTTTTTAAAGATGGCTACAGAATCTGCTGATCTTGTAGCAGCAGGTAGATCATTCCACCAATGTGGAACAGAGCCAGAGAAGGTACGTGAGAGTGATTTTGTACCTTTTGGGACGGTACCACCAGGCGTTGTTCATTTGCAGGCGCAGGGATCTGGTAGGAGCGTAGGTCTGTATTAGTGAGTGGAGATATGAGGGTGCAGAACCAGAGGTGGTCTTGTAGGCCAAGAGCATAGCTTTGAACTTGATGCGGGCGTCAACCGGGAGCCAGTGTAACCTAATGAATAGAGGAGATACGTGCGCTCTCTTCGGTTCATTAAAGACCACTCTTGCCGCTGCATTCTGGATCAGCTGCAGAGGTTTGGTTGTGCAGGCAGGGAGTCCAGCCAGTAGAGCATTGCAATATTCCAGTTTGGACAAGACAAGAGCCTGGACTAGAATTTGCGTAGAGTGCTCTGATAGGAAAGGTCTAATTTTTCTAATGTTGTAGAGGATGAATCTACAGGCCTGGGTGGTGCTGGCGACATGACTTGTGAAGTTTAGCTGATCATCAATTACCACTCCCAGATTTCTGGCAGTGCTGGGCGGTGTAATGGTTGATGGGCCTAGTTGAATGGAGAGGTTGTGGTGGGTCTTTGGATTGGCCGGAATCACAAGCAGTTCTGTTTTTGCAAGGTTCAGCTGCAGGTGATGGTCCTTCATCCATAGTGAGATGTCACTCAGACATGCCGAGACGCGAGCAGAGACCGTCGGATCGTCAGGATGAAATGACAGGTGGAGTTGAGTGTCATCTGCAGCAGTGATAGGAAAAGCCATGCTTCTGGATGACAGAGCCAAGGGATGTCATGTATATGGAAAAGAGTAGCGGTCCAAGCACTGAGCCCTGTGGCACCCCTGTATTGAGATGTTGGGACTCAGAGACCTCATTTCTCCAGGATACTCTGAATGACCTATCCGAGAGGTAAGACTTGAACCATTGCAACGCCATTCCAGAGACACCCATCGCCCTGAGAGAGGACAGGAGGATGTGATGATTAACAGTGTGAAAAGCAGCAGACAGATCCAGTAAGATGAGTACAGATGACTTGGATGTTGCCTTTGCCAGTCTCAGAGCTTCGATGACTGAGAGCAGGGCAGTTTCGTGGAATGACCGCTCTTGAACCCAGACTGGTTCTGGTCCAGGAGGTTGTTCCGTGTGAGAAAGGATGAGAGCTGAGTAAACACAACTCGCTCCAGAGCTTTGGCAATGAAGGGAAGGAGGGAAACCGGTCTGTAGTTTTCAAGCAGAGTAGGGTTAAGAGTGGGTTTCTTCAGTAGTGGTGTGATGCGGGCCTCTTTGAAAGCTGTGCGGAAGGACCCAGTGGAAAGAGATGAGTTGATGATGTGGGTGAGAGCAGGCACGACAGATGGAGAGATGGCCTGAAGGAGATGTGTGGGGATGGGATCCAGTGGGCAGGTAGTAGGGTGGTTAGAACTAATGACCTTGGAAACATCTGCTTCAGTTAGAGGAGAGAAGGAAGTGAGCAAACACATATCAGGGGTCTACCTGTCTGTAAGCGCAAATACAGTCGCGAGTTTCTGCTCGATGTCGGCAGAACCGCATTTTTACAGTTAAACTCCGCGTACGCGGAACAGCTGCGGGATCTCGATCTGCTACGGAAGCCTTCACCATCATCGACCCCCACTACTGCATCTCGCCCGCAGCGGAGGCGCCACAAGCGGTGTGAGAGGAAGCAGAAGAGGGGTAAGCGCGGAGGTATCCGGGCTAGGCTAACGGCTAACCCACACAAGCCATCTATCCCCACCATCGTACTGGCTAACGTACGCTCGTTGGAAAATAAACTGGACTACATTCGTTTACTACGCTCAACTCAGAGGACTGTAAGAGACTGTTGTGTTTTTGTGTTCACAGAAACATGGCTCAGCAAAAGCATTCCAGACGGCGCTATTCAGCTCGACCAGCTGACTTGCTATCGAGCGGACAGAGCTCTCGTCGCGGGAGGAAAAACCCGCGGCGGCGGGCTTTGTGTTTACATCAATGATGCGTGGTGCCACGATACTGTTGTGATCTGCAAACACTGCTCACCCCTGGTGGAGTTTATGATTATTAAGTGCCGGCCGTTCTATCTGCCGAGGGAATATACTGCTATACTGCTCATTTCAGTTTACATTCCCCCGAACAACAGCTGCAACAGGAACGACGCACTTAATGAACTGTACCAGCACATCAGTGAGCAGCAGACAGCACACCCCGATGCTTTTCTCATCATAGCTGGGGATTTCAACCATGCTGACCTTAAGAGTGTGTTTCCAAAAATACACCAGCACATCAACTTTCCAACACGAGGTAATAACATTTTGGACTTTGTTTACACCACACAGAGAAGAGCTTACAAAGCCCTCCCCCTCCCCCACCTCGGAGCCTCAGACCACATCACTGTTATGCTAATGCCTGCATACAGACCGCTCATTAAAGTGGCCAAACCAGTTTACAAACAGATTAAAGTGTGGCCAGAATGATCATCAGAGATTCTTCAGGACTGCTTCAACACAACTGACTGGGACATGTTTAAACGGCATGTTTAAACGGCGGTTTAGGGCGGCAGTAGCTCAGTGGGTAGAGCGGCCGTCCTTCAACCGGAAGGTAGTAGGATCGATTCCCGCTCGCCCCACAGTCCATACTGTCGTTGTGTCCTTGGGCAAGACACTTAACCCACCTTGCCTCCAGTGACTGTAACACTGGTAATGTAATGTAAGTCGCTTTGGATAAAAGCGTCTGCTAAATGAATAAATGTAAATGTAAATGTAAACAGGCTGCCACACGCAATAACACCACTGACCTCCAGGAGTACTCAGAGACTGTTACTGCCTACATCAATAAGTGTATTGATGATGTACAGTCACAAAACCATCACTGTCGGGCCAACCAGAAGCCATGGATGACAGGAGGTCTACAGACTCCTGAAGACACGGAACGCTGCCTTCAGAGCTGGAGATGAGGTGGGCCTGAGAACAGCTAGGGCCAACCTGTCCCGTGGCATCAAAGAGGCTAAGAGACAGCACTCCAGGAGGATAGCTCACCAATTCAGCGACAGCAGAGACACTAGGAGCCTGTGGCAGGGGATACAGACCATTACGGACTACAAGCCCCCACCACGGACCTGTGACAACAACATCTCTCTGCTGAATGAGCTGAACACCTTCTTCGCTCGCTTTGAGCAACAAAACAACACCACTGCACAGAAGACTCCACCTCCTCCCGGCGACCAGGTGATGACGCTGACCCCAGACAGCGTGAGGAGATCCTTCAGTAGGATCAATGCCCGCAAAGCTCCGGGTCCTGACAACATCCCTGGGCGTGTACTGAAAGTCTGTGCAGCAGAACTCACTGATGTCTTCACAGACATTTTTAACATCTCACTGAGTCAGGCTGTTGTTCCCACATGCTTTAAAACTACCACCGTCTAATTTGGGGGCACGTGACTATCATGGCGGAGCCTGCCATGTGTACTGCTGGTAGTGGTGCACGACGGCGTGAAAAACCTGAGATCTATAAAGCGTCAAGTAGTAGAGTCATTGTTGAAGATGAACTATTGAACTTCTTGGTTGTTAAGATGCATACTTTGACACAAGATGAAATCATTATTCTGGTCTCTAACAATTTCTCCTCGGAATGGATTGAGGAATCAAAGAGGATTCTCTTTGAAGTCTGCCCTAAGACAACAGTGCGTAATATTGCGCACAAAGGGCGGAAGGATATAAATAATATCAAAGCGTGTATAAAAGTGCTCAATGAATGTGGTGAAAACATTCCACGTTTTGTGTCACATTATTTGAATGACCTGCCGGTGGTAGGCTTTGGAAGCATGGACGCATCCGCTCTTCTAAGCAGAGTGGAGCAACTTAGCCGAGAAGTACTGGCTATGAGAAAGGCACTACAGGAGCAGACTAATGTCTGCGCAAACCTGCAAATATCCACAGAAAGTATTAATCGACGTGTGTCAGAGATTGAGCAAAATCGTATTGCTCCTGAAGTACTCACAGGGGAGTGTGCTTTACAAGAAGGATCAGCAGGGATGTCGTCCTGGTCTGATGTGTCAGCGGTGAATCTGGATTTTAATGTGCCCGCAGAAAGTCATGCCTCTACTAGGGAGTGGACCACAGTTGTCAAAGAAGGCCGGCGTGTAAAGCATGGACCACAGTTCAAAGCTGATAAGAATCCTCCTGCTGCACGAGCCCCCGGGAGGAGGGAGCATAAGAAAGTATCTGGCATAACTGGCACTTGCACTGCTAGCAGCATCCAAGTGGTAACAACTAAACTGGTGAGTCTGTTTGCTACACGTTTTGACCCCACACTTGAAGCTGACTTTTTACGTGAATATCTTATGGTGAAATTAAACAACACGTCAGTCACATGTAAGAAGATTGCAACGGTTCAGAGCCGCTTCAGTTCGTTTCATGTTACAGCTGAGTGCAATTACATTGCCGTTATGTATGACCATAACCTATGGCCTGCTGGGACATATATACGTCGCTCAGTGTTGGGAAAGTTCACTTTCTACAAGAACTAGTTCAAAGTTCAGTTCACAAATTTTAAAATGAACTAGTTCAGTTCATAGTTCAAACTTCAAAATTTTGAACTAAGTTCACAGTTCCAAAAATGAACTAGTTCATAGTTCTTTTTTCCATGTTGCTGCGAGCTATTATTTTTCAAAATTATTGCCACAGCCGATATACAGTAAAATCACAGACAGCAATTATTTTATCAGTTTTAACAATGAAGCTATGCGTTAGATTTCATTTTCATATCCAATTTTCAATCCTTATCCAACCAGGGTTTACATTAGCATTGAGGGGACATTGTTGCTTTAATGCTTTGTTGCTGTCCATTCACTCCACACTAGTAGCAGCTGCAGCTTTCAACCCTACAGTACATTCTCAAGAACATGAGGAAAAACGTGCTGCTTGAATGGTCTTTTTTAATGAGGAATTATTCAAAGAAAAACAGGACAGTAATCATTAAGGTGAAAACGTTTTTCAATTTTAATAATTTTCCATTGTCCACATGCTAAAACAGAATATTGGAATCCTGGGAAAATAGACCAGGCAGGTTCAACAAACAAGTTACATGAATGAATTTAAATGATCATATGCCTTACTACATGCTGCTGTCGCCTCCATGCTTTATTGTTTTTTTTTGATGACGCGTCACGCATGTGGCGGACGGCGGTGCGACACTGGTGGCTGGTGTTGCCAGGTTTGGTGTTTTTCCGCTACATATTAAGACCCGTTTGCGGCTGGTTTGCGGTGTGTTTTAGCCGGGTTTTCGCCTGGAAGGCTCTATAGAAATCTGGCACCTTATTGAACGAAGTTAACCTGAGAGAGCGTGCCGTTCACAGACACCAGACTGAACGAGTTCACAGTAACGTTCATCAGGCAGTAATTCAGCACGTTCAGTTCACGTTCACCCAAAATATGAACGAGTTCATGAACTATCGTTCAATGAACGCGTTCAGGCACAACACTGACGTCGCTACTATGAAATGCGTCAACCTGGAGGTGTGCATATGCCTTGCGACCACGGTAAGACCTCTGTAGGTCAGCTCCCGGCTGTACACGAAATTACCCGCGTGGACCAGGGCCTGGTAAGCGAGAGCAGTAGCTGAGAATATGTCCTACAAATATGACTTTCTCCGTTGTGTCTTATAATGCGCGCGGTCTGCGTGTTGGGCACAGTGAAGGGGATAAAGCGCGGCGTTTTATTGTGGACAAGCTCTTAGAAGCCTGTGATGTGTTGTGCATACAAGAGACCTTTCTGGCCAAACAGGACCTTGATAGGCTTAATGGGCTTCATGGAGTTGAACCATGAAGCTGAACCGAGACCTGGTGCCGAACCGGTGACTGGAGACCAAGCTGGAGAGCTGGGCTGAGAGTTGGAGTGAGCCGTGGAGCTGCGCCGAAGCCTGGAGCCGAGTCGGTGACTGGGGCCAAGCTGGGGCTGGACTGAGAGTTGGAGTGAGCCGTGGAGCTGCGCGAAGCCTGGAGCCGAGTCGGTGACTGGGGCCAAGCTGGGGAGCTGGACTGAGAGTTGGAGTGAGCCGTGGAGCTGCGCCGAAGCCTGGAGCCGAGTCGGTGACTGGGGCCAAGCTGGGGAGCTGGACTGAGAGTTGGAGTGAGCCGTGGAGCTGCGCCGAAGCCTGGGCGAGTCGGTGACTGCCAAGCTGGGAAGCTGGGCTGAGTGTGAAGTCCAAACCTGAGACTTGGAGTGAAGGCTGGAGAGAGGACTGAGACAAGAGCTGGAACAAACGCTGGAAACATTCACACAAAGTATGCTGAACGATCTGGCAGGGAAGAGGTGGACAGGAGAGGTTTAAATACCTCACTGATGGTAATAGGTTACAGGTGCTTGGGACAGGTGGCAGTGATGAGATGATGGAGAGAGAAGGAAAGTGGAGTGGATCCCTGAGAGACACGGAGTGGATCTGACAAAAACAGTTCTGTGTTGACAGTGGTTTGGTACTGTCCAGTCAGGTGTTTTTGCCTGTTGAAAGCTTTACTTATGTAAGTGATGCTTGGCATACTACATCCTGGCTGGATCATTGCATTTGTACAGCTGATGCACATGCTTCCCTTGTCAGGATGCAGATTGACTACAATATGGCTACAGCTGATCATATGCCCTTTGTTATTTATCTTAACTTGGAAAATATCCCTAAACTGACTCCACTCTCTGCCTCAGTGAACAGTATTAATAGCGACAGCCCAGACTGGTCTAAACTTACTTATGAGGATGTGAATACTTACACACAAAGAACTGACCAGCTTCTTAAGGGTATCCAACTCCTAAAGATGCCCTATTGTGTCGTGATATTAACTGTACTAATCAAGAACATGCTGCACAATACTGTCACCTATATAACAATGTTCTGAACGCTTTAATTATGTCTGGCAGACCTTTATGTAAAAGAAGGAACAGCACTCATAATAACAAGCCTGGATGGAATAAAATTGTTAAAGAATCACATGCTGAAGCTCAGCAGGCATTTAAGGCCTGGGTTGTAGCTGGAAGACCAAGATATGGCCCGGTGTTTGACCACAAGAAAAGTGCTAATGCTAAGCTTAAATATGCTCTTAGATATATTAAGAGAAATGAGAACACCCTAAGGGCAGACTCTCTTGCATCAAAGCTACAAAACAATAGCTATAATGACTTCTGGAAAGAGGTCAGAATGCTCAACAACTGTAGAACCACTCTTCCATCTAGTGTGAATGGTATAAGTGGTTCCAAAAATATCTGTCAGCTCTGGCAGAAAATCTATTATGACCTGTTTAATTGTGTCAAGAGCAATATAACGGTGGTCGGTGCCATAGAGAGCCATGCAGGTGTAATAGTTACACCTCAAGAGGTCTGTGATGCTGTCTCAAAGCTCAAGAATAACACATCAAGTGGGTTAGACAAAGTGACATCAGAACATCTGAAGTTTTTGAGCACTAAATTGTATCCTCTTCTGGCCATCTGCTTTACAGTTTCTGGTTCATGGCCTCCTGCCGGACTCTCTCCTGTCTGTTGTCTTGGTCCCTGTGATCAAAGATAAAACAGGGAAAGTTAGCGATATTAATAACTATTGGCCTATAGCATTAGCCAGCTCATTGTCGAAGATACTTGAAAGAATTCTTTTAAATAGACTTGAACGAACCTTATCTATACACTACAAATAACCAGTTTGGCTTTAAGAAAGGACATGGCACTGACATGTGTATTTTTGCGTTAAAGGAAATACTGGATAAATATAACTCTCAGAGTACCACTATTTTCATGTGCTTCCTGGATGCATCTAAAGCGTTTGATCGGATAAATCATGAAAAATTGTTTAATAAATTGTCAAAGCATGGTGTCCCCGGATACCTACTGAGAATACTTATTTTCTGGTATTCCTTCCAGACCATGCAGGTAAAATGGGGTGACTCTATCTCTGTATCTTTCCGGGTCTGTAACGGAGTACGCCAGGGTGGAATATTGTCTCCTCTGTTGTTTAATATTTATATTGATGACTTGTCTCTACAGCTGAACAAGTGTTAAACTGGTTGTATTGTTGGAGATTTTCTGTGTAACCATCTGATGTATGCAGACGACTTAGTATTGCTGTGCCCATATAGTGCAGGCCTTCAGCAGCTCTTAAATGTCTGCTCGCAGTATGGCTTAGAATACGACATACAGTATAATGCTGTTAAAAGCCACATCATGATTATAAAAACAAAGAGAATCTAAAACTTTCATTTCCTGAATTCTATCCGTGTGGAAATGTTCTACAAGCCACCAATGAGTTTAAATATCTTGGACATTATGTCACTTGTGATCTCTCCGATGACAGAGACATGTTTAGGCAGCAGTGTAAGTTATATGGGCAGGCAAACATGCTCGTCCGTAAATTCTACATGTGCTCTGACAAAAACTGTCGGTTGCCTACAATGATTCTATGAGGATGCTATTGAAGGTGCCAAGGTGTAGTAGTGCAAGTGAAATGTTTGTAAATTGCGGTGTAAGAACTTGTGCAGCTGCTATACGCTTCTGTATTTACTCTTTTAATTGCAGATTAATGAAATTGGCTAATTATATACGAGCTCTGGTCTGTCCAGATATTAGCGCTGTGAGATTTACTTCTAGAATGTGGAGACACTGGCGATCCTGCCTTTATTTATAATGTACTTATTGTTGTTCTTTGTGCTATATTTTCTTTTTTTATTTCTATGGACCAGTTGTTATGTGTCCCTAATAAAGTTTGAATTGAATTGAAATGAACATCATCCCAGTCCCGAGGAAGCCATCTCCATCGTGCTTCAATGATTACCGTCCTGTTGCACTTACCCCCATCCTCATGAAGTGCTTTGAACGGCTAGTCATGCACCACATCAAGTCTGCCCTCCCCCCCTCCCTGGACCCCTACCAGTTTGCATATTGGTCCAACCGGTCGACCGATGATGCCATCTCCACTGCCGTCCACTCAGCACTCACCCATCTGGACATAAAGGACTCATATGTCAGAATGCTGTTCATAGACTTCAGTTCAGCATTTAACACAATCATCCCTCAACAGCTCATCTACAAGCTGAGTCAGCTGGGGCTCAACACTTTGCTGTGCAACTGGCTGTTGGACTTTCTGACTGTAAGACCTCAGGCAGTACGGGTCGGCAGTAACATATCCAGCATCATCACACTGAACACTGGGGCCCCCCAAGGATGTGTGCTGAGCCCCCTCCTCTTCACTCTGCTGACCAATGACTGCACACCGTCACACAGCTCTAACCTCTTTATTAAGTTTGCAGATGACACGACTGTGGTGGGTCTCATTAGCAACAAAGATGAGACAAACTACAGGAGTGAGGTGAGCCGCCTGGCTGGGTGGTGCAGTGACAACAATTTCTCCCTGAACGTGGAGAAGACGAAGGAGATTGTTGTAGACTTCAGGAGAGCACACACTCAGCATGTTCCTCTGACCATCAACGGTGCGACTGTGGAAAGAGTGAGCAGCACCAAGTTCCTGGGTGTGCACATCACAGAGGACCTCTCCTGGACTGAAAACACCACAGCACTGGCCAAGAAATCAAATCAGCGTCTCTACTTCCTCCGCAAACTGAGAAGAGCCAGAACCCCACCCCCCATCATGTACACCTTCTACAGAGGCACCATCGAGAGCATCCTGTCGAGCTGCATCACTGTGTGGTATGGCGCCTGCAACGCGTCCTGCCGAAAGACTCTGCAACGCATAGTGAGAACAGCTGAGAAGATCATTGGTGTCTCTCTCCCCTCCCTCCAGGACATTTATGGAACACGTCTCACCCGCAAAGCCCTCTGCATCACAGGTGATCCCACTCACCCATCACACAGCTTTTTCAGCCTGCTACCATCAGGAGGAGACTGCGGAGTCTCAGGCCAGGACCAGCAGACTGAAGGACAGCTTCATCCACCAGGCTGTCAGGAAGCTGAACTCCCTCCCGAACCTGCCCCCCCTCCCCTCTTCTTCCCCAGGCACCACTGAACTATGAACCCCCACTAATTATATGATGGCATGCACTAGTCACTTATGCAGCATTGGTCTGCTCACTCACCGCACACTACCTCATTCGGCATGGAACTGATGTCATTCCACTACCTCATCAGTCAGTAAATAACTGCTCTTGGACACTTGTCACTTTAATCAGACAAGATATTTTAATAAGTGATTTTTTTTTGCACTAAAAAAATCTTTTAACTGCACTGTTGTTCACTTCATTGATTTGCACTATATCTGTCATTTACCTTGTGCTGCTTTATTAGGCCCGAGCCGGTGATGACCGGGAGGGCCTATTGTTTTTGCTCGGATTTTTTTTTTTTTCTTTTCCACCTATCATCCTAATTTTGACCCAGTGAACATGCACAAAAAGTCATTTTTATTGGTCCCAGACTTCAAGCTCGGCGAAAATGTTGTTTTTGAAGTCGCGAAAAAAAAAATGACTCAGTGGTGACCCCTACAAAATCAAAATACATTGGGCCTATGGAAAGTGAAAGTAATTTTTTTCCAATGTAGAAAAATAAAACTCGGTAGATCTATAGGACACCTCAGGGCAAACAGAAAAGTCAATGACAGCCACACCCTAAACTCAACAGGAAGTCCGCCATGTGGGGTGAAACGCGTGGCCACTAAAATTGCACCCCTTGCGCAAAAAGATGCAAATCATTGTGTTTTAATCTAAATGGCCCCAAATTTGGTGAGTATCATCTAGACACGTGTGCCAACTAAAGTTGTGACTTTGTTGTTGATATCTTATCGGGTATGGGTGTGGCAAGCCTGTAACGAGGTGGCCATTTTTGAGAAAATAAAACATCTCTTAACTCTCAAACGCCTTCTCGGATCGAGTTGGACCCAAAAAGGCGTTTGTGCACATTCATGACATGAACACAAAAATATGTAAATAAAAGGGTTATCTTTAGAAATGGTTCTCCAGCGCCCCCTACAAACTTATAATGGGACCCAAGAATTTAGTTTGTCATAGAGACATAAAATTTGGTACACACATCTCTTATGTCATGACGAGCATAAAAGCCAATGACAACCACCCCCTATCTATAAATGTGTTGCCATAGCAACGTCCCAAATATGTGGAAAAAGTCAATGGGAAGTGAAAATTTTAGTTTGTCGTAGGCAAATGAAACTTGGTACACACATCCAGTATGGGCTTATGAACAAAAAAGCCAAAGGGGACCACACCTTATCACACACGGGAAGGCGGCCATTTTAAATTGAAGATGTGAACCGACTTAGAATACAACCTCTCTTTTAAAAAACAACAGAAAATAGCTGCTTCATTCCACAGACACCAAACTTGGGCAAAATGAGCTAAACACATGTATGTAAAATAGACAGGTGTTTTTCTTGACGTTTTTGCTTGAGTTATATTTTTTTTATTATAATTTGTTATATTTTCTTTTAGTATAATTTTTCTGCAAAATGATCCTCAATTTGACCCAGTAAACCAACAACTAAAAGTCATTTTTATTGGTCCCAGACTTCAAGCCCGGCGAAAAATTTATGTATTTGAAGTTGCCAAAAAAAAAACGAAAAATGACTCAGTGGCGACCCCTAGAAAAGTCAAAATACATTGGGCCTATGGAAAGTGAAAGTAACTTTTTTCCAACGTAGAAAAATAAAACTTGGTATATCCATAGGACACCTCAGGATAAACAGAAAAGTCAATGACAGCCACACTCTAAACTCAACAGGAAGTCCGCTATGTGGGGTGAAACGCATGGCCACTAAAATCGCACCCCTTGCGCAAAAAGATGCAAATCATTGTGTTTTAATCTAAATGCCCCAAATTTGGTGAGTATCATCTAGACACATGTGCCAACCAAAGTTGTGACTTTGTTTATGATATGTTATCGGGTATGGGTGTGGCAAGCCTGTAACGAGGTGGCCATTTTTGTGAAAATAAAATGTCTCTTAACTCTCAAACGCCTTCTCGGATCGAGTTGGACCCAAAAAGGCGTTTGTGCACATTCATGACCTGAACACAAAAATATGTAAATAAAAGGGTTATCTTTAGAAATGGCTCTCCAGCGCCCCCTACAAACTTATAATGGGACCCAAGAATTTAGTTTGTCATAGAGACATGAAATTTGGTACACACATCTCTTATGTCATGACGAGCATAAAAGCCAATGACAACCACCCCTATCTATAAATGTGTTGCCATAGCAACCCAAATATTTGGAAAAGTCAATGGGAAGTGAAAATTTTAGTTTGTCGTAGGCAAATGAAACCTGGTACACACATCCAGCATGGGCTTATGAACAAAAAAGCCAATGGGGACCACACCCTATCACACACGGGAAGGCGGCCATTTTGAATTTAAAATTTGGTCCGACTTAGAATACACCTCTTTTTAAAAACAACAAAAATAGCTGCTTCATTCCACAGACACCAAACTTGGGCAAAATGAGCTAAACACATGTATGTAAAATAGACAAGTGTTTTTCTAGACTTTTTTACTCGAGTTATATTTTTTTTATTATAATTCGGTATATATTTTTTTATTATAATTTTTCTGCAAAATGATCCTCAATTTGACCCAGTAAACGAACAACTAAAAGTCATTTTTATTGGTCCCAGACTTCAAGCCCAGAAAAATTTATGTATTTGAAGTCCCGAAAAAAATATGAAAAATGACTCAGTGGCGACCCCTAGAAAAGTCAAAATACATTGGTTCTATGGAAAATGAAAGTAAATTTTTCCAATGTAGAAATACAAAACTTGGTACATCCATAGGACACCTCAGGGCAAACTGAAAAGTTTATTACAGCCATATCGTAAACTCAACAGAAAATCTACTATGTTGGGTGTAATGCGTGACCACCTAAATCGCACCCCTTCTGTCTAATGGCGCTTTTCCACTACACAGTACCAGCTCGACTCGACTCGCTCAACTCGCCTCGGCTCGCTTTTCGCTCCGTTTTCCATTGCAGATAGTACCTCCACAATAGTACCTAGTCGTCATCATAGCGACGCCGCAAGAACCTGTCGTGACGTAATCTTCTACGCGACACACACCCGCTACTCACACACATAAACAATGGAGGAAATCGAGTCTATGTTTTTTTTATCCTCGGGACGTGGCTGTTTCTCACAGCAAGACAGCAAACGTTGTTTCAGGAGAGGCTGAGGGCAGCAAAAAGAAACAATGCTGATAACAGGAGAGTTTGGGAATTACTACAGAGTTCAGACTACGAGACGAATCTGTTTTTTCAAAGCCGACGCAAGAGGCTGTTATGCTAACGTTTACATATGTGTAAATACTATAAGTTACTACTTACAAAGTATTTGAACAACTTTATAGCTACCAGTATTACGTACTAAAATGTGTATGGTTTATGTGTTTCAGATCTGTAGAACAGCAGATCTACAACAGGAAAATATGTCAAGCACGGGTTGTGGTTGGAAAACGCTTGGTAGACTGAAGGGAAGGTGGCGTTGTCTCATGAAAAGAAATGACTGTGATGTTACAATGGTGAAATCTATGATTCTTACTTGCTGTGCTTGCATAACCTTTGTGAGAGTCATGGAGGACTATGACAATGACTGGAATGCACCTGCAGCAGCAGAGCCTGTGGTGGCAGTGGCACAGGGTGTAGAGGAGGAAGGCAGTGATGTCGAGAGGGTCTGATGCGTTACTTTAATTGCTAAAAATAAATACATTATCGTTAAAAATGTTGTCTCTGCTGTTTTAAGGTTATCACAGTATAAAATCTGGAAATACATGGTCAAACCCTTGTACAAAAGCAAACCATCAAAAAAGACACTTATTTGTAATAAGTTTCAAAAAAGTTTTATTTAACCACACACATACAAATAGAACAAACTCTAATATAAATTCATAAACAACTATATACATGTTACATGTAGTGCAAACAATTTTAAAAAATGCTGTATTTAATTATTACATAATATACATTTTCAGTCCAGGGTGGTGGAACAGCGTCCGCCGGTTCAGTGCCTGTACAAGCTGGCTCAGGGTTCCCAGAAAGGCCTGGTTGAAGGACGACATTGCAGCAATCTCCTCCCTCCTCAAAGCCGCTTCTAGTTCTCTTGCATGTGCTGCATCGTCGAGTACCATCTGTAAATGCCGCTCTCGCTGTGTCCGGTTCAACTCCATCTGCTCCACATCAGATGTCTGCATCTCCCTCAGGACAGTCAGATGCTCCTGCTCCCTCTGTCGTTTCCTCCGTCCTGGACAAAAAATAATTACAATGAATGAATTACAATAAAGATAAACGATTTCACGTTTAATTCAAACGTTGTGTGCATTTGAAATTACCATGTGTACAGTATACATACAGTATACAGTACACATGGTACGCACACATTGTGTATGTCTCGAAAGTTATAAAAATACTGAACAGGTTTATTAATGAATCTTGATTCCCATAACTGGGAATGCTTCCTGTTGCTATGCAAGTACATTGACGTTATATTAATAATAATATATGATATACTAATGGGTTATAAACACGATTAATATTAATTTAATTATATTAATAAGTGTATATAGATTCACAGACAACAGGCTAGAAGGTTTTACTTTTTCTCCTATTATACTAACCGGTTGCCGGTGTGACGCTGGTGCCAATGGTTCTGGTGCTGTTGTTGATGCCGACGCTGCAGCCGATGCCAACGTGGCATCAGTGGGAGCCACAGAACCATTCTCGCTCGTCGAAAGGAATCTTAAATAGAAAGATCATACAAAAGTCAACACACTACGAAATAGCAATGGCAGGCAGCTAGCAACTAGTTAGAGCTAAAAGTTAGCGGCAATTGCTATCTGCGACACAAGTTTACAGTCTTCATTGTTATTAGTGAGCTTCAGCTTTCCAAACGCCAGCCTAAAGAAAACAAAACTCTCAAGCAGAGTGCACCTACAGGGTTAATGTAATGTAAACTTAAAACACTTACCGTCCTCCATCAGCGACTCGGAGACTTCTTTGTATACTCTTTCGTTCCTCGTTGCCCCATCAAGCTCTCGCTGGATCTTCTCTTCGGCAACCAAACAAAGAAAAGTCTGCACCTCCTCGTTTGACCACGGAGCATTTTTCCGAGTTGCCATAATACTAAAGTCTGAGACTGGGTAAATTATCACGCAATCTCTGGCCAAACTATTTAAAAATGGCGGGATTATTCAGGATACTCCGTCTGGCTCTTGCAACGGTGACGCGGTGAACAGTGACGATTCTCTCTGGCCAATCAGCAGTCTGTCGTGTGTTCACGTCACAATTTAGTATCGCCTCAGCCGGCTTAGAACCTCGCCGGAGGTGATACGAAAAAAAGGACCTGGAAGCAGGTACAGGTACAACTTTTACGCAGTGGAAAACCAAAAAAGGCGAGCCCAGTCGAGGCGAGTCGTGCTGGAACTGTGTAGTGGAAAAGCGCCATAAAGGCTTTTCATCTAAACAGCTCCAAATTTGGTGAGTATCATCTAGACATGTGTGCCAAAAAAAAATATCAATTTGTTTTTTGATACATTTGTGGCTGTGGTCGTAATGAGTCTGTGAAGAGGCAACCTTTGGGAAATAAATGCCATTGCCCAATTGCCAGGATCCTTCCTTTAGAGGAGGCCCCTCCAGAGCCACGGCTAGAGTCTTAGAAAACTCCTCAGAATCCTTTTACCGTGAAGTTTACGCTTTAAAGCACGAGTGCATGTGTCCCCGCGGTCTCAAGGGAGGCGAGGGCCTTTATCGCCGCTTGCGGCTTTAATTAGACCCGAGCCGGTGATAACCGGCAGGCCCCAGCAGTAGCACAGGCCCGAGGTGACGAAGCAGGATCCAGCCAGAAGAAGATTCAAGCAGTAGCACGGGCCTGGTTATTTGACATTACTGTGAAGTTTACGCTTTAAAGCACAAATTGCAATCCTCCGAGTACATGATTCCCCGCGGTCTCAAGGGAGGCGAGGGTCTTTATCGCCGCTTGCGGCTTTAATTAGGCCCGAGCCGGTGATGACCGGGAGGGCCTATTGTTTTTGCTCGGATTTTTTTTTTTTTCTCTTTCTTTTTCTGCAAAATGATCCTCAATTTAACCCAGTAAACGTACAACTAAAAGTCATTTTTATTGATCCCAGACTTCAAGCCCGGCGAACAATTTATGTATTTGAAGTCGCCGAAAAAAAAATATGAAAAATGACTCAGTGGCGACCCCTAGAAAAGTCAAAATACATTGGGCCTATGGAAAGTGAAAGTAACTTTTTTCCAACGTAGAAAAATGAAAATGAAATGTGGTACACACATCTCTTATGTCATGACGAGCATAAAAGCCAATGACAACCCCCCCCTCTCTATAAATGTGTTGCCATAGCAACGTCCCAAATATTTGGAAAAAGTCAATGGGAAGTGAAAATTTTAGTTTGTCGTAGGCAAATGAAACTTGGTACACACATCCAGCATGGGCTTATGAACAAAAAAGCCAATGGGGACCACACCCTATCACACACGGGAAGGCGGCCATTTTGAATTGAAAATGTGAACCGACTTAAAATACACCTCTTTTTTAAAAGAACACAGAGAATAGCTGCTTCATTCCACAGACACCAAACTTGGGCAAAATGAGCTAAACACATGTATGTAAAATAAACAAGCGTTTTTCTAGACTTTTTTGCTCGAGTTATATTTTATTTTATTATAATTTGGTATATTTTTTTTTATTATAATTTTTCTGCAAAATGATCCTAAATTTGACCCAGTAAACGTGCAACGAAAAGTCATTTTTATTGGTCCCAGACTTCAAGCTCGGCGAAAAATTTATGTATTTGAAGTCGCCGAAAAAAAACTATGAAAACCAAAAAAGGCGAGCCCAGTCGAGGCGAGTCGTGCTGGAACTGTGTAGTGGAAAAGCGCCATAAAGGCTTTTCATCTAAACAGCTCCAAATTTGGTGAGTATCATCTAGACACGTGTGCCAAAAAAAAGTTATCAATTTGTTTTTTGATACATTTGTGGCTGTGGTCGTAATAAGTCTGTGAAGAGGCAACTATTGGGAAATAAATGCAATTTCCCAATTGCCAGGATCCTTCCTTTAGAGGAGGCCCCTCCAGAGCCAAGGCTAGAGTCTTAGAAAACTACTCAGAATCCTTTTACCGTGAAGTTTACGCTTTAAAGCACGAAATGCACTCCTCCGAGTGCATGTGTCCCCGCGGTCTCAAGAGAGGCGAGGGCCTTTATCACCGCTTGCGGCTTTAATTAGGCCCGAGCCGGTGATGACCGGGAGGGCCTATTGTTTTTGCTCGGATTTTTTTTTTTTTTTTTATCTTTCTTGTCGACCTATGATCCAAAATTTGACCCAGTGAACATGCACGAAAAGTCATTTTTATTGGTCCCAGACTTCAAGCTCGGCGAAAAATTTATGTATTTGAAGTCGCCGAAAAAAAATTACGAAAAATGACTCAGTGGCGACCCCTACAAAATCAAAATACATTGGGCCTATGGAAAGTGAAAGTAACTTTTTTCCAACGTAGAAAAATGAAACTTGGTACATCCATAGGACACCTCAGGGCAAACAGAAAAGTCAATGACAGCCACATCATAAACTTAACAGGAAGTCCGCCATGTGGGGTGAAACGCGCGGCCACTAAAATCGCACCCCTTGCGCAGAAAGATGCAAATCATTGTGTTTTAATCTAAATGGCCCCAAATTTGGTGAGTATCATCTAGACATGTGTGCCAACCAAAGTTGTGACTTTGTTGTTGATATCTTATCGGGTATGGGTGTGGCAAGCCTGTAACGAGGTGGCCATTTTTGTGAAAATAAAACGTCTCTTAACTCTCAAACGGCTTCTCGGATCGAGTTGGACCCAAAAAGGCGTTTGTGCACATTCATGACCTGTACGCTAAGATAGCTCCGTGAAGTTGGCCCCCCACCAAAATGGATTGCCTCCAAAACTATCTAGATTGTTTGTGCTTCGTTTGTGCAGCAAAAATTTTCGTTTGTGCTGTTATAGTTTTTGAGATATTAATGATTCTTTTATAGGTCATATAAGGTCACCCAGCCCCCGAAAATGCTTTAAAGTGCTTTAAAATGCCCCAAAATGGTGTCATTCGTTTGTGCTTCATTTGTGCTGTTTCGTGCTGTAAAGATTGTCGTTTGTGCTGTTATAGTTTTTGAGATTTACAAGATTAATTTTCGGCCGATGACGTCATCCAGCCCCCCATTTGTCGTAAAAATGGACAAAAATTGTGTCATTCTTTTGTGCTTCGTTTGTGCAGCAAAAAATTTCGTTTGTGCTGTTATAGTTTTTGAGATATTAATAATAAATATTTTCGGTATTAACGGCTTCATTTCCGGCCAGCTGATGTGCACGTCCGGTCTTACGAGCAGTCTTCCAAGTAAAAAAAGAAATCTAGTGATGCGTGGTGTAGAAAAATAGAAGCGGCTGTATAGTTATTTTATATTTGTTTTATCTCCGTTAAGCTAAATTTAAAAGTTTAAACATTTAAATTCAGCAAATGTGGGGTGAAAACAAATCTATGTTCAGCGCCACCTGGTGGTATAAAGGAAGTAAGGTAGACCATACTTGTTATTTTTTTATGTAATTGTCTTTATTTTTAACGTGTACTTAAGTTGTTTTCATTTTATTATTTAACCATTATTTATCCAGGATTTTTTTTCCCATGCATTATAAAAATTAAAAATAAAACACAATCCAGTTCAGTTCGTTCTTTATTGTAAATACACAGAAAAATTGTTAGGACAGTTTACAGTTATTTATTTTTGGTGTATTTGGGCCTTCAGGATCAGCAAAAGGTCAGGACCATATGCTTTACTGAAATAATTGATGTTCCACAAAAAAGCACCATACAACACAAGCACAATGTCTTCACACGAGTAACCAATCACTAAGATGCTTGGAGCAATTATTAAGGCAACTGCTGGAGGAGGAGGCACAATCCAGCTCCAGCTTTAACATGGGATTTAGGTGGAGGTAGGCATATAAATCTATCCCACTGCAGAATGGTCATGTAAAAGAAATGGTCCCCTCACACAACAGCCTGTTATGGTAAAAGAGGATTGGGGGAAGAAGCATAAAGGGAGTGAGAGGATGCAGCCTGAGAATGCAGACGATGAGCTGATGAAGTCAGCGCTAATTGGCAGCTCAACTTGAAGGGTTTATAAAGCACACAGGCTGATTGAAGTTAATTTCACTTTACTGAGACAATGGAAAATGCCTGGTGTTAATTAAATGACATGAATCCTATGCAACATTGGGTTAAGTGCTGCACTGGCTCCGATAACCTTGTTTCAAGTAATACATGTTCCTTTTGTTCACAGAAGTTATGTATTTATACCACCATAATGTGTGTATTAAGTTTTATATAACAGTATAACTCAGATATTACATTTACATTTATTCATTTAGCTGACGCTTTTATCCAAAGTGTCTTGCCCAAGGACACAACGACAGTATGAACTGTGGGGAGAGTGGGAATTGAACCGCCTACCTTCCGGTTGAAAGACAACCACTCTACCCACTGAGCTACTGCCGCCATTACAATGTATTTGAATGGAAAGTTGCTTTGTCCACCATTTTACAGATGTAATTTTTAACATGGTCTAAGGTGGAAAATCTATTTTATGCTGCATGAATGTTTTCCACTGAAGTCCATAGTCAGTGACCATGTACCTGACTTCTGGGTGTAGGCCCATGGTCACCACAGGCTTTGTGAATGCACTTGGACACATCCTGGTGCCACAGGAGGTTTTAACACTATCCACACATGGCCAGAATCCACTAGAGTTTTCCAAGAACTACACAACTGGGTTTTAGTCAAATTATGATTTTATTAGAAAACACAAGTAATCATGGTAGAATTGATTTAATGAGTTATGTTTGGACTTTACCCATTAGCTTCTCTGTATATTTTAATGTTTTTGCATGGTCAGTTCTTTGAGAAATCTCTGCTTAACATACCACACTGAGGGGTCTCTTTCTTTTTGCTCTTTTATTTTAGTGTATCTGACATGCAGCCCTGTCTAAAGGCTCTGCTTCTCTTGGCTGGTCTTTAACAATCTTAATCTATTCAAACGATGCCTGGCACATCTCAGTGCCCACATCAGGTGTGAACCAGCATATACAGCTGAGTGACACTTAAGACGGCCTTTGAAAGGACAAGCCCGGGGGTACAATCCAAGGCACTGCCCTTTTGTCACATTTACTGCCTCACCTCTGTCCTGTCACATTTTCTTCGAGAGTAGTTCAACGGTCTGCAGAAGTGAAATGTGTCAGTGCCCAGTTAACTTCTGCATCATGTTTATAACAAAAGATTTAAAACAAAAAAAAACTTGGAAACATAAGACCTATGCTTTGCACCCGTTGCAGTTTAGTCATTAATCACTTCAGGCTGGTTCAGTTATTCAAAATCCATGAGTGACACTGCACTCTGGTGGTAGAACTGGTCAACAGCTGATTCTCAGTGAGCTCACATTGTGGATACCAAATGACTGATAACCCCCTGGATCTACAATTTAACATGCTGCACTAACAGGTAAACTCTGATGACTCCATGGTTTATTCTATACCACAAAACGACATACTCCTTATGTTAAATGCAAGTAAGAAAAAAAATTATCAGGCAAAGAAACAGACCATAACCTTTGTATAAACTTTTATTGGCTGAACGACGTAAGCTCAGACAAGAACTCCATACTGTTTCAGGACATCTGTGTATTTTGCAATCTTGCCCTCTACGTTCTTCTCTGCCTGCCTGGTCAGTTTGGCTACAGTCTTCCTCTTGGTGTAGCGGAGCTTGGCCTTCTCTTTTCTTTTCTCCTCAAGGGTGGCTGTGATAGCCTGGTACTTCCAGCCAACTTCGTGCGCCAAACGGCCCAGGAGAGCAAACTAAAAGATACACAGGAGAGTGGAGAAAATGTTAGAAAACAGAATAGCCGTGTGTACCCGCTTCAGCCTTAGACATTTCAGTAATACAAGTATTCAAATTAGCCTGAGCACCAGGCACAACTTGTGTCCAACTCAACTCAGCAGTCAGATCCGTAGTGTTTGTTTCATCAGAACTGATCAGCTTCGGGATAAAGGCCTCATCATTGTCGAGGAAAATAGCATTAACAATTCTCCAAGTAAACTATGAAACTCACCTTGCGAGTGGGCTTCAGACGCACAATTTTCAAAGCAGCAGGAACAACCACGCGCTTCCTCTGTGAACAACAGTTGGACTTAGTACAAAAAAAATAAGTTACAAACATACACTGTCAAGAGAGTGCATCTCAGATTTCTTTCTTTTCACTAATGTTCAAACAAGGTAGATAGGTTAAGAAGAATGGTCATCACAGACGAATGATTTTGTGTAGTAGTCAAACGAATAACTCACCTTGTCATAAGGTGGGGGGATGCCATCAAACACCTTTAACCTCTCCAGTGCAGCCTGGCCTCTCTTGGTTTTGTGGGGGAGCATCCCTGTGCAGAATAAACATAAGGGACTTAAAAAAAAATAATAAAGCTGCAATAACACCATCTTGAGAAGTTGATGCCAAAGCACAAGTCCCAATTTAAACTCAGTAGTCAGATCCATAAAGTTTATCAAAAGATGCAGTTTCTTGATTAAATGCTAATCACTTAGTTAGAACTTGTATAGGTCATCGTGAGCTCATTTACAACTCCCCCAGGCTGTACAGCACAGTTTTTGTGGTAGTTTCACCTCTGACAGTCCTCCAGAAGATGCGGCTGGGTGCTCTGAAGTGGTACGGGCCACGAGAGGGGTTGGTATTCATCCGTTTACGCAAGAAGGCAAGGTACTTCACTGTAGACAAGTACAAACTGTTTAGAGGTGGAAAATGTCAAACAACCCTTCCAGAAGACATGCTCATGTCTCAGATGGTAGTGCATGTGAAGTGTTCTCATTGTCAGTTAAACTCAAAAAGTAATGAAAAAATCATCATTGACAAGTTTTTTTTACAGTGACAGAGTTGTGCACATTACTTACATTTGTTGCGGTAGAAGTTGCCAGAGATGTTAATGCCTTCACATCTTACAACAACAACTTTGTGCCCTAAAAAACAGCAACTATTAGAATAGTCTTGGGAAAGTGGAGACTTGTGTCTTGCCTGCCTTTTGTCTCAGATGGTAGTGCATGTTAGCTTTTCTCATGATTGTCAACTCAAAATAGATAATCATCACTGACAAATAATAATTTCAGTATGTCAAGTACAACATGACAATTTATAGAAAATATTCCGAGTGGTTAGCTTACATACCCAGCAGGACCTGTTTAGCTACTATGGCTGCCAGCCGGCCGAGTAGATGGCCTCTACCATCAAGCAGCAGAACCTAAAAATACACACATTTACTAAATATCAAACGAATTGCACATGGCAATCGGAGTAGCACGTAAACACAAACAGATTCTGTTCTAGGGTCACATCTAAAAACTCGTAGTTCAGTACGGACCATGTGCTGACCAGTTAGGCCACTTGGCGCTCCACATGTAGCGTTAAGTTCAGCCTTTCATAAACGTCATGGCGTGCCGACATAAAAGGACGCATACCGCATTAGAGAATTAATGATACCATGATGATAGCCCCCCCCACACACACAAAAAAAGGAACCTTCGTGTAAAATCCTCACGATAAGAAAAAAGCAAAGCGAGCCGCTTCGTAGGGAAGCTGCCATGATGAAGGCATGTACAAGTCGCTAACGGCTAGCTTCACTAACGTGCAATAACATAAATGTGAACACCGCAAAACCATAGTTGAATCCCTAATAATAAGCTTGTCACTATAATTTAACCGTTAGCGGCAAAACACAAAAGTACTTTGTTTACTTCGGAAATGAAACAGAACAACTATATTGTTTCGCTGCAGCAACACACCTTATTGAACCGGTCCGCCATGTCGAGCGAAAAGAAAGAGACGCGGGGATGCTCGTGGAAAAAGGCAGGGGCAGGCGGAAATGACAACACAGCATTTATTATTCGTGGCACGTAAAAAAAAAAAAAAAGAAAATCCATGATGTATCTCGACAGCCACCTAGAGGTGTGGTTGTGGGCTGTAGCCTACAGTCACTGTAGTGACATTATCCAGCTGCTTTTGCTTTGATGTTTTTGGTTGGTTAAGTTATATTTCACATTTAAAACAAAGGGCACAATTTTCTGTTTGCAGATTTATTTACACACACACACACACACACACACACACACACACACACACACACACACACACACACACACACACACACACACATTTCAGACAAGAATATATTGTCATGCACTGGTATATTAATGCATATTTACCATTTACAAGGTATAGGCATAATTTTAAGATCAGAAATTCAGACACAGACCTTCTGTATTTGGCGTTTTTTTTTTTTTTTTTTTTTTTTTTTTGGTCCAGAGAATATAGGCTACTTTATTAAACTATGCACATAATGAAGGACACCACAGTTACACTTTGAACATCTAAATTTAATCTGTGTTTAAATTTTATTTATGAATTTGGGTCACATCTAGGTTTTATTACAAAATGTGTTTTGATTCATCATTTTCATGTTTTTGACTAATCTTTTGTATGGTTTTACATGTTTTAATGTCATAAGAGAATGGAATCTTTGCACATCAATTCCTTGGGACGAGTGCGTAGGAAACCCAAAAACATGTCAACAATGTTTCGGCGCTAGGCCTTCCTCAGGTAAACGGCAGAAGAGCTCTAGGAGGCCATCTTAAAAAAGGAGTGGCTGGCACAAGTTTATAAGTTTGTCCATCATCAGAGTGAGACAATTACAATTACCGTCTTAAAATATATAGTCAGCCCTTTTCTCCTCCTGTTTTTGGCAATGACAATGTCGCTTCCTGTTTCTCAGCAGAAATAGTCCCGCCCCCTTTTCCCTACAGGTTTATTGCTATTGGCTGTTCACTGCACAGGCACGCCCAGTGATAATGGATTTAAGGGTTAAACCCGAGTTGATAAAGAAACTTGATAATCAGTGTCGTGAAACAGATTAAGTTACCCAGTTTGGATCGGTTTGTTTTTATCAACTCAGAACTTACTCTGCAACTTTGAGTTTGTACAACAGGCTTCAATCAACAGCCCTCAGGCTCCCCCCAGCCTAACAGCAATAGTTTCATATTGGCAAAGGATTGAGGAACCTTCTGGAGGCCTTCTAGAAGTAGTGTGAGCAGGCGAACATCTGATAGGACCAGTGTTTTTATTTTTTTGGTAAAGTTTTACAATGTTTATTTGTATTCCTACCGTGTTTTCCATCAATGTCAGTAGTGTGATGTTAGTCTGATTCCCTTGGTTTAATTTTTAAATTGCAAATAAAATACTGCTCTGAAATAACTTGGAAAAGCTCTTTTTGCAGATCCTCGATGGATGTAGAAAACACGCAGTGTTTTTCATCTTCATTTCATTGCTGCAAAGATGCCTCTTTCGAAACAAAACAATCTTTGGCTTTTGTGGTTAAAAGAACTTCACTGGCCTTCATCCCCAAAAAGACTCATGCTCATGTTACAGACTGTTTTAGCCACAAATGTAGAGGTCATTGGTCCCTGATAAATAAGAAATATGAAAAAAAAAAAAAAAATACAACCCAGCAACATTTGTAACTATTTTCACAACCCTCCTCTGCGGACAGTGGTGTCCATTTTCTCAGCGATTTGAGCGGTACTCACGCTGCATCAAAACTGAACCTGTAAACACACCATTGTGTACAGATGTTCTTATGAGAGCAGCTACACTTTCTGGCCTGTGTATCTACTAGTCATACTATCGGTATCAATCACTTCACTCTAGCCAACGATTATCTTTTTAAATTTTAACACATTAGGTTATGAACAATCTGTGGAAAAAAAGACCATAAGATCTCATCTCAGCTTTTTCAAGGATTTTATTAGATGAGAATGTCAGGTGTGTACCAGCAAAACATTGGCCACATTATCCACTTTAGGAGGAGGGATGCTCCCATAGGCTGTTGGTTTACAGGACAAACCACATTTCAACAATTCATCAAAAGGTGGTGGAAATATCCTGTGGGTCTATGTGCTGGGTCAAAGGGAAATTGTGAACTCAGAGAAAAGTTTAATTTAAGCTCTAACTTCAGTTTGATGTCAGATGTGTGCATCTTGTGGCAATACGTTTTCAGTTACAGCAACTCAAAGAAGGAGTTCATAAACGTCTGAAATCTTATCGTTGCAGTTTTTTGGTACACACACATTGGCCATAATCTTGGCTCAGAGGTTAAACACTTTTTGATTGCTCTTTGCTGATCTGTTTGTTTTGAATGAGCTCTAATAGAGAACATGAGGGAAAGTAGAGCAAGTAAAGCATTCCTTAAAAAGATAAAACAATAGGTTTGTAGAAAAAAAACAGGGTGCATCAGAAGATAGGGAGTGGTCTGCGGAGGGGGGCACGTCAGTCCTGTTTGACGCTGCCCAAAGCCCTGAGGCGCTCCAGGAGGGGGGGGTGTGAATAGTGCCACATAGAGAACAACCAGTCTGCCACGGGGAAGCCCAGGTTGTCCTTGTTGAGTTTAATAAGAGCAGAGTATAGCTCTGAGGCTTTACCCATGCCTCGAGCAAAGGCATCTGCCTGGAACTCAAACCTGCGACTCAGCACTGTCAAGCAGAAAGACAGGAGCTGCAACAAAAACATTTGGCAGATGTTAATATTTACATTACAGCCACAGGCAGAATTGTCAGCAGAACATTTATCAAATACCTCATTGTAAGGAGAAAAGATGAACTGGAAGATAATCATCAAGCCTATTAGTGTGGGTTGGCTGTCGGTAAAGCCAAAAGCTATAAACAACTCCTTTCGTCCAATCAGAAGAGCAAATAAGGAGAAGCACAGGAAGGAATTCATCTAAAGAGACAAGGCATGGAAAACTTACTTTTGAAACCATTAGTTTGATCTAAACACCCAAGTATATCTTGTTAAAACCCTGACCTGACTGATGACAATGTTCTTCACGGTGTGGCCCAGCTTCCAGTGGCCCAGCTCGTGACCCAGGACCGCGAGAATCTCAGGGTTGTTGCAGCCCTGTTTATTGTTCTGACAAACAAAAGAAGGTTTATGGGGAAATACTTAAAACAGCTTGAGGAAGAAAGAACCCTGGCTGGCCTCTTCCCAATTTGTCGATTGTTGACCTTAAGGCCAAATATTAAACACACTTCAAACACAGATTACAGACACGTTCTTATACAAATATAAGCAGTTCAACCTTGGGTTTCATGTTGCCTTCTCCTTCATTACTTTCTGGTTGCTCAGACTGTGATTCTCCACCTTTGTTGAGGGGTGAGTAGTCTTCCAGCAGTGTGTCAAACAGCACTATGCGTTTATTCTTGAAAAATCCATAGAAGTAGGCATTACTGTGGGAAGACCGCTTGGAACCTATACACATGGACACGGGTTTAAGAAAAGTATAGAACAGAGATATTTACATCACTGCTTTCCTTTACCTTCTACTACATAGACCTTAGTAAGAGGGAAACTAATGCTCTTGGCCATAGCCTCAATGTCGCTCTTCAGCTCGCCTTCAGGCAGCGGAGTGAATTTGTCAAACAATGGAGCAATGTAGTCAGCGTAAATGGTCACAAGGACCTGAGAAGATGTAAATACAGGGAGAATAAAAAAGAATGACTGTCATTGTGGCCAAATTATGTGCTACAGCAAAAAATAGAATGGAAGACTAACCAGAGAAACGCCGAGGGTAAAGAGCCAAGCATAAATGAAGAAGTAGTCCCCACCAATCTTGATGATGTACAGCAGTAAAGAGGTGACGGGAAGCAGGATGCACTGAGTGACGGCAAACTTCTTGACAGCATCCTTGAGGAAGAATCCGAGAGTCTACAGAAAAGTCAAATATACATACAAATCTGAGAACATGACAAATGGAAGCATTGAGTTGGACCTTGAGTCAGTGTACCTGCTGGTTAAAGCCATGTTTCTCTTCAATGACAAACGTGTTGTACAAGCTCCAGGGAAGTCCAGTTACAGCACTGAACAGAGTGGCAAGAGTTAGAAACACCAGTGATTGGCTGACTTCATACTCGGGACCGAAGCCAAAGTGAGCTGTGACAGAACCAGCAGCAGCCCACAGGAAAGGGATTCCACCCAGAAGCAGGATGAGCTACAAAGAAATTAAAGTTTTGTGTCCTCAGAGGGAAATATTCACAGTGAAACTCAAACCCGAACTTTTTATGGCTAGTTAGGGTGAAATGAAGTGTAACAATACTCATTTACCGTTCCTTCAGTCTCAGAATAGAGTCCAGACCAAAAGCTAAAATTGCTTTTATCCAGCTGATAGAGACGAGATTTCTCAAATGTTTCAGAATCCATTATCTTCCCAAGTTCTTGTGGCACGTGTGTTGTACATCTATAGACTCTCCTCTGCAAAGTGGGGACACAATCATTTCAGTTTTACATTATAATTATGCTCAAGATATGTTTACTACAGACCACAGTTTCTTAAAAACATGATACTAAATTACAGTGACTTGCCAATGGACTAAAGGTGATCTTACCTGTCTATAAGCAAGATATGCCTCCCATAGATACACCGTCCATGAAAACCCCAACACAGCATAAAATATCTGCTTTTCCACTGGCATCTCAAATATACTTCTGACCATCTTTGCTTCGGTAAAGCTCTGTATTGATGTGTTGGCGCAAGGCTAGCTTGAGAGGCTACCGCCTATAGCCTAACAGCTACTTAGCTTCAGCTTTATAACAGCTACAGAAACTTAAGAGTTAAGTAATAGAAGATGCTTGCAACGTCTATATATAGATTATGACTAACTATAAACACATCTATACGTCTCTTCTCTTTTCTTAAATCATAGTTTTTAAAGACGTCATCCCATTCATGCTGCAAGGCTGGGTCTCATTTCTCTAAATATGCCTCCTCGATGCGGCGCCTTGTCTCGATTGCACCGGAAGTTATTCTCCGTGCGACAGTCATAGATTGTAATTACGCCCACTCCGCTTTAGCCGAGGCTAAGGCAATTGCTAACCTGTTGCTAACCTGTTGCTAACACCAGGCTAACGCAAGTGGAGCTTCCCGCCCGAGCTACATTGTTTTTTTCAGTGGGGTTTTCCACTAGTGATGGGCAATCATATGGAAGCTTGTTTCCGCCACTGAATAAAAAAATATATATAATAATTCCGACTTTTTATCTCACAATTCTGACTTTTTTTCTCACAATTGCGAGATATAAAGTCACAATTCTGAGATATAAACTCACAATTCTGAGATATAAAGTCGCAATTCTGAGATATAAACTCGCAATTCTGAGATATAAACTCACAATTGCGAGATATAAAGTCACAATTCTGAGATATAAACTCACAATTCTGAGATATAAAGTCACAATTCTGAGATATAAACTCGCAATTCTGAGATATAAACTCGCAATTCTGAGATATAAACTCACAATTCTGAGATATAAAGTCGCAATTCTGAGATATAAACTCGCAATTCTGAGATATAAACTCACAATTCTGAGATATAAACTCACAATTCTGAGATATAAAGTCGCAATTGCGAGAAAAAAAATCAGAATTGTGAGATTTAAACTCGCAATTCTGACCTTTTTCCCCCTCGAAAGTGCTGTTACTTTGACATTGCGGAGGACCCACGAGATGTGATTTCAGCACAGGAGTCTCTTCTCTTTTCATCGTCAACAACAGAGCTTTGTATGATATTTTCCAACGACAAGGTATGATCATATTTATTTACTCTTTTTGCATGATAATCCTTTAGGATTTGCATGTATTAATAAAATACGTTGGAGAAGTATAATGACCGTTGGTAACGAGCACGTGTGGTAGGCTTACATAGCCTAATCTTCTTGCATGTCAAGTGTTGGTTTTGTGTTTACAAAGACGTGTGATATAATATAATAACCAGTAGTTTACTGTCATTGAACTAAAAGCTGTTTTGCATCAAGAGCTTGTTTTGTTATGCACAGCACATATTGACCATAAAGATACAAGTTTTGGGTTTTATGGCTTACAAAATGGTCTATATTGGCCTACTAGCCTCAGTTTGCTCTTGTTTTTAATTTCCATTAAACTATCATTATAGGATGGACGACTTTATATTTTTTCTGAGGGAGAGGAACATTCCAGAAACCACTATAAAAAGGCTGGAGGAGGACAAGGTAATATTGAACCCATTTAACCCACTGCATAAATTAAAGGAACAGTTCACCAAAAATGGTTAATTTCAAAAATGAAAATTGTCATTATCTAGAGGAAGTGAGTGAGTGTTTTAAGCCTACATACAATTTAGGCCTACTTACAGTTTTATTTCTTACAGAGATTATTTGGTGTTAATTTTATAAAAGTTTAAGAATATTACAGTAAAACAAATATGTTGGCTTATCTGGAACATAGGTGGGCTCAAAATGGTATATGTTCCTTAAATAAGCCCACTTTGGTATGGAAAAAAAGATTTATGGATTTAATGAATTTAACAGTGGTGGACGAAGTACACAAACCAAGTACTTGAGTTAAAGTACAGATACACTAGGTAAAATATTACTTCAGTAAAAGTAAAAGTACTCCCTTTTAACTTTCACTTGAGTAAAAGTACAAAAGTATTTGCCTTCAAATGTACTTAAGTATCCAAGTACTAGGCTATAATGCCCTTATAATTTTTGTCAGTCTCTTGCCCCCTTTAGGTGCCAGGAATTATTTAAAAAATACAGATTTTTGAGATCCAAATTTCAAAAGGCTGTGGTTTGAAAATGATAAGAGATAGAGTCCTACTCTAAACTAGAGAAATGTCAGGTATGACCCAAAGTATATAAGTATAATAAATTTTAAGCATCTAATTTGCATATAATTTGCATACTATGACATTATATATTGGCGGTTATGTTTTTTTCAGTACTTACACACTAATGAACATATTAGAATAGTTTTTTTTTTCTTTTTCTGAAATAAAGAATAACTACAACTTCTAATAAACCATAACTAGTAAAACGTAAGCAAATAGTTATGAGAAATATACACATGTACTGTATGTGTGTGGTTGCAGTTGCTTTATCTTTTCTTATCCATCCATGTGGCATAGTTAGTAGTTTTTTAGAGTGTGGGACCTCTCATAAAGCACAGCACACAGCCATCACTTTTATTACGATCGCTGCTTTGATTAGCGCATTCTCGCTGACTATCGCCTCTCCCTCCTCTACTGGGTAAAGTGTCAGGATGTCCAACACGTATTTGTCCCAAACAGCTGTCAATAGAAGCCGCATTATTCCCAAACTCCCTGTCAGTACCGCGGCCACAGCAGTACACCCGCCCCGGCTTCTATCACCTGTGCTAAAGGTAAAGCTGCAGGTGCTAAAGGTAAAGCTGCAGGTGCTAAAGGTAAAGCTGCAGGTGCTACGCGCTCACGGCTTCCCTTTCCAACATCCTTCACGACTAGTTTCCTCCCGTTTCTTTCACTGATGTTTGGTAAAATGTGGGAAAAACAGCGTGTGCTTTATGAGAGACGCTGAAAAAGGCACGAGCAGCTGCGCCGCTGTCCAAGTTACACATGCACTCACTCTCACTCATTCTCACTTTCACTCGGCTGAAAAGACTCTAAAGGTAGATGTTCTCCCTCAGAATCAGAGTCAGCCATTACTAATACCAAAGCTTCATCACAGGTGTATTTTTTATTTGTCATTTTCATGTTTATCAGCTCGCGTGTAGAGAATGAGGCTTCTATTGAGCCGGTCCTGACACTCCCACTGAGACGCGTCTTTGAGGTCTTCTTCTACAAAAATATTTAACGGAAACACAAGGAACGACTAATTTTGCAAAATGTACTTGAGTAAAAAGTAAGATATTTGACGTTGAAATGTAGTGAAGTAAAGTAAAAAGTATCCCTTAATGGAAATACTTAGTAAAGTACAGATACTGGAAAAAACTACTTAAGTACAGTAACGAATTACATTTACTTCGTTACTGTCCACCACTGGAATTTAAAGAGGTCATGTAATGGAAAATCAAAACGTTGTTATTTACACCTAGAGGTTACTATTCAGTAACAACATTCTGCAAGTTTAATACCATCAAAGCTTACTTCTCAGTTTAAAATAATATGTTTGTGTTTTCCACTTTTTTTTAAAATGCCAGGATATGAAATGGCCCCATTCGTGATGTTACAATTTTCCTCTGCATGCCCCTTAACATGCAGATCAAGAAAAACCTTTACTGGGCCAGAGTGAAGTACCGCTGTGGCCCAGTAAAATATTAATTGATAAATCATTGTCTGATGATGGATCTCATAGTATACCATCCTGAGAATTATTTTCCCTGATAACATTTCATCAGTCATGTCATTTATTTTTTCTTATCGGCTATTCAGAATAAGAATTAGTTATGCCAGATTTGTGAATTAATCAGCATTGATCTAATCATTCAATATACAATTATACCTTGTAGGAAACAAAACTTTCAAATCATTCTATCATTTGTTTATGATAAAGCTGCTCTTTATATGCTTTATTAGCTTTATTGGCTTTTTACTACTTTATTAGCTTTTGAACGACTCTGTACTTCAGATAAAGACTGTTTAATCTTTATAAATGATATGGAGAAACTTTTTTTTTTAATCTGTAAGACAATATGGAAAACCTAGATTTCGGCTTAATAGGGTTACTTCCATTGTCTCAAATCTGTACTGTTATTTTGTCAATAGAACACAAAAGTAGAAATTGAAGAATCCTAAAATGTTCTTTATAATTTTCACAATTAAAGTAAGCGTGTTGACCATTTCAGCACAAGTGCAGCCAGGTAGCATGTGAGTAGAGAAATGTCAAGTTAAGATTATTGAATAAGACGAGAAAGAACTTGTGAGGAACTATACACCTTATTTTGCAACCTGAAATTTTCTATGAATGTGTTTGAGACTTCAAATTCATTAGTCGCTACAGGGAAATAACTAGAAGAATAACAAAGTGCAGTAATTGGTAAAACTACATTATTTGTGCTAGAAACCTGTTTGTTTATAATTATGATAATTAATTAAAATAATATGATTGTAAATACCAGTTTGCTATATCAAACCGCACAACGGACTGTTTTTGTACAGCTAAAATAACTGGAAGTGGACGACTAGACACGTTTAAGTTATTAAAGGCAGAGCTGTTCTTACATTAAAAATAACGTGAATGTTCATATCATGTAAAAGCTCTGAATTTGAATGTAAAAATGCCAAAACAAAGCGTTTTTTTTTCTCCTAACAAGCCTTGATGTTCTGCTCAGAAAGGCTTGAATGTTCAATTGCTCAACTTTTGGTTTAAGTAGCCTATTGCATAATACTGAAAAATGTGTTTATTTGCAGATTGATGTCAGCGTCCTACTGCTAATGACTGATGACCAGATGAGAAGCTATTTTCCTTCATACGGAGACAGACTGGCAGTGCTGGGATTTTGTAGGAGGCAAGAAAGTGAGCCAACTTGCAGGAAGTCAAAGCTGTTTGAGCGCCTCAAATCAAAACTGAGCAAAAGACAAAAAACTAACAATTCACAAACTGAAAACCAAAAAACTAGAACAAACATTTCTCAGCGTACTGCAAGAAAAGTTGAGATTGGGTGGATGCACCATGATGGACAGGGCTTTGTTCAAATGAGAGCAAAAAAAGGAGGGGAACAAGGAAGTTGAGTGTGCCAAAAGACTGGAAAAGGAAAGAACTGATGGAGGAGGCAATTCGTTTGTTTTTCCCAAATGGAAAAATTATCAAGGCAGTGTTTCTGAGTTTGAATTGGATCTAACAAATTATCAGGAAGTGTCACTAGATGAAGACACTACAGTGGGGGAAATGTATAATACATCCAAACTGACAATGTTGAGATTCTACCTCACAACAAAAAAGGTGGAGAGGGAAGTGGAAACAGAAAGTGGAGTGGAAGTATCAGATTCAGACACAATGGAGGACTTGCACAATAGCCAGGATAAAAGTCTTCCCACTTCTTCCAGAATAATTAATGACTTTCAAGCTTCAGACACAGATGCTGTAATTTTTGTAGAAAGTACAAGCAACAATGATTTGTCTCCCATACATTCCACAGAGGATCTGAACTCAGTTTCTTTTCAAAGTTCATCAATGACCTCACCAGATTATTTGGATGGAAGCGATGTGGTGACATTATTCACTGGAGACATCACTGGAATATATGAACAAAATTTAGATGACACTTTGCCAGTGAGCCCAGAACCCGTTGTTACACACCAAAAAATTCTTGTTGTTCATCGTGGACAGATATTTTCTGAACTCATTGCACATTTCTGTGATGAAACCCTTGACCATGCACAGAGTGAAGTAGAAGTGAAGTTGCTCCTCCCAAATGGACAGTTTGAGATGGGCCATGACGTCGGTGGAGTGTTCAGAGATTGCCTATCAGAATTTTGGCAGGAATTTTATGACCAATGCACACTGGGGAACAATTTTAAAGTTCCCTTTCTTCGGCATGATTTTGGGAAAGAAAAGTGGGAAAGTGTTGCCCGAATTATTCTGTTTGGCTGGAAGAAAGAGAAGTATCTCCCAATTAAACTTGCACCTGTCATCTTGGAGCAAGCAATACAAGGATCTGTAAAAAGTGATCTGATTGACAACTTTTTGAAGTATGTCTCAGAAAATGAGTGTGCTGTGTTAGACAAAAATATTTAACGGAAACACAAGGAACGACTAATTTTGCAAAATGTACTTGAGTAAAAAGTAAGATATTTGACGTTGAAATGTAGTGAAGTAAAGTAAAAAGTATCCCTTAATGGAAATACTTAGTAAAGTACAGATACTGGAAAAAACTACTTAAGTACAGTAACGAATTACATTTACTTCGTTACTGTCCACCACTGGAATTTAAAGAGGTCATGTAATGGAAAATCAAAACGTTGTTATTTACACCTAGAGGTTACTATTCAGTAACAACATTCTGCAAGTTTAATACCATCAAAGCTTACTTCTCAGTTTAAAATAATATGTTTGTGTTTTCCACTTTTTTTTAAAATGCCAGGATATGAAATGGCCCCATTCGTGATGTTACAATTTTCCTCTGCATGCCCCTTAACATGCAGATCAAGAAAAACCTTTACTGGGCCAGAGTGAAGTACCGCTGTGGCCCAGTAAAATATTAATTGATAAATCATTGTCTGATGATGGATCTCATAGTATACCATCCTGAGAATTATTTTGGATCTAACAAATTATCAGGAAGTGTCACTAGATGAAGACACTACAGTGGGGGAAATGTATAATACATCCAAACTGACAATGTTGAGATTCTACCTCACAACAAAAAAGGTGGAGAGGGAAGTGGAAACAGAAAGTGGAGTGGAAGTATCAGATTCAGACACAATGGAGGACTTGCACAATAGCCAGGATAAAAGTCTTCCCACTTCTTCCAGAATAATTAATGACTTTCAAGCTTCAGACACAGATGCTGTAATTTTTGTAGAAAGTACAAGCAACAATGATTTGTCTCCCATACATTCCACAGAGGATCTGAACTCAGTTTCTTTTCAAAGTTCATCAATGACCTCACCAGATTATTTGGATGGAAGCGATGTGGTGACATTATTCACTGGAGACATCACTGGAATATATGAACAAAATTTAGATGACACTTTGCCAGTGAGCCCAGAACCCGTTGTTACACACCAAAAAATTCTTGTTGTTCATCGTGGACAGATATTTTCTGAACTCATTGCACATTTCTGTGATGAAACCCTTGACCATGCACAGAGTGAAGTAGAAGTGAAGTTGCTCCTCCCAAATGGACAGTTTGAGATGGGCCATGACGTCGGTGGAGTGTTCAGAGATTGCCTATCAGAATTTTGGCAGGAATTTTATGACCAATGCACACTGGGGAACAATTTTAAAGTTCCCTTTCTTCGGCATGATTTTGGGAAAGAAAAGTGGAAAGTGTTGCCCGAATTATTCTGTTTGGCTGGAAGAAAGAGAAGTATCTCCCAATTAAACTTGCACCTGTCATCTTGGAGCAAGCAATACAAGGATCTGTAAAAAGTGATCTGATTGACAACTTTTTGAAGTATGTCTCAGAAAATGAGTGTGCTGTGTTAGACATTTGCAGAAAAGACTTCTGTAATGCAGACCAGGAGGAATTGATCGATATCTTAGACAACTACAATTGTCGGAGAATTCCAACAGAAGAAAATTTCATGCAAATTTTGCTAGAACTGGCACACAAGACTCTCATTCAAGAGCCTGCTTATGTTCTTGAACAGTGGATGAACATACTTGGACCTCTGAGCAAGGACCTTGTGGAAATTGGAGATGTGTATTGTGCACTACAACCAACAGTGAGAAAAATTGTGCGATCTCTCAAATTCCCTGATCCAATGAATGCACACCAAAAGGACATTTCAAAGCATTTGACAACTTACTTATGGAGTGTGATGCAAAACGACAGTCTCTGTTTCTGAGATTCTGTACAGGATCAGATTTGTTTATAGGCAAAACTATAACAGTTGATTTCACAGACCTTAAAGGGTTTGAGAGAAGACCAGTGGCACACACCTGTGGCTGTTTCCTGAGGCTTTCAGTGCCCTATGACAACTACCCAGATTTCCGATCTGAAATGAACAAAATTCTTGAAAGCAATGTCTGGGTAATGGACATAATTTAGTGGCACATCAATTGGATTACGAACATCAATCAATTATGGCCAGCTCATATCCTAGATATTTTTTCATGGGGCATTCTTCATACATTTACATTTAATTTACATGCAAAGAGTAACGCATTCACTTTAATTTGTCCACTTAGATGCTAAATATTTTATATATATTATATTATATTATATTATATTATATATATGGTAACACTTTACAATAAGGTTCATTTATTAAATATTAGTTAATGACTGTATTAACTAACATGATGGCGGCACAGTGGCAGAGTGGTTAGCTCTCCTGCCTCACAGCAAGAAGGTCCTGGGTTCAACCCCATCCAAGGCAGGGCCTTTCTGTGTGGAGTTTGCATGTTCTCCCTGTGTCTGCGTAGGTTTCCTCCGGGTACTCCGGTTTCCCCTACCACCAAAAACATGTACAATAGTCCCCCCCCCAAACACACATGGGGCCAGGTCATGTTTGTAAATGAGAATTGGTTCTCAAACAGTTTACCTGGATAAATAAAGGTTAAATAAATAAAAACTAACAATGAGTAATAGTTAATAGAAATAAAGCTGTTCATTGTTTGTTCATGTTAGTTCACAGTGCATTAACTAATGTTAACAAGATTTTAATATAATAAGTGTTAGTAAATGTGAAAATTAACATTAAAAAAGATGAACAAATGCTGTATAAGTGCAGTTCATTATTAGTTAATGTTAATTAATGTAGTTAACTAATGAACCTTATTGTAAAGTGTTACCATATATATATATATATATATATATATATATATATATATATATTGTTAATGACTTTCAATAGTGAAAGATATGTCATTGTTTTGGTGCAACCAACTGTTTACGTTTAATTGTAAGATGTTCAAGGTCGACTCTTCAGTCAGATGTTTTGAACTGTTGAAATGTGTCAATGGTTCATTCTTCATACATTTACACACTGTACATTTATTTTACCTATAATACGAAAAGTAAAACATTTATTTTGATTTTTTCACTTAGTTGTCACTGGTTATGTTCATTTTTTGGAGATTTTGTTGATAACTTTCAAAAGTGTTTACATAAAATTGTACATGCTGCCTTCTTCAGTCAGATAGATGGCTTTAAACGGTTATAATGTGTTCTTTATTTAACTTTGTGCCTGAATACAATTGGGTGTTGCATTATTTTGAACTTACACATGCCATTGGTTAAACATTTAAACAGTTTTATAGAAATCATTTGGCTGTGGTTTGTTTTATTCTTACAACATGTTGTCATGTTTGGTTAACCTCTATGCATAAAACACCAACACAACCTGCATACATGGTGCCAATGTTTTTTTGTGCATTAAAGATGGAGTGAGTTCTACAAGCCAATAAATAATGCACATCGAAGTTTGAAAGTCTGCCTGTCTTTTTTTAAAGAATATTTTAAATCTGAACTTTTAAAATCTAAATCAGTTGTAGCTCTGTAGAGGCACACAAACCCGTCAGCCAATGTACCATGTAAAATTATTACAACCATTCAGGTCCATTATGAGTGTTAAATGACTTATAGGTGTACATACAGCACTGCCATTCAGTGGTTAACACTAATAACAGAGTTTAAGGTTTTGTTTGGAGCAAAATACACACCACAACAAGGTTGCACAGTTAATCAAAATACCATAAGAAGGTCAGTTCCAATTACATTTTATTTCATGGATAATACAAAGTTCAAACAACATCAATTTACCCATAAAGCCATTTTTGATTGTAAAACTTTAATCACCTGCCCTTTCAAGTTAATGTTAAACAGAGGAGAATTTATCAATTTTGAATGGTTTCAAGCCATAAATACCTTAGTTTTGAGGTCCAAAACATTTCTTGTACATCTATAAAGGCTTGCTGTGCTTCATTTGTATTTAAATAAGGCCATGAAGTAATGACAGTATAATGTATCACAAAAATGTGCAAAATCATGCAAAGAATGTACATTACTGTAGCTGGAAAAACTTTTACAATTCTTTAATTTTTAAAGTGCATTAATTACATCTAGATGACTCTTATTCTAATTGTCATAACATGTCATCTGAAATACTAAAACAATTAAAACAGTAGCCTACCTTTAAATATCTTATAGTGAATGGTGTATATTAATTTAGTATGGTGAATCTAGTCCTCCAAGTCCAGCCCTTGAAGGATCAATTCACGAAGTTGGAGGTAAAGGTCTGTAATTTCATAAACATCATCTGACATGACAAGGTTATGCTCAGTCATCAGTTCTACACACAGTTGAAAGACATCCTCGTCACAAGGGTAGTCTTTAAATAAACACTCCTCTTGGCAAATACTCAGTTTTCTTTGTTCAATTGGATGCAAGAAATTCTGCACTCCATATAAGCTGGGAACAGCAAACATTATTGAAGGTCGACCACTGGGTTGTGAGTTGGTCGTATCCTGTGGCAATTCCAAGCACTGACGGTTTCATCAAGCTCTTCCTTCATGAAAGAAAATAAATAGGCCAATTAAATAAATATATATATAATTCATTTGACAAGATAATGTTTTATATATATTTATATATATATATATATATATATATATATATATATAAAATGTAAAAAAAATATTATCTTGTCAACTGGTTTAAAAAAATTGCACATTTTATGTCAATTAAATAAAAATATTAAGTTACAATACAAATTCAGTACTCTCTATAACCATTCTGATAGTGAACAAAATGTGTTACCTGTATAAAATGTTGGAAGCAAAACTGGATGAGAGATTTATCAATGAAAGTGTCAACAAAGTGTCCGTCTTCTTTTAGTTGTTCAAAATGATCCATCCAAAACTGTACGCACTGGCTTCTCAAAGTGCACCACCATCGTTCGATTCTCTGGTTCCCAGTGCTTGGACCAAGAGTGACACATTCAGCACTTGCAGTGTCTCTGAGGAATTTTTGCATCTCTGCTAAATGAGTATTTTCAGTTCCATGGTCAATACAATTCTTTGTGGAAATCCGTTATTCTCAGCAATAGCTTGTACGAAATAGCCTGCAATTACTCGTGGGTCATTGTTCGCTTTTGTATGCTTCAAGCCAAATCATCTTTCTGGAAAACCCATCAATGCATCCGCTTTATGCATATTCCGTAAGGTTTTAATTTATCATACCGTCAATATGCCAAACATAATTTGGCCCCCGACTGTTATACACGCGTCGCCGTAGACGACCATGAGCACGCAGATCAACTCCTTGTCCATCTAACAGTCGCATCAACTGACGGACAGTTTCTCTGTCTGTAACACCCGACATCCAACATTTCTGGTGCATCCACCGATAGCCATGTTGTCGTCCCGACGCCTGAAGCTGCTGGTGTATAAAATGTGCCACTTCAGCAGTTTTATTGCGCTCCGCCACAACTGATTCCTGCATAAAGTTCGCTCAAGAGTCCGGAGACTAAGCTTTATGTTGTGTGATTCCTCCAATAAAATCAAGATTTCTCTATTTGTGAAACAGCGCCGAAAATAATCCTCTATAATCTTTTCCATTTTAAATGCTATGCAATCCTACCATAAATTGACACGGCTCTCTAGTGATGGTCATCGCAATAACAGGAAAAGTGAGCAAAGTCAGAATTCTGAGATATAAACTCGCAATTATTCTCAGAATTGCGAGTATATATCTCAGAATTGTGAATTTATATCTCAGAATTGTGAGTTTATATCTCAGAATTGCGACTTTATATCTCAGAATTGCGACTTTATATCTCGCAATTGCGAGTTTCTATATCAGAATTGTGACTTTATATCTCGCAATTGTGAGAAAAAAAGTCAGAATTGTGAGATAAAAAGTCGGAATTATTATATATTTTTTTTTATTCAGTGGCGGAAACAAGCTTCCATACAATCCGGCTCTTTTGACTCACAAACGGCTCTCTGAATAATAAATGTTTTAACTATGTTTTTGACTGCAATACGTGTAGAAACAGTTCTAATTAAATTATTAAATCAAATCATACTCACAATGTCTCACAATTTCTTTAAAAATGCATTCGTTATAAAAAAAAAAAAGAATGCTATTAAACATTTGCATTGCATATTTTTTGCCAGTTCGGCCTTTTTCGCTACAGACATGGACCTTTGCATAAACAGGTCCTTTATAGAAGACTGGGTTGCTGTGGGTTGCGGAGTAGGCCTACTTGAGTGATTACATCTCCAACTGTGGAGGTGCTGGCTCCAGGTGCTCCACCACCTTCACTAGTTTCTTGAAGCTCCGCTAGCTTCACAGTTGGTGCACAGTTGGCATTTAACAATGTAGGTTGTGCAAAGAACCGGCGCGTTCAGCCCTCCCTTCTAATATAACTGGCTGACACCTCGTGTATGATTGACAGGAATAGACAGTTGAAACTAATGAGGCTTAAATAATTATATTTTTGTGTTCATTGAATTATTAGTAAATTTTTTTTACTAAACTAAAATAATTCAATATTTTATTATTACATAATGGTTTAATTACTATAGGATATATTTAGAAAAAATAGAGCCAGCTCTTCAGATATGTGAGCCGGCTCCCTTCGTTCACTTAAAAGAGCCGGCTCTTAGAGCCGACTCACTCGCGAACGACCCATCACTATTTTCCACCCTTCTCTCGTTGCCATTGTTGGCTTGCTCTCGTTCGTCGATAGTAAGTGGACTTCATGACTTTGACTGCATTTATCAACTAATTTGAAATCAACTCTAATAGCTGTTAAAACTTTTTTATCCTAATTTTATTTGACGTTTTACTTGCAAGTCCACTAAAGAAAGCAAAGACTTAAATCATATTAATACTTTATTCCCACTTCTGGCTTTTGTGCATGTTTTGGATAGTAAACTATAGATTGAAAAGATTGTCACATACCTTTCTTAAATAGAGTTAAAACATGTATTAAATGTACAGAAAGAACCTGTAGATTGTGCAATGTTATATAGTTAACATTTTACAAGGCTTTTGAATAATGCTTGTGGTATGTAGCTATAATATAGCATGCTAATCTAACTTTTTCTATTGTAGTTTAAAATAATGGAAAAGGTCACTGTTCAAATTGCTCACTCTCAAGAGCCCACTGCCCAGACAAGTCCAGTTACACATTACTTTGGAGACTATATTTTACTTAGTTATAGCCACGTTATACATAACTCTTGTAGTTTTCACGATGGACCTGCCCTCTGCACCTGGAAACATCTGTTAAAACATCTGCAGCAGTTTTTTTTCTTCAAATTATTTTATTTATTTGTGTTCAATTACTTTTTAAATAAAATACTGTGATTTTCAAAACACTGCATTCTTTTTTTAAATTTTTTTTTATCTTAGACATTTTAAACAGATTTGACATTTTTGTAGTTTTTGATTTTATACCACTAGATGGTAATTCAATTATAGGTAAGGCATGCCCATACTTAAAGCAGAAAAAAAGTTTGTTTAAAATTGTAAAACAATACATTTCATTGAAAATAAAAAGTGTAAATGAATTGTAAACAGTTTTTTTATTTTTTTTAATGCTAAAGTGTGTAAAAGGTGTCACATATTTGTGATGCAGTTCCAAAAGGTTTGAGAAGCAACAAACGAAGCCTTGTCCCATCAGGTTGTAAGGGTTAAGGTGGACGTGGCGAGGATGTGATGAGGAGTTTAAAATGACTGCTGCAGGACGGGACCCTGTGGAAAGTCAGACAAAAAATAAATAAATCACAAAACAAATTCAAGTTGGCCTGTCTTGGTTGAAAGCCCACTCACCACAACAAGGTGCAGGCCTTGAGTGGGAACATATAAGACGGGACAACAACTGTTAAATAAAATGCACATCCAGAAACAGGACATAAGGATTAAAAATAATAGCACAAGACAATACAGAACATGTAAAAATACAATGAACTAGGGTGGGCATGAAAGCGAACTTTCATGCCCACAGAGGAACATAACAGAGGAAATTATTCTGCCAACTCTATTAAAAACAAATCCTGTCAGACATATTCCACCAACGATGTAAACTATTGCACACACAGGCTCTCTGAAATGTACTTAGGCCTCGTTCATGCAGGCTCTAAGACATATAGAAAATGGTCCAATCAAGTTCAATTCATTTCCCATTTAAGGTTTGCATGGCCACAAATGTACATGACATACATAATATTTACACTTTGACACTCAACACTGTCATTTGACACATTATTAACATTCTCAACCTCTTCAATGTAATTGACACCTTTTCAGCAATACATACCTGCCGTGACCGTCTAGGCTTTGGATGTTTGTCTTTTGAAAAAAAGAAATTGCTGGGCACAGCTGTGCTTGTCAAGCAAGTCAAGTCCTTCCCTGTTAAAAGATATATAAAGAAAACACATTATAGGGCATTGTAGCTACTTTATTTAATGTATTTCTTGTAGAATCACAGTTGTACATATTTATTTAGAGCATTCCTGTATCAACGAGTTGTGTCCATGGTCAACTTGACACCACAAAAGTAATAGTAATCTATGGCCGCGCCCCTCGCCGGAAGCAGTCTGTATCAGTACTTTCCCACTATGTCCACTGGTTCTAACTGGTTTCAACAGGTGAGTGAGTAGGTGTCTAATCTAAGTGTAGCAAAGTGAGCAAATAAGTCTAAAAAGAGTGCATCTCAATAGAAAAATACTAACAAATTGATAGACTAAATAGATTAGAAAAACAGCTTTCAGTCAGTCTGCCGTTTCTTTTCGAGCTTCCAAATAATGGAATATTATTCCAACTACCATCAGAAAAATTTATTTAACTGGATTATTTCACTCTCTTTTAAAAATGTGGCTTTTCAGATCAGACTTGTCAGTATTAAACCCCTCTGTGCCCTGCTGTTTTAACAACTTCTGTTTCTCTTTGCTTAATAAGATGTCTGTAGTGTAACTAACGCATGTTTTCTATTTGTCCTTTTTAATTTTGACAGTGTGTTTTATTAGTCTCCCTAATGGCCTGCATGTAATTAATGATGTTTCTGATAAAGCTGCTGCTCGCTTGTGACTCACTGTGCAGTTCTACAATAACCCATGTGGACTAATGTTATTATACAGTTGTACTGTTGGTCAGTATGTATTGTCCTTGTAATAAAGATGACACAAAGCTTTGGGTACCCTCAAATCAGTGCAGAAGCACTCCGTCTCAAAGTGTTGACTGCACAACCGACTGGAAGAGGTAGGAGTCCAGTTCTGTCTCCTCATCTTCAACACCCACTGGTCCAGTCTGTCTGGATCACCTAGAGGAAAACTTAAAACAAACATACAAAAACACATTAGGTGTTAGTATGACCTTAAAAGGTTACCAAACTTGTATAGTACATATAGTGTTACAATAACAACTGCAGGTTAGGGTAGATAACAACGTTCCACTTTGGTAAAGTTCTATTCTATTTTGTTCGTTACGCGCACTATAATTAAGCACAAACTCATATAAATATGACCTTAGAGAATAAATATATAGTATATAAATGTAGCTTATGTCTCCCTCTGAAATAATAAAACATTCTTCTTCATAGTTTATAAAACCCCATAATGATGAAATTTGAATGTTTACTTCTGTTATGTTTCTGTTATGTTTCTTCCCTTGACCTTTGACATTAGAGCCTTTGGTATTGTTCACTTGTGAGGTCTGTGTTGGATGTAAGAACTTCCACAGGCCTTAGACATTATGAGTTTACATTTGATCTTTACAATGAACCTCAAGAAAAATACATTTATCCATCAGTTTTCTTTCAAAAGGCAACTCCACAACATTAAACTGGTTCTGACCGTTCACAGGACATTTATACATTTAATAGTGACACTTTAAAGGCTGGAAACAGAAATGACTATAAAACCAATATTTATGATCATGTCAATATGAACCATATAAAAAACATTGTTATAAAAACTTTTCAAAAGGTTTATTGAAGAGAAATGACAACAGAAATCCTCCATTACATGTATTTATTTGGTTTAACAGTGTAGGCTGCATAACACCAATAAAAATAATCCCAGATCAGTGTGTGTGTGTCCAACAGCAGAATATTAAGGTTCACGTTAATGGTTCTCAGGACGTCTTATAAAAGGGACACTTCCACACTTTAAACCACTTGGTTCTTACATTTACATTTATTCATTTAGCTGACGCTTTTATCCAAAGCGACTTACATTGTTCTAATGTAATTACCAGTGTTACAGCCACTGGAGGCAAGGTGGGTTAAGTGTCTTGCCCAAGGACACAACGACAGTATGAACTGTGGGGAGAGCGAGAATCGAACCGCCTACCTTCCGGTTGAAGGACGACTGCTCTACCCACTGAGCTACTGCCACCCCAGTGGTCTTGTAGATGAGAGCAGTCATTTGATAGATGTGGTAGGCTACTTTGCCGAGACAAAGCACAGTGACAAACTGTAGAGAAAAACGGTTTCTTCTCACGTAGAAAATGCGCTCTCCAAGAGTCAGTATGCTGCTTGTTCCAAACACGTTTACTCCGCACACCCTTAAAAAAGCCCAACAACATGCAAACAATTCTACTTGAACAGCTCTGTTTTTACTGTTAACCCATCACCAAGCTCACACACAAGTCTAAAACAAGTTGTTAAATTGTCACAGGTTAACGTGGGACTTAGCCACAAGACAAACTGACCTCTCCAACTACTGAGCGAAATTTAATAAACTTTTACCTTTGTACAAAAAGTACATTGTTCGATTACAAATCAGATTTTCAGCGATAAGCAGTTTTGCATAATCAACTATGTTACAGGTACATGTGTTTTGAACAGGCATCGACACAGCCACCTTTCCCCAGTTCACCTGAGCCAGTTGAATTTGCACAAAAAGATTAAACTAGACAGTTGTTCTAAAGCCCTGTTTGCTGTGAAGGGCTATCTTTTTTTCTACCAAACATAGCTTTGTCACTGAGGTTCATAAACACTAGAATTTATACATAAAAGAAAAAAACATTTAGTTCATCTGCATGTGCATTTTGTAAATCGATGCATTTCTTTCCTGTGTATCTCACACTTTTAAATGGAAACATAAATGCTGTCAAAACTAAACAATGCAATTACAAATGTAAAAAAAAAAAAAAAGAAAAATTCCAGGAAATACATTTGGCAGAATGTTTATTGCCAGATCAGTGAAAATGATTTGTGTTTTGCAGATTGAATACAAAAATAAAAGAGTTACACATTTAAATATGTTTTAGACATCTGTCAAACCTACAGTTAGACAATGTAAGGTGCATTTACATAAAGTAGGCCATGTCCAGAAGAAAAGGCAAATGACAGGTAGAACAAAGAGTCAAATGTCAGATACAAAGGGCCAAGTGACAGTCAAAGTGTGCGTAGTCATTTTGGGGGGGGGTAACCTTGTTACATCCTTGCACTTTTTTATTTGTGCGTCAGTGGCACCAAAAGGGTCAATGAAAAGGGCCCTCTTTTCATTTGGATAAATGATCTGAGGAGCATTATTAAATCAGTACAATACATGAAACATGGCATTTTAATATATTTCAACTTAACACTAGTGTCCAGTGTCATGCATCACAGATTGCTCCCAATGCAATGTTGAATTTGGCCAAATCCAGCTACAATAAAGATGAAATGGGCAATTATATGAAGTATTATTTAAAGAAGATTTGATATAGTACAATAACTGTTACCTTTTTAACTTTTTGGAGCATCCCTGCCAGGCCTGTGTCTTGGCAAAGCACAATGTAAAGTGCTATATTAATGCACATCATTTAACATTTACCAACCTATTTTTTTATGTACTTAATATTTCAGACATTTAGAAATTTATTTTCAATCATATATATGCTTTGTCTATTGTGTTGCAAATAAATGTTAAGAGTGCTTTACTGATCTTTTCTTTTTATTGTACTTTAGACAAGAAATTACCAAAATATGTAAAAAAAAAAAAAAAGGTACAGAAAGACCTGAACACATATGAAAGAATGAATGAATGCTATTAAAAAGATACAGTATTGGTTTACATGTTGCAGTTGTGTCTACATTTGATTTATGCCTGTGTGAATGTTAAGCACTGTCATATTTGTTAAAGGTAGTTTAGAGATAGGGGCTCTTGTGACTGAAAGGTAGTTGGAAATTCAAACCTCTGGAAAGGTTGAATTCATTTTAATGTCACAGTTGTGTCAGTGTGTTCCTTCTTATTTACTGACAATGAGAGCATCTGTCAAAAGCAGCAGGTTGATACTTTTACAAACAGGTTGTGGGAGATGCAAGTAAAGCTGAAGGTTCCAAGAAAGTACAGCTGTACTTTCCAACTGTAGTGTAGACTGGACATGATCTGAAATGAGAAGGTAAAAACATACTTTTATTAGGTTTAGCCTACAATACAACATAGTTGTTGAAGTCACAGTGAAACTGCTGACTGAAAAAAATAAAATAAAAGACGTTAAAAATGTTGTAACTGTTAAGGCTACGGCTAAGCTATTCTGCGACAAACAGAGAAACTAAAGAGGTAATCGCGTTTTTAATGGCCATGATTACTTGCATACATTACAGCACATGTTAAGACAAAGTCATTGTAGTAAAACTTCACGATTGTAAAGTCAAGTCAACTGCAGCTGTCGATGCATCACAAGTTAACCTGAGAGTTCACCTAACACTGTCTGTGACAGACGACTGTCTAATCTCAAACTTACTTTACTGCAGTGTACGCTTTCCAACAATACTTAATCTTTGATCAATTATATTGTTGGTGGAATCTACGTCCTTCGGACCAAAAAATGTACCATTATCACAAACATTACTCATGCAACTTAGTGAGTATGTGTTTTGAACAGGCATCTCTCTAGACACCTATACTGTGTTTTGTTGTTGTCGCAGCCATAGACATATATAAAGGCTAGATGGCTCAAGGCGGAGTCAGCTGTGTCGTCACTTGGCGGCCATCTTAGGTCAGTGCTGCCATAGTGCTGCTCCCTGCTGCTGTGGACGGAAGGTGAGTGACATACGCCAACTAAAATGCTCATAACTTGCTGAATTCTTGACGGATTTACAAACGGTTTGGTGTATTACAAACCTTATTAACGTGGCTATGATTTGTGCTGATGCCGATGTTTAAATTGTAGCTTCACGTTTTGAGAAACGCTTAACATTGCAGCGTAGCTGTGTGTTTCATGGCTGCCCTCTACTCTAAAGTGATACCACACAGTCGACATTTTCAATTATTAACAGGTTTCCTGAGACCAGTTTCTTGACAACCTAATCTTTTGTCTAAATGTCATTTTGTGGATGTGGTTGTATTTATTTGCTGGCTAGCAGTGAAGAGGTCGTAAGTGAGTCACCAAGCAATTGTAAATTGGTGGGAGAGGCAGGGTTAGTCTTCGTTTCAACATAGCTTTGAGTTAACGTTACACATGATTTCCAAGTGGTTTGGTTTCTTAAAAACATCTTTACATTTGGATTACTTTGTTGGTTTTGTTTACAGAACTTCTGATTACGCTTGTGGAAAATGCCTGATTTTTGTGCTGCCTACGGCTGCACCAACGCACGGAGCCTCCAAACCAGAACGCGTGGGATCACCTTTCACAAGTAAGAAAAGAAAATATAATTAAAGCATCGGCGATAGGCCCTCGCCTCCCTTGAGACCGCATGGGACACATGCACTCGTGCTTTAAAGCGTAAACTTCACGGTAAAAGGATTCTGAGGAGTTTTCTAAGACTCTAGCCGTGGCTCTGGAGGCCTCCTCTAAAGGAAGGATCCTGGCAATTGGGAAATGGCATTTATTTCCCAATAGTTGCCTCTTCACAGACTCATTACGACCACAGCCACAAATGTATCAAAAAACAAATTGATAACTTTTTTTTGCACACGTGTCTAGATGATACTCACCAAATTTGGAGCTGTTTAGATGAAAAGCCTTTAGACAGAAGGGGTGCGATTTAGGTGGTCACGCATTTCACCCAACATAGTAGATTTTCTGTTGAGTTTACGGTATGGCTGTAATAAACTTTTCTGTTTGCCCTGAGGTGTCCTATGGATGTACCAAGTTTTGTATTTCTACATTGGAAAAATTTACTTTCATTTTCCATAGAACCAATGTATTTTGACTTTTCTAGGGGTCGCCACTGAGTCATTTTTCGTATTTTTTTTCGGGGACTTCAAATACATAAATTTTTCGCTGGGCTTGAAGTCTGGGACCAATAAAAATGACTTTTAGTTGCACGTTTACTGGGTCAAATTTAAGATCATTTTGCAAAAAAATTTGTATAAAAAATATATACCAAATTATAATAAAAAAATATATAACTCGAGCAAAAAAGTCTAGAAAAACACATGTCTCTTTTACATACATGTGTTTAGCTCATTTTGCCCAAGTTTGGTGTCTGTGGAATGAAGCAGCTATTGTCTGTGTACTTTTAAAAAGAGGTGTATTTTAAGTCGGTTCACATTTTCAATTCAAAATGGCCGCCTTCCCGTGTGTGATAGGGTGTGGTCCCCATTGGCTTTTTGTTCATAAGCCCATGGAGGATGTGTGTACCAAGTTTCATTTGCCTACAACAAACTAAAAATTTCACTTCCCATTGACTTTTTCCACATTTTTGGACGTTGCTATGGCAACACATTTATAGATAGGGGTGGTTGTCATTGACTTTTCTTTGTTCTGAGATGTCCTATGGATGTACCAAGTTTCATTTTTCTACGTTGGAAAAAGTTACTTTCACTTTCCATAGGCCCAATGTATTTTGATTTTGTAGGGTCGCCACTGAGTCATTTTTCGTATTTTTCTTTGCGACTTCAAATACATAAATTTTTCGCGGGCTTGAAGGCTGGGACCAATAAAAATGACTTTTCGTTCATGTTCACTGGGTCAAATTTAGAATCTTAGGTCGACAATAAAAATAAAAAAAAAAAATAAAAAATAATCCGAGCAAAAACAATAGGCCCTCCCGGTCATCACCGGCTCGGGCCTAATGAGTATTATTAGGATACTTAGTAATACAAGTTCTGCTAGGAATAGTGTAACTGAGACAACATTACAAGATTGGCTACATATATTTGCATACATGCAGTACATAGAATCAAAATGATAATATATTTTATACTGTATTTTAGTCCATACCCTCAATGTTGAAGGAAATAAAGGTGCAAGGTTAACAATCATTTATATCTGACTACTATTTCTCCCATTTGTAAGGTTTCCTAAATGTAGCGAGCGCCGGAGACAGTGGGAGCGTGCCCTGAGAAGGGAAGGTTTTGTGGCTAATGACAGAACAGTGCTCTGCAGTGAACACTTCAGAAATGAAGATTTTGACAGGACAGGGCAGACTATCAGATTCAAAGCTGGAGCTGTTCCAACTGTCTTCAACTTCCCTGCTCATCTTCAGAGGGTACGTGTATAATTGGCCAACTAGATTACAAGGTGTTAAAGATGGATGCATCGATATTTAAATGTGATTTAATGTTACACTTTCTGCAAGTTTAGCAATACATAAAGTGTATTACAGATCAATTGAATATTTAACTATTTTTTCAGCCGGTAGCACCAAGAAGCACAAACGCTTCAAGAAAAGCAGGAGAAAACCAGCCCATGTACCCCGAGCAGGATCAACCTCCACCTGATGTTGTGAGTATTTGTACACATGAGGAATGTCACTAACAAATACACTAATTAACCTAATTATATATATATATATATATATATATATATATATATATATATATATATATATATATATATATATATATATATATATATTTTTTTTTTTTTCAAAGCCACAGCCATCCACTAGAGAGAGGCAAAGGAGTCGGAAGAGGAAGGCCCTGACCACCAATATGCAATGCCTTCCTCTCCAAAGGCTCTTAAGGCCAAACTTGATGCAGCCATGGCCACAGTGCGTAAAATGTGGCGGGAAAGAGCAATGCCTTGGCAAGGGTAAGGAGGGCCAAGAAGAACATGAAGGCTCTTCTGGAGGAGCTGAAAGCTAAGAACCTCATCAATGAAGAGCTGAATGATAAGCTGGAATGCTACTCAGGTAAAATAAATAATGACTTTAAATGTTTTGTCTTTTTTATGTTCTTTGTTAGACATAAAAAATTACTATCAAAGGAGACTTACTAAATCACTTTTTCTAATTACATTTCAGATCTTCCGGTTCACCTCCTGTCAAGACAGGGTGCAGAGTACACCCAGGCCCAGAGAGACTTTGCGCTCACTCTCCACCTGCATGGTCCTAAGGCGTATCACTACCTGAGAGACGACCTGAAAATTCACCTTCCACATCCCAGTTCCTTGAAAAGGTATTCTTCGTCTCTAATTTCAACTACAGTAACAACTTCAGCTACATACTGTAGTGTCATGAATAGTTAAACTTACTGATCTAAGTCGTGCTAATACATTTTGATGTTGTAGTTTTTTTAGTATGTCCAGGGTCCACAATAGGGGTGATTGGGTTAGTGGCTCATTGGGTAAGTAATTAAATGGTCAATGTCTCAATTGTGTCAAGGTGGCTGATCTCACTGGACGCCAAACCTGGCCTCAACAAAATGATGCTGGACATGCTGGGAAAACGGCGCCAAGAAGATGAGGCCAAATATGGGGTTGTCACTCTGATGTTGGATGCGATGGCCATAAAGAAGCATGTTCAGTACGATCCACAGTCACAAACCATGTCTGGTTTTGTGGACATGGGGGATCATATAAATCAAAGTGACATAGCTTCAGAGGCTCTTGTGTTTCTGGTCGTTGGGCTCCAAGGTTACTGGAAGGCTCCAATTGGTTACTATTTGACTAAGAGCCTAACCCCGGAAACGCAGAGTGTCTTAGTTGTGCATGCTCTGGAAGAGCTTAATCAGCGCCAGATCAAGGTGGTGTGCATGACAATGGATGGCCATGCATCCAACATCAGTATGTGCACCCAGCTTGGATGTGACCTTAAGGCAACACCATGTGAGCCCTTGAAGACACATTTCCCCCATCCAAGAACCCGTGACAAGGTTTTTGTTATGATGGACGCTTGCCACATGTTGAAGCTGACGCGCAATATGTTGGAGGTACGTGCCTCTCTGGTTGATCATATTCAGTTGTTTATGTTTTAATTGTATGAAATCTGTGTTATCACATAATTGTGGAGAATATGCAGATTTACATTGCATGTTTGCGAGCAGTTAAAAACTATGGTTATTCTGCAGGCATACAGCCCAATTTTAAGCGCCACTGGCACCATCAATTGGAAGTACATCGTTCATCTCAACGATGTCCAAAAAAAAAGTGGACTGCATGCTGCAAATAGGGTCACTGATAAACATGTTTACTTTGGTAATCAGAAGATGAAGGTATGTTTTTATGATGATTTGCTTTGTGTTTTTATCCTGGTGCTGATGTTTGGATCTTGTAGCGCTAATTTTCTCATTTGTGTATTTTATCTCAATCAAGGTCTCCCTGGCTGCTCAGGCCCTCAGTAATTCCGTGGCAGTGGCCCACCGCACTTGCGGGATCTGAAGGAATATGCAGTGTTCCAAGATTGTGAGGCTACAGCAGAATTTATCGAGGTAATAAAGCAAGAGATCTGCATCACAATCCAAAGTCATTTCCAAATATTCTACTGTTCTTATGAACATTTGAGTGATTAATTGCTTTAATCCTGTTGGAATTTATGGCATTTATTACAGGTGACAGATTCCAGATTTTAAGATTTCACAAAACATGACAACACAACACTTGTAGATCTACTATTTTGGTTGTTAATGTGTACAGAATATATAATTGGTGTATCAGTATCAAAAAAGTATCCTCAAGTCTAGCAATATGCAAGCACATATGTACAGTATGAGCTTTTGTACTTACCGCAACTCATAATTAGCCTAGGAACACCCCTCATCTCAGGTTTAAATATCAAATTATTCAGACTTAGATGTATACTATGATACTTTAAACTCAGTTAAGGTGATGATTTCAGTGCTTCCAGTCACTTAAGATATTTGTTTATAGATAACGGACAGGCTGTTCGATATCTTGAACAGCCGCAATCCCAGAGCCAGAGGGTTCAAAGCCCCACTTGGTTCTCGGAACTGGACAAGCACCAGGGAGTTCTTGTCAAGAGCCAGGGCTTACTTGCTCGCTTTGAGGATGAGAGATGGCACACCCTCTACCGTACATAAAGAGGTCTTTAAAAAAAAAAGAGAATGTTCTGTTGGTGATGCACTGATACCCCCCCCGACACAAGTACAACTATTTAACTTTTGAGTAGTCACCAATATCCACTACAGATTCTTAATTATAATGTAATAATCATAATGAGACTTTATATTTGAATACCAATAGCTCATCACTACGGGTTTCAGTGCATCCCTAGTCTATGAGGTTGTCCGGATATATAATTCTTTGCTATCTTCTGCATCATGTTCAGATGCTCTGTCGTCCTCCTGTTTGCATCGAGTTCATAAGATGCTCTGTCCTCCTCCTGTTTGCATCGAGTTCATAAGATGCTCTGTCCTCCTCCTGTTTGCATCGAGTTCATAAGATGCTCTGTCCTCCTGTCTGCATCGCGTTCAAAAGATGCTCTGTCCTGTCTGAGTTCATGAGATGCCCCACTCTTCAAGTTGTACGTATTATTTTATAATTCATATTCATATGATAATGTATTTACTTGTCTGTGAACAGTGGTGGACAGTAACGAAGTAAATGTAATTCGTTACTGTACTTAAGTAGTTTTTTCCAGTATCTGTACTTTACTAAGTATTTCCATTAAGGGATACTTTTTACTTTAACTTCACTACATTTCAACGTCAAATATCTTACTTTTTACTCAAGTACATTTTGCAAAATTAGTCGTTCCTTGTGTTTCCGTTAAATATTTTTGTAGAAGAAGACCTCAAAGACGCGTCTCAGTGGGAGTGTCAGGACCGGCTCAATAGAAGCCTCATTCTCTACACGCGAGCTGATAAACATGAAAATAACAAATAAAAAATACACCTGTGATGAAGCTTTGGTATTAGTAATGTCTGACTCTGATTCTGAGGAGAACATCTACCTTTAGAGTCTTTTCAGCCGAGTGAAAGTGAGAATGAGCGAGTGAGTGCGTCTGTGACTTGGACAGCGGCGCCGCTGCTCGTGCCTTTCTCAGCGTCTCTCATAAAGCACACGCTGTTTTTCCCACATTTTACCAAACATCAGTGAAAGAAACGGGAGGAAACTAAAGCCGGGAAGCCGTGCGCGTAGCACCTGCAGCTTTACCTTTAGCACCTGCAGCTTGCCTTTAGCACAGGTGATAGAAGCCGGGGCGGGTGTACTTGCCGTGGCAGCGGGAGTGACAGGGATTTTGGGAATAATGCGGCTTCTATTGACAGCTGTTTGGGACAAATACGTGTTGTTCATCCTGACACTTTACCCAGTCGAGGAGGGAGAGGCAGAGTAAACATAGTCAGCGAGAATGCACTAATCAAAGCAGCGATCGTAATAAAAGTGATGGCTGTGTGCTGTGCTTTATGAGAGGTCCTACACTCTAAAAACTACTAACTATGCCACATGGACGGATAAGAAAAGATAAAGCAACTGCAACCACACACATACAGTACATGTGTATATTTCTCAGAACTATTTGCTTACGTTTTACTAGTTATGGTATATGAGAAGTTGTAGTTATTCTTTATTTCAGAAAAAGAAAAAAAAACTATTCTAATATGTTCATTAGTGTGTATGTACTGAAAAAAACATAACCGCCAATATATAATGTCATGGTATGCAAATTATATGCAAATTAGATGCTTAAAATGTATTTACTTAAATACTTTGGGTCATACCTGACATTTTTCTAGTTTAGAGTAGGACTCTATCTCGTATCATTTTCAAACCACAGCCTTTTGAAATTTGGATATCAAAAATCTGTATTTTTTAAATAATTCCTGGTGCCTAAAGGGGGCAAGAGACTGACAAAAATTATAAGGGCATAATAGCCTAGTACTTGGATACTTAAGTACATTTGAAGGCAAATACTTTTGTACTTTTACTCAAGTGAAAGTTAAAAGGGAGTACTTTTACTTTTACTGAAGTAATATTTTACCTAGTGTATCTGTACTTTAACTCAAGTACTTGGTTTGTGTACTTCGTCCACCACTGTCTGTGAATTAGTCTCTGTTGCGATTCTCTTCTTTGTTTTTGAAGGCTGCTCTCTGTCCTCGGCTTTGTCATAAACATTGACACATTGATGGCGATGATTCCCATGCTCCTCGAAGGACAGCGATATGTCCTGACGTACCGATTCAGCCAGGACCACTTGGAGCTTCTTTTCAACTCCATCAGAGCATCCGGTAGAGTTCATATTTACCAGCCACATAAAGTGTCAGCATATGCTCTTATAGCTTTCACATATACAGTATCTGGAGTTGTCAGAAAAACTATTTAGAATGTCTGTGTGTTTGCATAAATATTGTTCTGAAGGTGGCTGGAATAACAACCCTAACGCCAGCCAGTTCAAGTACATTTTCCGGAAGCTGATGGCCAGGTGTGGGGTTGTTAAACCAAGCAGCAAAGGCAATGTGACAGCACAGGATGACACAGAGTCCCTACCAGCTGATCAGTCTGCTGTTCAGTCCTACCGCATAGACACATCTACCAATCTGTCGGCTGTAGAAATGTCCTTTGCAGAAGGAGAAGATCTCCCTTCCCCGTTTGCAGACATTCCTGCCCTTGTACAAGACCACAGTTATCTTCCCAAGAAGTTTGATGGTCTTGTGGAAAATGTGCTTGTGTACATTTCAGGTAGAGTTAGACTTTATAGTAGATTTAGCCTATAACTAATTCATTTCCCCATGCTTATTAATTAAAAAAAGTCATTATAATGTGAATCTGTCCACCATTGATTTCAGGATTTGTGGTGCGACGCACACTACAAAAGCTTTCCTGTGATGTCTGCCGGGCAAGCCTGTTGATGGATGCTGAATCTGCCAGTAAGGACCAGAGCTACCATCTGCTGACGCTGAAAAACAATGGAGGTCTTGTCATCCCATCAGCAGGCACCGTGAAGGTCGTCAGGGCAGCAGAGTGGGTTGTTCGGCAGGCAGTAGCAGATTCCAGGAGATCGCAACCCATCAAACTGTTGGAGGTCCTCTACATGGTGAGGAAGAGGATAGGTGGAGAGGATGTGTTTTTGCTCGGGGAGCACATCACTGACACGCGATATGGCATTGACAGTCACCACCATACACTCTTGACTCTGGTTGTGTCCCTCTTCTTCAAGCTAAGGCTGCACCACATTGCGAAAATGTCAACGCTTAGCTTGCAGAAAGACAGTGTGAGACAGAAGCTCACAAAAACTGTCCTTTTCAAAGGGCAGTAGCGCAAACTATTTGTGCACTTAAAGGATGGGTTTTCAACTGGTGGTCTGTTTAGTTTGCTACTCTTCTTTGATGTTTGCATGTGAATGAGTGGTGGCTTTGTAAAGCGCTTTGGGCACCAAGACGGTGTAGAAAAGCGCTATGTAAGTTCAGACCATTTAAGAGAGAGGAGGAGAGGGAGGGATCTGTATTGATTATATTGTATTGATGGAAAGAGTTTTGTGTCCAATTGTGTCTTAATGTTTTTTTTTTTTTGTATATTTTTTTTTGTAAGTTTTTTTCTAATTGTGTGCCTTTGGACCTAAGTAAAAAAAACAAAAAACAAAGACCCATCTCTTTTCTCTTTATTTTACAGAATGGCAACTTGAGACAGATTTATATTATACATAAATTTACACATGTATTTAATAATGTTAATATTAGTAATAAACTAAATTGCACTATTTCATGTTTCATGTACCTTATAAATATTGACATCATTACTGTGTGTGTGTGTGTGTGTGTGTGTGTATGGGTATACCTAGTACTTTACCTGTCTAGTCTGCTTAATATACTATTTTCTTAATAAACTCCGTGGCTATAATTTTTCACAAGTATGCAGTTAAATAGCCGCATCCCTGACGTTTATGACACACCAAGCCGTTTGAAAATCGGTTGAAAATTGAGCAAAATATAGTTATTTCAGCACTACATGCACAATAGACTTTAATGTTATAACTGGACGAGCGGTCCCGTCCTAAGATGGCCGCCGTGTGACGTCGTCGGGTCCCATTGGCTCTCAGCGCCGGTAAGCCATCTAGCCTTTATATATGTCTATGGTCGCAGCTGCACAGTGCCACCAGATAACCTGACTCCAATTGGTCCGTCACACCGGTAGCCTCATAGCATCTTTTCTACAGTCATTGTGCAGCGCACCCGGTGAATAATGCAGTCTTACCAAGTTGCGCTCATTTGCACGTTATATGTCAAAGCCATAACATCCTTAATTCGATCACTTAAAAAGATATTACAGCTATCATGAATAAATCTATTGTTTTGCTGTTAAACTATGTTTAATAGCCATGTACGCAATGCAAATAGTGTTTGGATTTGAGCAAGAAATGCCATGATATATTGTATATCTGGATCTATTTTTTTTAAAGCAAAGCCAGTAAAAATAAATTTGAAACTCTACCTTAACAGTATTATGATTAACATCTAATTCGAAATTACCGTACTCGATGTAATTTTGATGGGGAAAAGTTGTTAGCTAGGCTAAGTAGCTGAGTAATGCTATATATTTAGCCGCTTAAGAGCTCTTAAAACCATCCATAAAACCAAGAAAATTGTATTACTCACCGAAAAAACTGAAGACCACACTTCTTGGAGAGTCTGTTAGTACAGCCAACAGCACAGCAAGCCATTTCAACAACGTTCTTCTCAAATACTCAGAGAGCAGCTCCGTGATACTGCTCCAGCAAATATCACGGAGCAGCTAACTAGCCACTTGTTAGCCAGCTAGCCACACAACGTGCGCGCGACTCGGTGATTGACACATGCACACCAAGGTAACCACACCCAAATTTATTCTCAAAACTACACTTTTCAGATAGCATAAACGCACATAATAATCAAAAATCCCCCCCCCCCCGGCTGTATATCGCTGTATTTCGCGGTAAATCGCCGTATGGCGGCGCCCTTACACAACGACCATTTGAGAGGTACCATGGGAGAGGCTTGGCGACATTTTTAGTGCTGTCCCATTGACGGTAGGAGGGGTGAACATAGCAAGCCCGCTTCCGGGTTTGAAGCTTACAGAAGTAGGCGTAGGTCCCATTGACAATCATTGAAAAACCGGCACCAATTACGAAGTGACTATTTTTGTCACAGTCATAATTCAAACTATGCCGTCTTTGTTTTAACACATTAAAAGTTTTGACATTTGAGTATAAAGTATATTAATTTTACAATATATAGTGTAAACCCGTCTGAGTGCTGCCCTCCTCAGTTTTAACGGTTGGTACCACAGTTGTATTTTTTATTTGAAGTTGCTTCCTCGCGTGACGTAAGCAGGCTCTACCAACGCCCCTGGCACGAACTCACCACACCCATGGCATTGGCCCCTGGAATAAAAACATCTTGTTCCCAAGTAGCGAGTATTGAAAACAGGGTATATTAGCATGTACTTGTAGTGTTGCTGGTTGCAACAGCACTGCTGGACTGCATTGCTTTCCAGTTGAGTTGGAAATTAGACGCCAGTGTGCACTTGGCCTGGAACACCGTGAGTTCCTGCTGAGAGCTGGAGTTTGCAGCGGGCATTTTAAGAGGGATTGCTTCTCCAACGCAATGGAGGTGGAAATGTGCTTCTCAAAACAGCTCCCGCTGAAAAGCAACAGAGCAAAAAAAAAAAAACATTTTGAAACACAATTTATGTTTCTTCCCAGTAAAGCTAAAGTTAATTAATCAATTTTGTCATGTTGCTAGTTAGGTAAAGTATGGTAAACGTTAGCTTCAGCTGCTCCTGATACCGGGCTAACGCGCTAATGAGGGCTGCTGCGTTGATACTGTGGCCCAGTACACACAGACATCTAGCTTTACTCTATCACTCAATATTCCGTTAGTTATTTCTCGTAAATGGGCAGCACTCTGTTGGACTTGTAGCAGAGATGCAGCCCTTGGCACTAAAGACCTGTCACTGGCTCATGACTCTGGACTTGACTGAACATGAACATCTCATGACTCGTGTAACACCGTGAGTTTTGACTCAACACAAACTCAAAAACTTGTGCGTTTTGTGTCAACTTTGCTAATTAGATTGAACGCAAAAGCGCGCACCATCAGTGTACGTTGTTTATCGCTGCTCCTCGGGGTAAACCGAGCAGAGCTGGAGCTGCAGAGGAGATGGTGTATCACAGGCTGCAGCTACCAGACCGACCCAGAGACAGTACACACGGATTAGACGGAAAGACTAGTGCTTTCACAGAGGATATACAGTAGCGGCAGTAGGATATACAGGGCGGCAGTAGCTCAGTGGGTAGAGCGGTCGTCTTTCAACCGGAAGGTAGGCGGTTCGATTCCCACTCTCCCCACAGTTCATACTGTCGTTGTGTCCTTGGGCAAGACACTTAACCCACCTTGCCTCCAGTGACTGTAACACTGGTAATGTAATGTAAGTCGCTTTGGATAAAAGCGTCTGCTAAATGAATAAATGTAAATGTAAAATAATTGTTCAGAGTCAAATTACAATAAAAGCAAAAAAAAAAAAGTGACTCAGACTCCAGTAAGACGCCAACATGTAGGCTGTGGCAACAGTGAGTGTTTGTTATTTATTATTACATCAATTTTATTTAGCGCTTTTCCGGGGACGCAAAGACGCTTTACATATACATTATTCATTCACTCCACAGTCTCACACTGGTGGTAGTAAGCTACATCTGTAACCACAGCTGCCCTGGGGCAGACTGACAGAGACGTGGCAGCCATTCTGCGCCTACGGACTCTCCGACCTTCATCACATACACTCACTAAACATTCTTACACATTTATACGAGGCAAGGTGGGTTAAGTGCCCAGAAATTTTCTACGTGGTGCTAAAATGTATAGGGTACCCACTCAACTGCCAACCTCCCAATCAACCAATCCCTAACATTTACAAATACAACGAACCCTAATATATATATGTGTGTGAGTGAGTGAGTGAGTGAGTGAGTGAGTGAGTGAGTGAGTGAGAGAGAGAGAGAGAGAGAGAGAGAGAGAGCGAGAGAGAGATACTTGCCAAAGGGGGCAGTACAAGGTATTAACTCTGCAGGGTGCCCAAACTTTTGCAGACACCATTTTTTTGTTTTCTGTTATTTTGAAAGTGTAAATGATGGAAATAAAATCTAACTTTTTTGACTTATTATAAGGATGTCTAATCTGTCATTTGATGCCTTTTGGAGATTTTTCCATCTTTTCTTGGCGACTTTATGCACATTAATAATTTTTTTTTACCTAGGGTGCCCAAACTTTTGATCCCCACTGTATATGTTCATTTGCAAACTTCAAACACTGATTTTTGTGTTGAGGACGTAGAAGAGGTTTTCTTCTGATGACTCTTCCATGAAGTCCATATTTGTACAAGTATCTCTTTATAGTGGAATAGTGTACCACAACTCCAGTGTCTGCCAGATCTTTCTGGAGGGATCGTATTTTTCTTGGTCTTCCAGATCTTGCTTTAACTTCCACTGTTCCTGATGACTGCCATTTCTTAATTACATTCCGAACAGAGGATGTTGGCATCTGAAAACGCTTTGCTATCTTTTTATAGCCTTCTCCTGCTTTGTGAGCGTCAACTATTTTCAGTTTCAGTTTTCTAGACAACGGCTTAGAAGAACCCATGGTGCTGATTGTTGGGGCAAGGTCAGATGAGTCTGGGCATTTAAAACCTTTGAGATTGACATCACCTGGTGATGATTGAGAACAATCCATGACACTGTCAGGTCCTAGCTTGCCAAAGGGGGCAGTACAAGGTGTTAACTCTGCAGGGTGCCCAAACTTTTGCAGACACCATTTTTTTGTTTTCTGTTATTTTGAAAGAACAGAAAACAAAAAAAAAAAAAATGAAAAAAAATGGAAATACAATCTAACTTTTTTTTTTTACTTATAAGGATGTCTAATCTGTCATTTGATGCCTTTTGGAGATTTTTCCATCTTTTCTTGGCGTCTTTATGCACATTAATAAAATGTTTTACCTGGGGTGCCCAAACTTTCGATCCCCACTGTAACACTACAATACAAGTGTTAGAGCCTGTAACACAGGGGTTTAGTGCTACTGCCTCAAAGTCTGGATGGACTGTTATGCAGCCAACTCACCAACCTGTCACACCTGTGCATTACCTACAACATGAGAGGACTCCACTCCACTTCGAGGACTAGTCTTCAAGTCTCCATCTTTGCTAGTCTGACAATGGCTGTCAATCAATCTGTCACTGTGGGTTTGTTTTTGTGCAGGTAATAAGCTGTTTTTGTACAAGTTTAGACCTATAGCAAATTTTAATGGTTTTCTAGTAGTAAAATAAGAATAAATGTGTAGTTTGCAAACCCAGTATAGGCCATAATATAATAATGATAAAAGCAAAAATATGAAGTGGGCTTAATGTACTCTTTTACAAAGATCTGGGTTGTGCCATTTTGGTAAATACATTTGAAACATGCTTATTTGATGAAAATAGATCTTGTTCTCTCTCCACAGATTTCCTAAAGGTGATGCTGTCAGGCTGAGGCTGATCAGAAGAAGGGCTCTTGGTTGTGCTGTGAACACTTTGAAGAGGATATTCAGACAAAGGTGGGTGTTACATTACATTAAACATTACACCTGCAATGCCCACTAACCTCTGAGACTTTTTACTCTAGAAAACACTTTCCTTACCCTGCAGTCATACATCCCTTAAACATTACTGTAGCTAAAGTGCATGTGTTAGTTTTTTATTTGTACATTTTGTCATCTGTAAATCATGACAACAGTAGACAGGTAAATGTTTATGTCAGGTTTTCAACATGACAGACATTACCTCTAACCCAGTACAGTTCACATTTACTAAAGTATTATATTTAGGCAAATGTAAGTTCAAATCAAAGTCCACTATTTTCTAAAAACAGTCCTTACACATACAGTGAGCTGGAGAATAAAAGACCAAGATTAATGTTGTCATTTGTTCTGTGATTAACAGTAACTCTCATGAACAGAGGTGACCGGTCCCAACAGCAAGACTTGTTTTAAACATCAGTCCAGTGTCCAGTCCAGTCCAGTCCTCATTGAATTATTCTCAAAGGAACACCTTGACTTTATGTTTTTACCAGAGACCTGGCAGCGTGAAATGGAGTACACTCATCTGAACGAGCTGTGCCCTCCGGACTGTTCTGTGTTTGGGACACCACGGGTCTCGCGGCGAGGAGGCGGACTCGCACTTGTGTACCGGGACTGTTTCTGCTGCAGGTTGATGAACTCAGACTCTTTCGACTCCTTTGAGATGCAGATGACTAAGGTTGGCAACAATGACTCATTTTATTGCATTTTAATTTATCGACCTCCTGGACCTGGTCGCTTGTTTTTAGAGGATTTCTCTGAATTTTTATCTTCAATTATCAAACTTGAAAATGTTCTGATACTCGGGGATTTTAACCTCCATATCGATGATGCTTTGTGTAATCTGGAATCTGAGTTTTTAACACTCACTGAAGCATTTCATTTTAAACAGCATGTCTCTGGTCCTACACATACAAAAGGCCACACTTAGGACCTTGTTTTCTCTTTAGGCCTGAACATTGACCAGTTGAGTGTTACAGACATTAATGTGACAGACCACTGTTGTATATTTTTTAACTTGTCTTCCAATGTGGACTATCTTCCTTCCAAACCGATGTCACAAAGACGCATCATAAATGGATCCACAGCGGAGAAATCTTCAGAGTTATTTGACCCCAGTGTTTTTGATGGCTGTAGTGAGCCTGAATCTTTTATGCAGTATTTTAATAACCACTGTTTGTCTGTTTTAAACATGGTTACTCCGCTAAAAAGTAAACGCACCTTCCCTAAAAATCCCTGCCCTTGGATAAATGAGGAAATCTTATCTTGCAGGAGAAACTATCGTAAAATAGAACGTTTGTGGAAATGCACAAGTTTGGAAGTCCACAGACTGCACCTGAAGGACCTCATCGTGTCACTAAATGATCAAATAAAACAGGCCAGATCTGCCTATTTCTCTAATCTTGTTGTTCTGAACAAGAAAAATCCTAAAGTCCTGTTTGACACAATATCAAGAATTGTCTCTCCTTTAGCTCCTCATTTACCAGTCCACTCAAAGTCTGACTGCAACAGGTTTTTACATTCCTTTGTGAATAAGGTACATGATATAAGAGCCTCTATAAACCCATCATCTGTAAACACATCTTGGGGTTTATCTCCTCAGTGCTCTTGGTCCACCTTCTCACCTGTCACTGAAGAGGACATTAAGGGTCTACTAAAAAAAGTGAAACCATCATCAAGCCCTCTAGATGTAATGCCAACTTCGCTGCTTTTAAATGTATTTGATTTAGTTGGTCCATATGTTGTTAAACTGATCAACCTTTCTCTTTTAACTGGTTCTGTGCCCAGCTCTTTTAAACAAGCGGTCGTCAGCCCCATTCTGAAGAAGCCCAATTTGGATTCTTTTGAACCAAACAACTACAGGCCAATCTCTAAATTGCCTTTTTTATCTAAAATCTTGGAGAGAGTGGTGGCGGAGCAGCTGACTGCGTTTCTTAATGAAAATAATTTTATAGATAAATTTCAGTCAGGCTTCCGAAAATGTCATTCAACTGAGACTGCCCTGCTGAAGATATCAAGTGACATTATGATGGCGGCTGACTCTGGGCAGTACTCTGTCTTGATCCTACTGGATTTATCGTCTGCTTTTGATACTCTGGACCATAATGTATTGTTAAAGCGTCTGCAATATGAAACGGGTTTCTCTGGATCAGTTCTAAAGTGGTTTTCCTCCTACCAGAGTGACAGATCATTTTGTGTCTCTATTAACAATATTCTGTCTGAAATGACCCCTCTGTCATATGGAGTTCCTCAAGGCTCAGTCCTAGGTCCTCTTTTGTTTTTATTGTACATTCGCCCTCTTGGTGAAATAATTCACGGTCTTAAAAATGTGTCTTATCACTTTTATGCTGATGACATTCAGTTGTACTGTTCTTTTAAAGACTCTGAGTTTCATAAACTTACTGATTTGTTGAACAGCTTGTCTTGCATAAAGAACTGGTTATACAATAACTACCTACAGCTGAATACAAAAAAGACTGAAACTTAAATCTTTGCACCAGATCAAAAAATACCTCAAATCAAACAACACCTTGGTTCCCTGGGTTCTTCCGTCCAGTCGAGCCTCAGAAACCTTGGTGTTCTGTTTGACCAATCGATGTCTCTGGGCAGTCATTCTAGACAGTTGGTCAAAAACTGTTTTTATCATTTAAGAAACATTTCTAAATTGAGAGTGTTTTTGTCTAAAGCTGACTTGGAGATGATTATTCATGCTTTTATTTCTTCTCGTCTTGATTATTGTAATTCTCTTTTTACTTGTTTTAACAAATTGTCTCTGAGTCGACTACAAATGGTGCAAAATGCTGCAGCCAGGCTTTTAACTGGAACCAACAGAAGGGCTCACATTTCCCCGGTTTTATTCTCATTACATTGGCTTCCAGTCAAATTCAGAATTGATTTTAACATTTTAGTCTTGACTTTTAGAGCTCTGCATGGACAGGCCCCCCAGTACATCACTGACCTGCTGACCCCTTACCCCTCCTCCCGCGCTCTTCGGTCTTCTGGTCAGAACCTTCTAACGGTCCCCAAAACCCGTTTTAAAACTCGGGGAGACCGGTCTTTCCAAGCAGTCGCCCCCAGACTCTGGAAAGCCCTGCCCCTGTCACTGCGAGTGGACGCTTCTGTTGATTCTTTTAAAAAGCAGCTGAAGACACTTTTATTTAAACAAGCTTTTAGTTGATTGGGCTTTTATGTTTTTAATATTTTGTGGTTTTAATTTTTATTCTCATAGTTTTATTGCACTTTGTGATTTATATCTGTGAAAGGTGCTATATAAATAATAGTCCCTAGTCCAGTCTAGTCCAGTCCAGTCCAGTCCAGTCCAGTGGCTCTTACCTGTTATCAATAAGTGCCACGCACGTCCTGAGTTTACTTAATTGAGGGCCGGACCTACTGTCCAGAGGCACTCCTCGCTACAGGGACTGGAAACTCCACAGCAATGTTGTGGATCAGATATGGTAGGGATACGGCCGGGCGGTAGTGGACCTGTTTCAATCTCAGGAAGACGGTCAGTGACCGCTGACCAGTGCGCACCGAGAGAGAAGGGCCTCTCTCTGAGCGCATGGCTTTGTGGGCCTGGCCCTTGAGAGGTTCAATTTAAGAAGAATGTCATTACTACCATTCAGAGCACATAGGCTGCTTCTACCCCTGGCGCCTATGATGGTAAATGGCGGGCATTTGAGGACTGGTGCATAAAAGTTTCCTACAAGGGCTGCTGGATAAAAAGGACTGGCTTAAGGTGTACATGGCCGCTATATCGGCATGTCACATTGGTTTTGGGGACAAGACGGCTGGGCAGCATCAGTTCATGAAAGGCACAAGGCTCCAGGGCTTTGACTGCCTGGACGCCCTGTCTTGCTCGCCTTTTGAACCACTGCATCAAAATGCTCTCCTTTAAACGGTTTTGCTCCTGGCGCTGGCTTCGGTAAAATGCATGAGCCATATACATGCGTTGTCTGTTAACGCCTCATTTATGCAGTTTCTGAGAGGGAATTCTAAGGTTTTGTTAAAACCTTACCCCGTGTTTATGCCTAAGGTTTTTAACCCGGCTCTGTTGTGGATTGCGCGCAAATTGGAGCATTTGTTTGTGTTGTGGGCTGCACCCTTCCGGGGTAAGCCCCTTACGAAACAGCGGCAAAACAGTGGGGGCGGTGCCACATGTGCTTGAGTAGTGTTCTTGTTAGGTTTTCGAGTAAGCTTGTCTCAATATCCCATAGTGAGATACCGAAACGAATGTGTAAAGAGAATGCTATGATAAGAAATTAACCCCGGTTCTCTGATACATGAGTGAGGTTTCTCACCAGACCACCCTCCTTGGGTGGAGGAAGAGGTGTGCTTGCTTAGACTGAGGTGGTGACGTGACGCAGTGCTCTCAAGTCCCTCCCACTCTTGCCGCTGCATTCTGGATCATCTGCAGAGGTTTAGTTGTGAAGTCGCATTGCAATAATCCAGTTTGGACAAGACAAGAGCCTGGACTAGGATTTGTGTAGCGTGCACAGATAGGAAAGGTTTAATTTTCCTAATGTTATAGAGCAAGGGTGGGCAATTATTTTTCCCCAAGGGCCACATTTGAACATGGGACTCTGGTGGAGGGCCGGGCCAACACAGTGGACTCACTTATGCTCAATAACAACACATTTGTTTTGCCTATAGATTAAAGTTTGAACTGTAGGCACAACAATATGTGCAATAAACACTGTACTTAAACACCAGTCACAGCTGCACCTTCTCAGTTTTAGATCACTCTTTACAATTTGCTCTAAAACCAGTAAAAACTACCTCTTGCTGAGAGTAGAGATAACAGCTCTAGAAAAGGTTGTTACCATTTGAGGCATGTTGTAGTGGAATCAACAGATCACATCAGGAAAAGGAAAAATATATGCAGTGTTTAATTATCAATAAGTTATTTGTAAATGCTTGGCGGGCCGGATTAAACAGCCCAATAGGCCGCATGTGGCCCACGGGCCTTAGTTTGCCCAACCCTGTTGTAGAGGATGAAACCGGGTGGTGCTGGTAACATGACTTGTGAAGTTTAGTTGATCGTCAATTACCACTCCCAGATTTCTGGCAGTGCTGGACGGTGTAATGGTTGATGGGCCTAGTTGAATGGAGAGGTTATGGCAGGTCCCTGGGTTGGCCGGAATCACAAGCAGTTCTGTTTTTGCAAGGTTCAGCTGATGGTCCTACATCCAAAGTGAGATGTCACTCAGACATGCCAAGACACGAGCAGAGATCGTTGGATCGTCAGGTTGAAATGAAAAGTGGAGTTGAGTGTCATCTGCAGCAGTGATAGGAAAACCATGCTTCTGAATGACAGGGCCAAGGGATGTCATGTACAGTATTGTTCAAAATAATAGCAGTACAATGTGACTAACCAGATTAATCCAGGTTTTTAGTATATTTTTATTGCTAAGTGTCAAACAAGTTACCAGTAGGTGCAGTAGATTCTCAGAAAACAAACAAGACCCAGCATTCATTATATGCACGCTCTTAAGGCTGTGCTGTTGGACAATTAGTCGAAAGGGGTGAGTTAAAAAATATAGCAGTGTGACATTCAGTCACTGAGGTCATCAATTTCGTGAAAAAACAGGTGTGAATCAGGTGGCACCTATTTAAGGATGAAGCCAGCACCACTTGTTGAACATGCATTTGAAAGATTGGGGAAAATGGGTTGTTTAAGACATTGTTCAGAAGAACAGCGTAATTTGATTAAAAAGTTGATTGGAGAGGAGAAAACCTATAAAGAGGTGCAAAAAATTTAGCTGTTCAGCTAAAATGATCTCCAATTAGGGATGGCCCGATACCATTTTTTTCCAAAGCGATACGAGTACGAGTATTTACATTTGTGTACTTGCCGATACCGAGTACCGATACCGATATTTCTACCGCGAAAGTAATTACAGGCTACCAGAAAAGAAGACAGAAGACTATTTTAGCACACAGGTTAGAAGACTGTTTTTATTTTCTCTGCTTGTTTCAACAAGTCTCAAATAAATAATGAGTAAAAAAATAAATGTAGGCAATTTTCAAATAAAAAATAAATTAAAGCCGCAAGCGGCGATAAAGGCCCTCGCCTCCCTTGAGACCGCGGGGACACATATATTCGGAGGATTGCATGTCGTGCTTTAAAGCAAATTTGGAGCTGTTTAGATGAAAACCCTTTAGCACAAAGTGTACGATTTAGGTGGTCATGTATTCCACCCAACATAGATTTTCTCTTGAGTTTACGGTATGGCTGTAATAAACTTTTCTGTTTGCCCTAAGGTGTCCTATGGATGTACCAAGTTTTGTATTTCTACATTGGAAAAATTTACTTTCATTTTCCATAGAACCAATTATTTTGACTTTTCTAGGGGTCGCCACTGAGTCATTTTTCCTATTTTTTTTCGGGGACTTCAAATACATAAATTTTTGCCGGGCTTGAAGTCTGGGACCAATAAAAATGACTTTTAGTTGCACGTTTACTGGGTCAAATTGAAAATCATTTTTCAGAAAAATTATAATAAAAAAAATATATACCAAATTATAATAAAAAAATATAACTCGAGCAAAACGACAAGAAAAACGCCTTTCTATTTTACACACATGTGTTTAGCTCATTTTGCCCAAGTTTGGTGTCTGTGGAATGAAGCAGCTATTTTCTGTTGTTTTTAAAAGAGAGGTTGTATTCTAAGTCGGTTCACATCTTCAATTTAAAATGGCCGCCTTCCCGTGTGTGATAAGGTGTGGTCCCCTTTGGCTTTTTTGTTCATAAGCCCATACTGGATGTGTGTACCAAGTTTCATTTGCCTACGACAAACTAAAATTTTCACTTCCCATTGACTTTTTCCACATATTTGGGACGTTGCTATGGCAACACATTTATAGATAGGGGGTGGTTGTCATTGGCTTTTATGCTCCTCATGACATAAGAGATGTGTGTACCAAATTCCATGTCTCTATGACAAACTAAATTCTTGGGTCCCATTATAAGTTTGTAGGGGGCGCTGGAGAGCCATTTCTAAAGATAACCCTTTTATTTACATATCTTTGTGTTCAGGTCATAAATGTGCACAAACGCCTTTTTGGGTCCAACTCGATCTGAGAAGGCGTTTGAGAGTTAAGACACGTTTTATTTTCACAAAAATGGCCACCTCGTTACAGGCTTGCCACACCCATACCCAATAAGATATCAACAACAAAGTCACAACTTTGGTTGGCACACGTGTCTAGATGATTCTCACCAAATTTGGGGCCATTTAGATTAAAACACAATGATTTGCATCTTTTTGCGCAAGTGCGATTTTAGTGGCCATGCGTTTCACCCCACATGGCGGACTTCCTGTTGAGTTTAGAGTGTGGCTGTCATTGACTTTTCTGTTTGCCCTGAGGTGTCCTATGGATGTACCAAGTTTCATTTTTCTACGTTGGAAAAAAGTTACTTTCACTTTCCATAGGCCCAATGTATTTTGACTTTCTAGGGCCGCCACTGAGTCATTTTTGGTTGTTTTTTTCGGGACTTCAAATACATAAATTTTTCGCCGGGCTTGAAGTCTGGGACCAATAAAATGACTTTTAGTTGTTGGTTTACTGGGTCAAATTGAGGATCATTTTGCAGAAAAATTATAATAAAAAATATATACCGAATTATAATAAAAAAATATAACTCGAGCAAAAAGTTTAGAAAACGCTTGTCTATTTTACATACATGTGTTTAGCTCATTTTGCCCAAGTTTGGTGTCTGTGGAATGAAGCAGCTATTGTCTGTGTACTTTTAAAAAGAGGTGTATTTTAAGTCGGTTCACATTTTCAATTCAAAATGGCCGCCTTCCCGTGTGTGATAGGGTGTGGTCCACATTGGCTTTTTGTTCATAAGCCCATGCTGGATGTGTGTACCAAGTTTCATTTGCCTACGACAAACTAAAATTTTCACTTCCCATTGACCTTTTTACAAATATTTGGGACGTTTCTATGGCAACACATTTATAGATAGGGGGTGGTTGTCATTGGCTTTTATGCTCGTCATGACATAAGAGATGTGTGTACCAAATTTCATGTCTCTATGACAAACTAAATTCTTGGGTCCCATTATAAGTTTGTAGGGGCGCTGGAGAGCCATTTCTAAAGATAACCCTTTTATTTACATATTTTTGTGTTCAGGTCATGAATGTGCACAAACGCCTTTTTGGGTCCAACTCGATCCGAGAAGGCGTTTGAGAGTTAAGAGACGTTTTATTTTCACAAAAATGGCCACCTCGTTACAGGCTTGCCACACCCATACCCGATAAGATATCAACAACAAAGTCACAACTTTGGTTGGCACATGTGTCTAGATGATACTCACCAAATTTGGGGCCATTTAGATTAAAACACAATGATTTGCATCTTTCTGCGCAAGGGGTGCGATTTTAGTGGCCGCGTGTTTCACCCCACATGGCGGACTTCCTGTTAAGTTTAGGTGTGACTGTCATTGACTTTTCTGTTTGCTGAGGTGTCCTATGGATGTACCAAGTTTCATTTTTCTACGTTGGAAAAAGTTACTTTCACTTTCCATAGGCCCAATGTATTTTGACTTTTCTAGGGGCCGCCACTGAGTCATTTTTCGTATTTTTTCGGGACTTCAAATACATAAATTTTTCGCTGGGCTTGAAGGCTGGGACCAATAAAAATGACTTTTCGTTCATGTTCACTGGGTCAAATTTAGGATCATATGGGGAGAAGAAGAAAAATAATTAAAGCATAGCGGCGATAAAGGCCCTCGCCTCCCTTGAGACCGCGGGAATCATGTACTCGGAGGATTGCATTTTGTGCTTTAAAGCGTAAACTTCACAGTAATGTCAAATAACCAGGCCTGTGCTACTGCTTGAATCTTCTTCTGGCTTCACCTCGGGCCTGTGCTACTGCTGGGGCCTGCTACACCACCTTGTAATTTAGAGTTAAAGGTCTCCACAATCCCTGGTTTTCCTGGGAGCTGTCTGAACTTTTGAAAATAATAGATTATGCTTGGCTAAGGCGAGAAAAACAAAGTACTGTTTTTTTAAAAGAAAGGTGTATTCTAAGAAGATTCTCACATTCAATTCAAAATGGCCGCCTTCCCGTGTATGATAGGGTGTGGTCACAATTGGCTTTTTTGTTCATAAGCCCATACTGGATGTGTGTACCAAGTTTCATTTGCTTACGACAAACTAAAATTTTCACTTCCTATTGACTTTGTCCACATATTTGGGGCGTTGCTATGGCAACACATTTATAGATAGGGTGTGGTCACCATTGGCTTTTTTGTTCATAGGCCCATACCGGATGTGTGTACCAAGTTTCATTTGCTTATGATAAACTAAAATTTTCACTTCCCATTGACTTTGTCCACATATTTGGGGCGTTGCTATGGCAACACATTTATAGATAGGGGGTGGTTGTCATTGGCTTTTATGTTCGTCATGACATAAGAGATGTGTGTATCAAATTTGAAGTCTCTATGACAAACTAAATTCTAAGCTCCCATTATAAGTTTGTAGGGGGCGCTGGAGAGCCATTTCTAAAGATAACCCTTTTATTTACATATTTTTGTGTTCAGGTCATGAATGTGCACAAACGCCTTTTTGGGTCCGACTTGATCCGAGAAGGCGTTTTAGAGTTAAGAGACATTTTATTTTCACAAAAATGGCCACCTCGTTACAGGCTTGCCACACCCATCCCCGATAAGATATCTACAACAAAGTTATAACTTTGGTTGACACACGTGTCTAAATGATACTCACCAAATTTGGGGCCATTTAGATTAAAACACAATGATTTGCATCTTTCTGCGCAAGGGGTGCGAATTTAGTGGCCGCGCATTTCACCCCACCTGGCGGACTTCCTGTTAAGTTTAGGGTGTGACTGTCATTGACTTTTCTGTTTGCCCTGAGGTGTCCTATGGATATACCAAGTTTCATTTTTCTACGTTGGAAAAAAGTTACTTTCACTTTCCATAGGCCCAATGTATTTTGACTTTTCTAGGGGTCGCCACTGAGTCATTTTTCGTATTTTTTTTTTCGGGGACTTCAAATACATAAATTTTTTGCCGGGCTTGAAGTCTGGGACCAATAAAAATGACTTTTAGTTGTTCGTTTACTGGGTTAAATTGAGGATCATTTTGCAGAAAAATTATAATAAAAAAATATATACCGAATTATAATTAAAAATATAACTCGAGCAAAAAGTCTAGAGAAACACTTGTCTCTTTTACATACATGTGTTTAGCTCATTTTGCCCAAGTTTGGTGTCTGTGGAATGAAGCAGCTTTTTCTGTGTACTTTTAAAAAGAGGTGTATTTTAAGTCGGTTCACATTTTCAATTCAAAATGGCCGCCTTCCTGTGTGTGATAGGGTGTGGTCCCTATTGGCTTTTTTGTTCATAAGCCCATGGTGGATGTGTGTACCAAGTTTTATTTGCCTACAACAAACTAAAAATTTCACTTCCCATTGACTTTTTCACATTTTTGGGACGTTGCTATGGCAACACATTTATAGATAGGGGGTGGTTGTCATTGGCTTTTATGCTCGTCATGACATAAGAGATGTGTGTACAAAATTTTATGTCTCTATGACAAACTAAATTCTTGGGTCCATTATAAGTTTGTAGGGGGCGCTGGAGAGCCATTTCTAAAGATAACCCTTTTATTTACATATTTTTTGTTCAGGTCATGAATGTGCACAAACGCCTTTTGGGTCCAACTCGATCTGAGAAGGCGTTTGAGAGTTAAGAGACGTTTTATTTTCACAAAAATGGCCACCTCGTTACAGGCTTGCCACACCCATACCCGATAAGATATCAAAACAAAGTCACAACTTTGGTTGGCACACGTGTCTAGATGATACTCACCAAATTTGGGGCCATTTAGATTAAAACACAATGATTTGCATCTTTCTGCGCAAGGGGTGCGATTTTAGTGGCCGCGTTTCACCCCACATGGCGGACTTCCTGTTAAGTTTAGGTGTGACTGTCATTGACTTTTCTGTTTGCTGAGGTGTCCTATGGATATACCAAGTTTCATTTTTCTACGTTGGAAAAAGTTACTTTCACTTTCCATAGGCCCAATGTATTTTGATTTTGTAGGGTCGCCACTGAGTCATTTTTCGTATTTTTTTCGGCGACTTCAAATACATCAATTTTTCGCCGAGCTTGAAGTCGGGAACAATAAAATGACTTTTCGTGCATGTTCACTGGGTCAAATTTAGGATCATTGGGTCGGAAGAAAATAAAAAAAAAAAAAAAAAAAAATCCGAGCAAAAACAATAGGCCCTCCCGGTCATCACCGGCTCGGGCCTAATTAAAGCCGCAAGCGGCGATAAAGGCCCTCGCCTCCCTTGAGACCGCGGGGACACATATATTCGAGGATTGCATGTCGTGGCTTTAAAGCAAATTTGGAGCTGTTTAGATGAAAACCCTTTAGCACAAAGTGTACGATTTAGGTGGTCATGTATTCCACCCAACATTTTCTGTTGAGAAGGATCCTGGCAATTGGGAAATGGCATTTATTTCCCAATAGTTGCCTCTTCACAGACTCATTACGACCACAGCCACAAATCTATCAAAAACAAATTGATAACTTTTTTTGCACACGTGTCTAGATGATACTCACCAAATTTGGAGCTGTTTAGATGAAAAGCCTTTAGACACAAGGGGTGCAATTTAGGTGGTCACGCATACACCCAACATAGTAGATTTCCTGTTGAGTTTACGATATGGCTGTAATACATTTTTCTGTTCGCCCTGAGGTGTCCCAAGTTTCATTTTTCTACGTTGGAAAAAAGTTACTTTCACTTTCCATAGGCCCAATGTATTTTGACTTTTGTAGGGGTCGCCACTGAGTCATTTTTCATATTTTTTTCGCAACTTCAAATACATAAATTTTTCACGAGCTTGAAGTCTGGGACCAATAAAAATGACTTTTAGTTGCACGTTTACTGGGTCAAATTGAGGATCATTTTGCAGAAAAATTATAATAAAAAAAAAATATACCAAATTATAATAAAAAGAAATATAACTCGAGCAAAAAAGTCTAGAAAAACGCTTGTCTATTTTACATACATGTATTTAGCTCATTTTGCCCAAGTTTGGTGTCTGTGGAATGAAGCAGCAATTGTCTGTGTACTTTTAAAAAAGAGGTGTATTTTAAGTCGGTTCACATTTTCAATTCAATATGGCCGCCTTCCCGTGTGTGATAGGGTGTGGTCCCTATTGGCTTTTTTGTTCATAAGCCCATGCTGGATGTGTGTACCAAGTTTCATTTGCCTACGACAAACTAAAATTTTCACTTCCCATTGACTTTTTCCAAATATTTGGGACGTTGCTATGGCAACACATTTATAGATAGGGGGTGGTTGTCATTGGCTTTTATGCTCGTCATGACATAAGAGATGTGTGTACCAAATTTTATGTCTCTATGACAAACTAAATTCTTGGGTCCCATTATAAGTTTGTAGGGGCGCTGGAGAGCCATTTCTAAAGATAACCCTTTTATTTACATATTTTTGTGTTCAGGTCATGAATGTGCACAAACGCCTTTTGGGTCCAACTCGATCCGAGAAGCCGCTTTGAGAGTAAAGAGACGTTTTATTTTCACAAAAATGGCCACCTCGTTACAGGCTTGCCACACCCATACCCGATAAGATATCAACAACAAAGTTACAACTTTGGTTGGCACACGTGTCTAGATGATACTCACCAAATTTGGGGCCATTTAGATTAAAACACAATGATTTGCATCTTTCTGCGCAAAGGGGTGCGATTTTAGTGGTCAGCTGCGTTTCACCCCACATGGCGGACTTCCTGTTGAGTTTAGGTGTGGCTGTCTTAGACTTTTCTGTTTGCCCTGAGGTGTCCTATGGATATACCAAGTTTCATTTTTCTACGTTGGAAAAAAGTTACTTTCACTTTCCATAGGCCCAATGTATTTTGACTTTTCTAGGGGTCGCCACTGAGTCATTTTTTGTATAATTTTTCGGGGACTTCAAATACATAAATTTTTCGCCGGGCTTGAAATCTGGGACCAATAAAATTACTTTTAGTTGTACGTTTACTAGGTTAAATTGAGGATCATTTTGCAGAAAAAATATGATAAAAAATATATATACTGAATTATAATAAAAAAAAATATAACTCGAGCAAAAAAGTCTAGAAAAACACTTGTCTATTTTACATACATGTGTTTAGCTCATTTTGCCCAAGTTTGGTGTCTGTGGAATGAAGCAGCTTTTTCTGTGTACTTTTAAAAAGAGGTGTATTTTAAGTCGGTTCACATTTTCAATTCAAAATGGCCGCCTTCCTGTGTGTGATAGGGTGTGGTCCCTATTGGCTTTTTTGTTCATAAGCCCATGGTGGATGTGTGTACCAAGTTTTATTTGCCTACAACAAACTAAAAATTTCACTTCCCATTGACTTTTTTCAAATTTTTTGGGACGTTGCTATGGCAACACATTTATAGATAGGGGGTGGTTGTCATTGGCTTTTATGCTCGTCATGACATAAGAGATGTGTGTACAAAATTTTATGTCTCTATGACAAACTAAATTCTTGGGTCCCATTATAAGTTTGTAGGGGCGCTGGAGAGCCATTTCTAAAGATAACCCTTTATTTACATATCTTTGTGTTCAGGTCATGAATGTGCACAAACGCCTTTTTGGGTCCAACTCGATCCGAGAAGGCGTTTGAGAGTTAAGAGACGTTTTATTTTCACAAAAATGGCCACCTCGTTACAGGCTTGCCACACCCATACCCGATAAGATATCAACAACAAAGTCACAACTTTGGTTGGCACACGTGTCTAGATGATACTCACCAAATTTGGGGCCATTTAGATTAAAACACAATGATTTGCATCTTTCTGCGCATAAGGGGTGCGATTTTAGTGGCCGCTTTCACCCCACATGGCGGACTTCCTGTTAAGTTTAGGGTGTGACTGTCATTGACTTTTCTGTTTGCCCTGAGGTGTCCTATGGATATACCAAGTTTCATTTTTCTACGTTGGAAAAAGTTACTTTCACTTTCCATAGGCCCAATGTATTTTGATTTTGTAGGGGTCGCCACTGAGTCATTTTTCGTATTTTTTTTTTCGGCGACTTCAAATACATAAATTTTTCGCCGAGCTTGAAGTCTGGGACCAATATAATGACTTTTAGTTGCACGTTTACTGGGTCAAATTGAGGATCATTTTGCAGAAAAATTATAATAAAAAAATATACCAAATTATAATAAAATAAAATATAACTCGAGCAAAAAAGTCTAGAAAAACGCTTGTCTATTTTACATACATGTGTTTAGCTCATTTTGCCCAAGTTTGGTGTCTGTGGAATGAAGCAGCTATTTTCTGTGTTCTTTTAAAAAAGAGGTGTATTTTAAGTCGGTTCACATTTTCAATTCAAAATGGCCGCCTTCCGTGTGTGATAGGGTGTGGTCCCCATTGGCTTTTTGTTCATAAGCCCATGCTGGATGTGTGTACCAAGTTTCATTTGCCTATGACAAACTAAAATTTTCACTTCCCATTGACTTTTTCCAAATATTTGGGACGTTGCTATGGCAACACATTTATAGATAGGGGTGGTTGTCATTGGCTTTTATGCTCGTCATGACATAATAGATGTGTGTACCAAATTTTATGTCTCTATGACAAACTAAATTCTTGGGTCCATTATAAGTTTGTAGGGGCGCTGGAGAGCCATTTCTAAAGATAACCCTTTTATTTACATATTTTTGTTCAGGTCATGAATGTGCACAAACGCCTTTTTGGGTCCAACTCGATCCGAGAAGGCGTTTGAGAGTTAAGAGACGTTTATTTTCACAAAAATGGCCACCTCGTTACAGGCTTGCCACACCCATACCCGATAAGATATCAACAACAAAGTCACAACTTTGGTTGGCACATGTGTCTAGATGATACTCACCAAATTTGGGGCCATTTAGATTAAAACACAATGATTTGCATCTTTCTGCGCAAGTGCGACTTTAGTGGCGCCTTTCACCCCACATGGCGGACTTCCTGTTAAGTTTAGGGTGTGACTGTCATTGACTTTTCTGTTTGCCCTGAGGTGTCCTATGGATATACCAAGTTTCATTTTTCTACGTTGGAAAAAAGTTACTTTCACTTTTCATAGGCCCAATGTATTTTGATTTTGTAGGGGTCGCCACTGAGTCATTTTTCGTATTTTTTTTTTCGGGGACTTCAAATACATACATTTTTTGCCGGGCTTGAAGTCTGTGACCAATAAAAATGACTTTTAGTTGTTCGTTTACTTGGTTAAATTGAGGATCATTTTGCAGAAAAATTATAATAAAAAAATATATACCGAATTAAAGCCGCAAGCGGCGATAAAGGCCCTCGCCTCCCTGCCTCTTCACAGACTCATTACGACCATAGCCACAAATGTATCAAAAAACAAATTGATAACTTTTTTGGCACGTGTGTGTCGATGATACTCACCAAATTTGGAGCTGTTTAGATGAAAAGCCTTTAGCACAAGGGGTGAGATTTAGGTGGTCACGCATTCCACCCAACATAGTAGATTTCCTGTTGAGTTTAGGGTGTGGCTGTCTTAGACTTTTCTGTTTGCCCTGAGGTGTGCTATAAATGAACCAAGTTTCATTTTTCTAAGTTGGAAAAAGTTACTTTCACTTTCCATAGGCCCAATGTATTTTGACTTTTCTAGGGTCGCCACTGAGTCATTTTTTGTATAATTTTTCGGGACTTCAAATACATAAATTTTTCGCGGCTTGAAATCTGGGACCAATAAAAATTACTTTTAGTTGTACGTTTACTAGGTTAAATTGAGGATCATTTTGCAGAAAAAATATGATAAAAAAATATATACTGAATTATAATAAAAAAAATATAACTCGAGCAAAAAAGTCTAGAAAAACACTTGTCTATTTTACATACATGTGTTTAGCTCATTTTGCCCAAGTTTGGTGTCTGTGGAATGAAGCAGCTTTTTCTGTGTACTTTTAAAAAGAGGTGTATTTTAAGTCGGACCAAATTTTCAATTCAAAATGGCCGCCTTCCCGTGTGTGATAGGGTGTGGTCCCCATTGGCTTTTTTGTTCATAAGCCCATGCTGGATGTGTGTACCAAGTTTCATTTGCCTACGACAAACTAAAATTTTCACTTCCCATTGACTTTTCCACATATTTGGGACGTTGCTATGGCAACACATTTATAGATAGGGGGTGGTTGTCATTGGCTTTTATGCTCGTCATGACATAAGAGATGTGTGTACCAAATTTCATGTCTCTATGACAAACTAAATTCTTGGGTCCCATTATAAGTTTGTAGGGGCGCTGGAGAGCCATTTCTAAAGATAACCCTTTATTTACATATTTTTGTGTTCAGGTCATGAATGTGCACAAACGCCTTTTTGGGTCCGACTCGATCTGAGAAGGCGTTTGAGAGTTAAGAGACATTTTATTTTCACAAAAATGGCCACCTCGTTACAGGCTTGCCACACCCATAACCGATAAGATATCAACAATAAAGTCACAAATTTGATTGGCACACGTGTCTAGATGATACTCACCAAATTTGGGGCCATTTAAATTAAAACACAATGATTTGCATCTTCTAAAAGAGGTGCGATTTTAGTGGCCATGCTTTCACCCCACATGCCGGACTTCCTGTTTTGTTTAGGGTGTGGCTGTCATAGACTTTTCTGTTTGCCCTGAGGTGTCCTATGGATATACCAAGTTTCATTTTTCTACGCTGGAAAAAAGTTACTTTCACTTTTCATAGGCCCAATGTATTTTGACTTTTCTAGGGGCCGCCACTGAGTCATTTTTCGTATTTTTTTCGGGGACTTCAAATACATAAATTTTTTGCCGGGCTTGAAGTCTGGGACCAATAAAAATGACTTTTAGTTGTTCACTTACTGGGTTAAATTGAGGATCATTTTGCAGAAAAATTATAATAAAAAAATATATACCGAATTATAATAAAAAAAAATATAACTCGAGCAAAAAAGTCTAGAAAAACACTTGTCTCTTTTACATACATGTGTTTAGCTCATTTTGCCCAAGTTTGGTGTCTGTGGAATGAAGCAGCTTTTTTCTGTGTACTTTTAAAAAAGAGGTGTATTTTAAGTCGGTTCACATTTTCAATTCAAAATGTCCGCCTTCCTGTGTGTGATAGGTGTGGTCCCCATTGGCTTTTTGTTCATAAGCCCATGGTGGATGTGTGTACCAAGTTTTATTTGCCTACAACAAACTAAAAATTTCACTTCCCATTGACTTTTTCACATTTTTGGGACGCTATGGCAACACATTTATAGATAGGGGGTGGTTGTCATTGGCTTTTATGCTCGTCATGACATAAGAGATGTGTGTACCAAATTTTATGTCTCTATAACAAACTAAATTCTTGGGTCCCATTATAAGTTTGTAGGGGCGCTGAGAGCCATTTCTAAAGATAACCCTTTTATTTACATATTTTTGTTCAGGTCATGAATGTGCACAAACGCCTTTTTGGGTCCAACTCGATCCGAGAAGGCGTTTGAGAGTTAAGAGACGTTTTATTTTCACAAAAATGGCCACCTCGTTACAGGCTTGCCACACCCATACCCGATAAGATATCAACAACAAAGTTACAACTTTGGTTGGCACACGTGTCTAGATGATACTCACCAAATTTGGGGCCATTTAGATTAAAACACAATGATTTGCATCTTTCTGCGCAAGGGGTGCGATTTTAGTGGCGCGTTTCACCCCACATGGCAGACTTCCTGTTAAGTTTAGGGTGTGACTGTCATTGACTTTTCTGTTTGCCCTGAGGTGTACTATGGATATACCAAGTTTCATTTTTCTACGTTGGAAAAAAGTTACTTTCACTTTCCATAGGCCCAATGTATTTTGATTTTGTAGGGGTCGCCAGTGAGTCATTTTTCGTATTTTTTTTTCGGCGACTTCAAATACATAAATTTTTCGCCGAGCTTGAAGTCTGGGACCAATAAAAATGACTTTTTGTGCATGTTCACTGGGTCAAATTTAGGATCATGGAAGAAAATAAAAAAAAAAAAAAAAATCCGAGCAAAAACAATAGGCCCTCCCGCCATCACCGGCTCGGGCCTAATTATAATAAAAAAATATAACTCGAGCAAAAAAGTCTAGAAAAACACTTGTCTCTTTTACACACATGTGTTTAGCTCATTTTGCCCAAGTTTGGTGTCTGTGGAATGAAGCAGCTTTTTCTGTGTACTTTTAAAAAGAGGTGTATTTTAAGTCGGTTCACATTTTCAATTCAAAATGGCCGCCTTCCCGTGTGTGATAGGGTGTGGTCCCCATTGGCTTTTTGTTCATAAGCCCATGGTGGATGTGTGTACCAAGTTTTATTTGCCTACAACAAACTAAAAATTTCACTTCCCATTGACTTTTTCACATTTTTGGGACGTTGCTATGGCAACACATTTATAGATAGGGGTGGTTGTCATTGGCTTTTATGCTCGTCATGACATAAGAGATGTGTGTACCAAATTTTATGTCTCTATGACAAACTAAATTCTTGGGTCCATTATAAGTTTGTAGGGGCGCTGGAGAGCCATTTCTAAAGATAACCCTTTTATTTACATATTTTTTGTTCAGGTCATGAATGTGCACAAACGCCTTTTTGGGTCCAACTCGATCCGAGAAGGCGTTTGAGAGTTAAGAGACGCTTTTATTTTCACAAAAATGGCCACCTCGTTACAGGCTTGCCACACCCATACCCGATAAGATATCAACAACAAAGTCACAACTTTGGTTGGCACACGTGTCTAGATGATACTCACCAAATTTGGGGCCATTTAGATTAAAACACAATGATTTGCATCTTTCTGCGCAAGGGTGCGATTTTAGTGGCGCGCTTTCACCCCACATGGCGGACTTCCTGTTAAGTTTAGGTGTGACTGTCATTGACTTTTCTGTTTGCCCTGAGGTGTCCTATGGATATACCAAGTTTCATTTTTCTACGTTGGAAAAAGTTACTTTCACTTTCCATAGGCCCAATGTATTTTGATTTTGTAGGGGTCGCCACTGAGTCATTTTTCGTATTTTTTTTTTCGGCGACTTCAAATACATAAATTTTTCGCCGAGCTTGAAGTCTGGGACCAATATAATGACTTTTAGTTGCACGTTTACTGGGTCAAATTGAGGATCATTTTGCAGAAAAATTATAATAAAAAATATACCAAATTATAATAAAATAAAATATAACTCGAGCAAAAAAGTCTAGAAAAACGCTTGTCTATTTTACATACATGTGTTTAGCTCATTTTGCCCAAGTTTGGTGTCTGTGGAATGAAGCAGCTATTTTCTGTGTTCTTTTAAAAAAGAGGTGTATTTTAAGTCGGTTCACATTTTCAATTCAAAATGGCCGCCTTCCCGTGTGTGATAGGGTGTGGTCCCCATTGGCTTTTTTGTTCATAAGCCCATGCTGGATGTGTGTACCAAGTTTCATTTGCCTACGACAAACTAAAATTTTCACTTCCCATTGACTTTTTCCAAATATTTGGGACGTTGCTATGGCAACACATTTATAGATAGGGGTGGTTGTCATTGGCTTTTATGCTCGTCATGACATAATAGATGTGTGTACCAAATTTTATGTCTCTATGACAAACTAAATTCTTGGGTCCATTATAAGTTTGTAGGGGCGCTGGAGAGCCATTTCTAAAGATAACCCTTTATTTACATATTTTTGTTCAGGTCATGAATGTGCACAAACGCCTTTTTGGGTCCAACTCGATCCGAGAAGGCGTTTGAGAGTTAAGAGACGTTTATTTTCACAAAATGGCCACCTCGTTACAGGCTTGCCACACCCATACCCGATAAGATATCAACAACAAAGTCACAACTTTGGTTGGCACATGTGTCTAGATGATACTCACCAAATTTGGGGCCATTTAGATTAAAACACAATGATTTGCATCTTTCTGCGCAAGGGGTGCGACTTTAGTGGTGCGCCTTTCACCCCACATGGCGGACTTCCTGTTAAGTTTAGGTGTGACTGTCATTGACTTTTCTGTTTGCCCTGAGGTGTCCTATGGATATACCAAGTTTCATTTTTCTACGTTGGAAAAAAGTTACTTTCACTTTCCATAGGCCCAATGTATTTTGATTTTGTAGGGGTCGCCACTGAGTCATTTTTCGTATTTTTTTCGGGACTTCAAATACATACATTTTTGCCGGGCTTGAAGTCTGTGACCAATAAAAATGACTTTTAGTTGTTCGTTTACTTGGTTAAATTGAGGATCATTTTGCAGAAAAATTATAATAAAAAATATATACCAATTATAATAAAAAAATATAACTCGAGCAAAAAGTCTAGAAAAACACTTGTCTCTTTTACACACACATGTGTTTAGCTCATTTTGCCCAAGTTTGGTGTCTGTGGAATGAAGCAGCTTTTTTCTGTGTACTTTTAAAAAGAGGTGTATTTTAAGTCGGTTCACATTTTCAATTCAAAATGGCCGCCTTCCTGTGTGATAGGGTGTGGTCCCCATTGGCTTTTTTGTTCATAAGCCCATGGTGGATGTGTGTACCAAGTTTTATTTGCCTACAACAAACTAAAAATTTCACTTCCCATTGACTTTTTCACATTTTTGGGACGTTGCTATGGCAACACATTTATAGATAGGGGGTGGTTGTCATTGGCTTTTATGCTCGTCATGACATAAGAGATGTGTGTACCAAATTTTATGTCTCTATGACAAACTAAATTCTTGGGTCCATTATAAGTTTGTAGGGGCGCTGGAGAGCCATTTCTAAAGATAACCCTTTTATTTACATATTTTTGTTCAGGTCATGAATGTGCACAAACGCCTTTTGGGTCCAACTCGATCCGAGAAGGCGTTTGAGAGTTAAGAGACGCTTTATTTTCACAAAAATGGCCACCTCGTTACAGGCTTGCCACACCCATACCCGATAAGATATCAACAACAAAGTCACAACTTTGGTTGGCACACGTGTCTAGATGATACTCACCAAATTTGGGGCCATTTAGATTAAAACACAATGATTTGCATCTTTCTGCGCAAGGGGTGCGATTTTAGTGGCCGCGTTTCACCCCACATGGCGGACTTCCTGTTAAGTTTAGGGTGTGACTGTCATTGACTTTTCTGTTTGCCCTGAGGTGTCCTATGGATATACCAAGTTTCATTTTTCTACGTTGGAAAAAGTTACTTTCACTTTCCATAGGCCCAATGTATTTTGATTTTGTAGGGTCGCCACTGAGTCATTTTTCGTATTTTTTTCGGGACTTCAAATACATAAATTTTTCGAGCTTGAAGTCTGGGACCAATAAAATGACTTTTAGTTGCACGTTTACTGGGTCAAATTGAGGATCATTTTGCAGAAAAATTATAATAAAAAAATATACCAAATTATAATAAAAAAAAATATAACTCGAGCAAAAAAGTCTAGAAAAATGCTTGTCTCTTTTACATACATGTGTTTAGCTCATTTTGCCCAAGTTTGGTGTCTGTGGAATGAAGCAGCTATTTTCTGTGTTCTTTTAAAAAGAGGTGTATTTTAAGTCGGTTCACATTTTCAATTCAAAATGGCCGCCTTCCCGTGTGTGATAGGGTGTGGTCCCCATTGGCTTTTTTGTTCATAAGCCCATGCTGGATGTGTGTAAGTTTCATTTGCCTACAACAAACTAAAAATTTCACTTCCCATTGACTTTTTCCAAATATTTGGGACGTTGCTATGGCAACACATTTATAGATAGGGGGTGGTTGTCATTGGCTTTTATGCTCGTCATGACATAATAGATGTGTGTACCAAATTTTATGTCTCTATGACAAACTAAATTCTTGGGTCCATTATAAGTTTGTAGGGGGCGCTGGAGAGCCATTTCTAAAGATAACCCTTTTATTTACATATTTTTTGTTCAGGTCATGAATGTGCACAAACGCCTTTTTGGGTCCAACTCGATCCGAGAAGGCGCTTTGAGAGTTAAGAGACGCTTTATTTTCACAAAAATGGCCACCTCGTTACAGGCTTGCCACACCCATACCCGATAAGATATCAACAACAAAGTCACAACTTTGGTTGGCACATGTGTCTAGATGATACTCACCAAATTTGGGGCCATTTAGATTAAAACACAATGATTTGCATCTTTCTGCGCAAGGGGTGCGAATTTAGTGGCCGCGCCTTTCACCCCACATGGCGGACTTCCTGTTAAGTTTAGGGTGTGACTGTCATTGACTTTTCTGTTTGCCCTGAGGTGTCCTATGGATATACCAAGTTTCATTTTTCTACGTTGGAAAAAGTTACTTTCACTTTCCATAGGCCCAATGTATTTTGATTTTGTAGGGGTCGCCACTGAGTCATTTTTCGTATTTTTTTTTCGGCGACTTCAAATACATACATTTTTTGCCGGGCTTGAAGTCTGGGACCAATAAAAATGACTTTTAGTTGTTCGTTTACTTGGTTAAATTGAGGATCATTTTGCAGAAAAATTATAATAAAAAATATATACCGAATTATAATAAAAAAATATAACTCGAGCAAAAAAGTCTAGAAAAACACTTGTCTCTTTTACACACATGTGTTTAGCTCATTTTGCCCAAGTTTGGTGTCTGTGGAATGAAGCAGCTTTTTCTGTGTACTTTTAAAAGAGGTGTATTTTAAGTCGGTTCACATTTTCAATTCAAAATGGCCGCCTTCCCGTGTGTGATAGGGTGTGGTCCCCATTGGCTTTTTTGTTCATAAGCCCATGGTGGATGTGTGTACCAAGTTTTATTTGCCTACAACAAACTAAAAATTTCACTTCCCATTGACTTTTTCACATTTTTGGGACGTTGCTATGGCAACACATTTATAGATAGGGGGTGGTTGTCATTGGCTTTTATGCTCGTCATGACATAAGAGATGTGTGTACCAAATTTTATGTCTCTATGACAAACTAAATTCTTGGGTCCATTATAAGTTTGTAGGGGGCGCTGGAGAGCCATTTCTAAAGATAACCCTTTTATTTACATATTTTTTTGTTCAGGTCATGAATGTGCACAAACGCCTTTTGGGTCCAACTCGATCCGAGAAGGCGTTTGAGAGTTAAGAGACGTTTTATTTTCACAAAAATGGCCACCTCGTTACAGGCTTGCCACACCCATACCCGATAAGATATCAACAACAAAGTCACAACTTTGGTTGGCACACGTGTCTAGATGATACTCACCAAATTTGGGGCCATTTAGATTAAAACACAATGATTTGCATCTTTCTGCGCAAGGGGTGCGATTTTAGTGGTCCGCTTTCACCCCACATGGCGGACTTCCTGTTAAGTTTAGGTGTGACTGTCATTGACTTTTCTGTTTGCCCTGAGGTGTCCTATGGATATACCAAGTTTCATTTTTCTACGTTGGAAAAAGTTACTTTCACTTTCCATAGGCCCAATGTATTTTGATTTTGTAGGGTCGCCACTGAGTCATTTTTCGTATTTTTTTCGCGACTTCAAATACATAAATTTTTCAGAGCTTGAAGTCTGGGACCAATATAATGACTTTTCGTGCATGTTCACTGGGTCAAATTTAGGATCATTGGGTCGGAAGAAAATAAAAAAAAAAAAAAAAAAAAAAAAATCCGAGCAAAACAATAGGCCCTCCCGGTCATCCAAATACATAAATTTTTCACGAGCTTGAAGTCTGGGACCAATATAATGACTTTTGTGCATGTTCACTGGGTCAAATTTAGGATCATTGGGTCGGAAGAAAATAAAAAAAAAAAAAAAAAAAAAAAAAAAAAAAAATCCGAGCAAAACAATAGGCCCTCCCGGTCATCACCGGCTCGGGCCTAATTAAAGCATGCAAGCGGCGATAAAGGCCCTCGCCTCCCTTGAGACCGGGGACACATATATTCGGAGGATTGCATGTCGTGCTTTAAAGCAAATTTGGAGCTGTTTAGATGAAAACCCTTTAGCACAAAGTGTAGGATTTAGGTGGTCATGTATTCCACCCAACATAGTAGATTTTCTGTTGAGTTTAGTATGGCTGTAATAAACTTTTCTGTTTGCCCTGAGGTGTCCTATGGATGTACCAAGTTTCATTTTTCTACATTGGAAAAAGTTACTTTCATTTTCCATAGGCCAATGTATTTTGACTTTTCTAGGGTCGCCACTGAGTCATTTTTCATATTTTTTTTTGGGGGACTTCAAATACATAAATTTTTGCCGGGCTTGAAGTCTGGGACCAATAAAAATGACTTTTAGTTGTACGCTTACTGGGTTAAATTGAGGATCATTTTGCAGAAAAATTATATAAAAATATATACCGAATTATAATAAAAAAATATAACCTTGAGCAAAGTCTAGAAAACACTTGTCTATTTTACATACATGTGTTTAGCTCATTTTGCCCAAGTTTGGTGTCTGTGGAATGAAGCAGCTATTTTCTGTGTACTTTTAAAAAGAGGTGTATTTTAAGTCGGTTCACATTTTCAATTCAAAATGGCCGCCTTCCCGTGTGTGATAGGGTGTGGTTCCCATTGGCTTTTTTGTTCATAAGCCCATGGTGGATGTGTGTACCAAGTTTCATTTGCCTACGACAAACTAAAATTTTCACTCCCATTGACTTTTTCGACATATTTGGGACGTTGCTATGGCAACACATTTATAGATAGGGGGTGGTTGTCATTGGCTTTTATGCTCGTCATGACATAAGAGATGTGTGTACCAAATTTCATGTCTCTATGACAAACTAAATTCTTGGGTCCCATTATAAGTTTGTAGGGGGCGCTGGAGAGCCATTTCTAAAGATAACCCTTTATTTACATATCTTTGTGTTCAGGTCATGAATGTGCACAAACATCTTTTTGGGTCCAACTCGATCCGAGAAGGCGTTTGAGAGTTAAGAGACATTTTATTTTCACAAAAATGGCCCACCTCGTTACAGGCTTGCCACACCCATACCCGATAAGATATCAACAACAAAGTCACAACTTTGGTTGGCACATGTGTCTAGATGATACTCACCAAATTTGGGGCCATTTAGATTAAAACACAAGGATTTGCATCTTTTGCGCATAAGTGCGATTTTAGTGGCTGCGCATTTCACCCCACATGGCGGATTTCCTGTTAAGTTTAGGGTGTGGCTGTCATTGACTTTTCAGTTTGCCCTGAGGTGTCCTATGGATGTACCAAGTTTCATTTTTCTACGTTGGAAAAAAGTTACTTTCACTTTCCATAGGCCCAATGTATTTTGACTTTTCTAGGGGCCGCCACTGAGTCATTTTTTGTATTTTTTTTTCGGGGACTTCAAATACTTAAATTTTTCGCCGAGCTTGAAGTCTGGGACCAATAAAAATGACTTTTCGTGCATGTTCACTGGGTCAAATTTAGGATCATTTTGCAGAAGAAGAAAGATAAAAAAAAAAATCTGAGCAAAAACAATAGGCCCTCCCGGTCATCACCAGCTCGGGCCTAATTAAAGCATAGCGGCGATAAAGGCCCTCGCCTCCCTTGAGACCGCGGGGACACATGCACTCGGAGGAGTGCATTTCGTGCTTTAAAGCGTAAACTTCACGGTAAAAGGATTCTGAGGAGTTTTCTAAGACTCTAGCCGTGGCTCTGGAGGGGCCTCCTCTAAAGGAAGGATCCTGGCAATTGGGAAATGGCATTTATTTCCCAAAGGTTGCCTCTTCACAGACTCATTACAACCACAGCCACAAATGTAACAAAAAACAAATTGATAACTTTTTTGGCACACGTGTCTAGATGATACTCACCAAATTTGGAGCTGTTTAGATGAAAAGCCTTTAGACACAAGGGGTGCGATTTAGGTGGTCACGCATTCCACCCAACATAGTAGATTTTCTGTTGAGTTTACGGTATGGCTGTAATAAACTTTTCTGTTTGCCCTGAGGTGTCCTATGGATGTACCAAGTTTTGTATTTCTACATTGGAAAAATTTACTTTCATTTTCCTTAGAACCAATGTATTTTGACTTTTCTAGGGGTCGCCACTGAGTCATTTTTCGTATTTTTTTTCGGGGACTTCAAATACATAAATTTTTCACTGGGCTTGAAGTCTGGGACCAATAAAAATGACTTTTAGTTGCACGTTTACTGGGTCAAATTTAGGATCATTTTGCAAAAAATTATAAAAAATATATACCAAATTATAATAAAAAAAAATAACTCGAGCAAAAAAGTCTAGAAAAACGCTTGTCTATTTTACATACATGTGTTTAGCTCATTTTGCCCAAGTTTGGTGTCTGTGGAATGAAGCAGCTATTCTCTGTGTTCTTTTAAAAAAGAGGTGTATTTTAAGTCGGTTCACATTTTCAATTCAAAATGGCCGCCTTCCCGTGTGTGATAGGGTGTGGTCCCCATTGGCTTTTTTGTTCATAAGCACATACTGGATGTGTGTACCAAGTTTCATTTGCCTACAACAAACTAAAAATTTCACTTTCCATTGACTTTTTCCACATTTTTGGGACGTTGCTATGGAAAAACATTTATAGATAGGGGGTGGTTGTCATTGGCTTTTATGCTCGTCATGACATAAGAGATGTGTGTACCAAATTTTATGTCTCTATGACAAACTAAATTCTTGGGTCCCATTATAAGTTTGTAGGGGGCGCTGGAGAGCTATTTCTAAAGATAACCCTTTTATTTACATATCTTTGTGTTCAGGTCATGAATGTGCACAAACGCCTTTTTGGGTCCAACTCGATCCGAGAAGGCGTTTGAGAGTGAAGAGACATTTAATTTTCACAAAAATGGCCACCTCGTTACAGGCTTGCCACACCCATACCCGATAAGATATCATAAACAAAGTCACAACTTTGGTTGGCACACGTGTTTAGATTAAACTCACCAAATTTGGGGCCATTTAGATTAAAACACAATGATTTGCATCTTTCTGCGCAAGTGCGATTTAGTGGCCATGCGTTTCACCCCACATGGCGGACTTCCTGTTAAGTTTAGGGTGTTGCTGTCATTGACTTTTCTGTTTGCCCTGAGGTGTCCTATGGATGACCAAGTTTCATTTTTCTACATTGGAAAAAGTTACTTTCACTTTCCATAGGCCCAATGTATTTTGACTTTTGTAGGGGTCCCCACTGAGTCATTTTTCATATTTTTTTTTCGGCGACTTCAATTACATAAATTGTTCGCCGGGCTTGAAGTCTGGGATCAATAAAAATGACTTTTAGTTGTACGTTTACTGGGTTAAATTGAGAATCATTTTGCAGAAAAATATGATAAAAAATATATACCGAATTATAATAAAAAAATATAACTCGAGCAAAAAGTCTAGAAAAACACCTGTCTATTTTACATACAAGTGTTTAGCTCATTTTGCCAAAGTTTGGTGTCTGTGGAATGAAGCAGCTATTCTCTGTGTTCTTTTAAAAAAGAGGTGTATTTTAAGTCGGTTCACATTTTCAATTCAAAATGGCCGCCTTCCGTGTGTGATAGGGTGGTCCCCATTGGCTTTTTTGTTCATAAGCCCATACTGGATGTGTGTACCAAGTTTCATTTGCCTACGACAAACTAAAAATTTTCACTTCCCATTGACTTTTTCCACATATTTGGGATGTTGCTATGGCAACACATTTATAGATAGGGGGTGGTTGTCATTGGCTTTTATGCTCACATGACATAAGAGATGTGTGTACCAAATTTTATGTCTCTATGACAAACTAAATTCTTGGGTCCCATTATAAGTTTGTAGGGGCGCTGGAGAGCCATTTCTAAAGATAACCCTTTATTTACATATCTTTGTGTTCAGGTCATAAATGTGCACAAACGCCTTTTTGGGTCCAACTCGATCCGAGAAGGCGTTTGAGAGTTAAGAGACGTTTTATTTTCACAAAAATGGCCACCGTTACAGGCTTGCCACACCCATACCCGATAAGATATCAACAACAAAGTCACAACTTTGGTTGGCACATGTGTCTAGATGATACTCACCAAATTTGGGGCCATTTAGATTAAAACACAATGATTTGCATCTTTCTGCGCAAGGGGTGCGAATTTAGTGGCCGCGCCTTTCACCCCACATGGCGGACTTCCTGTTAAGTTTAGGGTGTAACTGTCATTGACTTTTCTGTTTGCCCTGAGGTGTCCTATGGATATACCAAGTTTCATTTTTCTACGTTGGAAAAAGTTACTTTCACTTTCCATAGGCCCAATGTATTTTGATTTTGTAGGGTCGCCACTGAGTCATTTTTCGTATTTTTTTCGCGACTTCAAATACATAAATTTTTCGCCGAGCTTGAAGTCTGGGACCAATAAAATGACTTTTCGTGCATGTTCACTGGGTCAAATTTAGGATCATAGGTGGAAAAGAAAAATAAAAAATAATTAAAGCCGCAAGCGGCGATAAAGGCCCTCGCCTCCCTTGAGACCGCGGGGACACATGCACTCGGAGGAGTGCATTTCGTGCTTTAAAGCGTAAACTTCACGGTAAAAGGATTCTGAGGAGTTTTCTAAGACTCTAGCTGTGGCTCTGGAGGGGCCTCCTCTAAAGGAAGGATCCTGGCAATTGGGAAATGGCATTTATTTCCCAATAGTTGCCTCTTCTCAGACTCATTACGACCACAGCCACAAATGTATCAAAAAACAAATTGATAACTTTTTTGGCACACGTGTCTAGATGATACTCACCAAATTTGGAGCTGTTTAGATGAAAAGCCTTTAGACACAAGGGGTGCAATTTAGGTGGTCACGCATTCCACCCAACATAGTAGATTTTCTGTTGAGTTTACGGTATGGCTGTAATAAACTTTTCTGTTTGCCCTGAGGTGTCCTATGGATGTACCAAGTTTTGTATTTCTACATTGGAAAAATTTACTTTCATTTTCCATAGAACCAATGTTTTTTGACTTTTCTAGGGGTCGCCACTGAGTCATTTTTCATTTTTTTTCGCGACTTCAAATACATAAATTTTTCGGGCTTGAAGTCTGGGACCAATAAAAATGACTTTTAGTTGCACGTTTACTGGGTCAAATTGAGGATCATTTTGCAGAAAAATTATACTAAAAAAATATACCAAATTATAAAAAAATATAACTCGAGCAAAAAAGTCTAGAAAAACACTTGTCTATTTTACATACATGTGTTTAGCTCATTTTGCCCAAGTTTGGTGTCTGTGGAATGAAGCAGCTTTTTTCTGTGTACTTTTAAAAAAGAGGTGTATTTTAAGTCGGTTCACATTTTCAATTCAAAATGGCCGCCTGTGTGTGATAGGGTGTGGTCCCCATTGGCTTTTTTGTTCATAAGCCCATGGTGGATGTGTACCAAGTTTCATTTGCCTACAACAAACTAAAAATTTCACTTCCCATTGACTTTTTTCACATTTTTGGGACGTTGCTATGGCAACACATTTATAGATAGGGGGTGGTTGTCATTGGCTTTTATGCTCGTCATGACATAAGAGATGTGTGTACCAAATTTTATGTCTCTATGACAAACTAAATTCTTGGGTCCCATTATAAGTTTGTAGGGGGCGCTGGAGAGCCATTTCTAAAGATAACCCTTTTATTTACATATTTTTGTGTTCAGGTCATGAATGTGCACAAACGCCTTTTTGGGTCCAACTCGATCCGAGAAGGCGCTTGAGAGTTAAGAGACGCTTTATTTTCACAAAAATGGCCACCTCGTTACAGGCTTGCCACACCCATACCCGATAAGATATCAACAACAAAGTCACAACTTTGGTTGGCACATGTGTCTAGATGATACTCACCAAATTTGGGGCCATTTAGATTAAAACACAATGATTTGCATCTTTCTGCGCAAGGGGTGCGAATTTAGTGGCCGCGCGTTTCACCCCACATGGCGGACTTCCTGTTGAGTTTAGGGTGTGACTGTCATTGACTTTTCTGTTTGCCCTGAGGTGTCCTATGGATATACCAAGTTTCATTTTTCTACGTTGGAAAAAGTTACTTTCACTTTCCATAGGCCCAATGTATTTTGACTTTTCTAGGGGCCGCCACTGAGTCATTTTTCGTATTTTTTTCGGGACTTCAAATACATAAATTTTTGCCGGCTTGAAGTCTGGGACCAATAAAAATGACTTTTAGTTGTTCGTTTACTGGGTTAAATTGAGGATCATTTTGCAGAAAAATTATAATAAAAAATATATACCGAATTATAATAAAAATATAACTCGAGCAAAAAGTCTAGAAAAACACTTGTCTCTTTTACATACATGTGTTTAGCTCATTTTGCCCAAGTTTGGTGTCTGTGGAATGAAGCAGCTTTTTCTGTGTACTTTTAAAAGAGGTGTATTTTAAGTCGGTTCACATTTTCAATTCAAAATGGCCGCCTTCCTGTGTGTGATAGGGTGTGGTCCCCATTGGCTTTTTTGTTCATAAGCCCATGGTGGATGTGTGTACCAAGTTTTATTTGCCTACAACAAACTAAAAATTTCACTTCCCATTGACTTTTTTCACATTTTTTGGGACGTTGCTATGGCAACACATTTATAGATAGGGGGTGGTTGTCATTGGCTTTTATGCTCGTCATGACATAAGAGATGTGTGTACAAAATTTTATGTCTCTATGACAAACTAAATTCTTGGGTCCATTATAAGTTTGTAGGGGCGCTGGAGAGCCATTTCTAAAGATAACCCTTTTATTTACATATTTTTTGTTCAGGTCATGAATGTGCACAAACGCCTTTTTGGGTCCAACTCGATCCGAGAAGGCGTTGAGAGTTAAGAGACGCTTTTATTTTCACAAAAATGGCCACCTCGTTACAGGCTTGCCACACCCATACCCGATAAGATATCAACAACAAAGTCACAACTTTGGTTGGCACACGTGTAGATGATACTCACCAAATTTGGGGCCATTTAGATTAAAACACAATGATTTGCATCTTTCGCGCAAGGTGCGATTTTAGTGGCCGCGCGTTTCACCCCACATGGCGGACTTCCTGTTAAGTTTAGGGTGTGACTGTCATTGACTTTTCTGTTTGCCCTGAGGTGTCCTATGGATATACCAAGTTTCATTTTTCTACGTTGGAAAAAAGTTACTTTCACTTTCCATAGGCCCAATGTATTTTGATTTTGTAGGGGTCGCCACTGAGTCATTTTTCGTATTTTTTTCGCGACTTCAAATACATAAATTTTTCGCCGAGCTTGAAGTCTGGGACCAATAAAAATGACTTTTCGTGCATGTTCACTGGGTCAAATTTAGGATCATTTGGTCGGAAGAAAGATAAAAAAAATTAAAGCCGCAAGCGGCGATAAAGGCCCTCGCCTCCCTTGAGACCGCGGGGACACATGCACTCGTGCTTTAAAGCGTAAACTTCACGGTAAAAGGATTCTGAGGAGTTTTCTAAGACTCTAGCCGTGGCTCTGGAGGGGCCTCCTCTAAAGGAAGGATCCTGGCAATTGGGAAATGGCATTTATTTCCCAAAGGTTGCCTCTTCACAGACCCATTACGACCACAGCCACAAATGTATCAAAAAACAAATTGATAACTTTTTTTGCACACGTGTCTAGATGATACTCACCAAATTTGGAGCTGTTTAGACTTTAGACAGAAGGGGTGCGATTTAGGTGGTCACGCATTACACCCAACATAGTAGATTTTCTGTTGAGTTTACGATATGGCTGTAATAAACTTTTCAGTTTGCCCTGAGGTGTCCTATGGATGTACCAAGTTTCATTTTTCTACATTGGAATAAAGTTACTTTCACTTTCCATAGGCCCGATGTATTTTGACTTTTCTAGGGGTCGCCACTGAGTCATTTTTCGTATTTTTTTCGGGACTTCAAATACATAAATTTTTCGCTGGGCTTGAAATCTGGGACCAATAAAAATGACTTTTAGTTGTACGTTTACTGGGTTAAATTGAGGATCATTTTGCAGAAAAAATATGATAAAAAAATATATACCGAATTATAATAAAAAAAAATATAACTCGAGCAAAAAAGTCTAGAAAAACACTTGTCTCATTTACATACATGTGTTTAGCTCATTTTGCCCAAGTTTGGTGTCTGTGGAATGAAGCAGCTATTTTCTGAGTTCTTTAAAAAGAGGTGTATTTTAAGTCGGTTCACATTTTCAATTCAAAATGGCCGCCTGTGTGTGATAGGGTGTGGTCCCCATTGGCTTTTTTGTTCATAAGCCCATGCTGGATGTGTGTACCAAGTTTCATTTGCCTACGACAAACTAAAATTTTCACTTCCCATTGACTTTTTCCAAATATTTGGGACGCTATGGCAACACATTTATAGATAGGGGTGGTTGTCATTGGCTTTTATGCTCGTCATGACATAAGAGATGTGTGTACCAAATTTTATGTCTCTATGACAAACTAAATTCTTGGGTCCCATTATAAGTTTGTAGGGGCGCTGGAGAGCCATTTCTAAAGATAACCCTTTTATTTACATATTTTTGTGTTCAGGTCATGAATGTGCACAAACGCCTTTTGGGTCCAACTCGATCCGAGAAGCCGCTTGAGAGTTAAGAGACGCTTTATTTTCACAAAATGGCCACCTCGTTACAGGCTTGCCACACCCATACCCGATAAGATATCAACAACAAAGTCACAACTTTGGTTGGCACATGTCTCTAGATGATACTCACCAAATTTGGGGCCATTTAGATTAAAACACAATGATTTGCATCTTTCTGCGCAAGGTGCGAATTTAGTGGCGCGCTTTCACCCCACATGGCGGACTTCCTGTTAAGTTTAGGTGTGACTGTCATTGACTTTTCTGTTTGCCCTGAGGTGTCCTATGGATATACCAAGTTTCATTTTTCTACGTTGGAAAAAGTTACTTTCACTTTCCATAGGCCCAATGTATTTTGACTTTTCTAGGGCCGCCACTGAGTCATTTTTCGTATTTTTTTCGGGACTTCAAATACATACATTTTTTGCCGGGCTTGAAGTCTGGGACCAATAAAAATGACTTTTAGTTGTTCGTTTACTGGGTTAAATTGAGGATCATTTTGCAGAAAAATTATAATAAAAATATATACCAAATTATAATAAAAAAATATAACTCGAGCAAAAGTCTAGAAAACACTTGTCTCATTTACATACATGTGTTTAGCTCATTTTGCCCAAGTTTGGTGTCTGTGGAATGAAGCAGCTTTTTTCTGTGTACTTTTAAAAAGAGGTGTATTTTAAGTCGGTTCACATTTTCAATTCAAAATAACCGCCTTCCTGTGTGTGATAGGTGTGGTCCCCATTGGCTTTTTTGTTCATAAGCCCATGGTGGATGTGTACCAAGTTTTATTTGCCTACAACAAACTAAAAATTTCACTTCCCATTGACTTTTTCACATTTTTGGGACGCTATGGCAACACATTTATAGATAGGGGTGGTTGTCATTGGCTTTTATGCTCGTCATGACATAAGAGATGTGTGTACAAAATTTTATGTCTCTATGACAAACTAAATTCTTGGGTCCATTATAAGTTTGTAGGGGCGCTGGAGAGCCATTTCTAAAGATAACCCTTTTATTTACATATTTTTGTGTTCAGGTCATGAATGTGCACAAACGCCTTTTTGGGTCCAACTCGATCCGAGAAGGCGCTTGAGAGTTAAGAGACGCTTTATTTTCACAAAAAAAAATGGCCACCTCGTTACAGGCTTGCCACACCCATACCCGATAAGATATCAACAACAAAGTCACAACTTTGGTTGGCACACGTGTCTAGATGATACTCACCAAATTTGGGGCCATTTAGATTAAAACACAATGATTTGCATCTTTCTGCGCAAAGTGCGATTTTAGTGGCGCGTTTCCCCACATGGCGGACTTCCTGTTAAGTTTAGGGTGTGACTGTCATTGACTTTTCTGTTTGCCCTGAGGTGTCCTATGGATATACCAAGTTTCATTTTTCTACGTTGGAAAAAGTTACTTTCACTTTCCATAGGCCCAATGTATTTTGACTTTTGTAGGGTCGCCACTGAGTCATTTTTCGTATTTTTTCTCGACTTCAAATACATAAATTTTTTGAGCTTGAAGTCTGGGACCAATAAAATGACTTTTAGTTGCATGTTCACTGGGTCAAATTTAGGATCATTTCGACAAGAAAGATAAAAAAAAAAAAAAAAAAAAAAATCCGAGCAAAACAATAGGCCCTCGGCCATCACCGGCTCGGGCCTAATTAAAGCATAGCGGCGATAAAGGCCTCGCCTCCCTTGAGACAGCGGAGACATGCACTCGGAGGATTGCATTTGTGCTTTAAAGCGTAAACTTCAGGGTAATGTCAAATAACCGGGCCTGTGCTACTGCTGGGGCCTGCTACACCACCTTGTAATTTAGAGTTAAAGGTCTCACAATCCCTGGTTTTCCTGGGAGCTGTCTGAACCTTTGAAAATAATAGATTGTGCTTGGGCTAAGGCAGAAAAACAAAGTACTGGCTGGAGATTTGAGATGACTCAGGAATCGCTGCACCCCCTGTTTAAAAGGCAAAATGTAAATATTACTTGTCTAAAAGTACAAGGTTACAAGTTCCAAAGGATTCTGAGGAGTTTTCTAAGACTCTAGCCTTGGCTCTGGAGGGCCTCCTCCAAAGGAAGGATCCTGGCAATTGGGAAATGGCATTTATTTCCCAAAGAAATGGCTGCCTCTTCACAGACTCATTACGACCACAGCCACAAATGTAACAAAAACAAATTGATAACTTTTTGTGTCTAGATGATACTCACCAAATTTGGAGCCATGTTTAGATGAAAAGCCTTTGCATCTTTCTGGAGTGCGATTTAGTGGTCACGCATTCACCTAACATAGTAGACTTCCTGTTGAGTTTACGATATGGCTGTAATAAACTTTTCTGTTTGCCTGAGGTGTCCTATGGATGTACCAAGTTTTGTATTTCTACTTGGAAAAAGTTACTTTCACTTTCCATAGGCCCAATGTATTTTGACTTTTCTAGGTCGCCACTGAGTCATTTTTCGTATTTTTTTCGGGACTTCAAATACATAAATTTTTGCCGAGCTTGAAGTCTGGGACCAATAAAAATGACTTTTAGTTATCGTTTACTGGGTCAAATTGAGGATCATTTTGCAGAAAAATTATAATAAAAAAAAATATAACTCGAGCAAAAAAGTCTAGAAAAACACTTGTCTATTTTACATACATGTGTTTAGCTCATTTTGCCCAAGTTTGGTGTCTGTGGAATGAAGCAGCTATTTTCTGTGTTCTTTTAAAAAGAGGTGTATTTTAAGTCGGTTCACATTTTCAATTCAAAATGGCCGCCTTCCCGTGTGTGATAGGGTGTGGTCCCCATTGGCTTTTGTTCATAAGCCCATGGTGGATGTGTGTACCAAGTTTCATTTGCCTACAACAAACTAAAATTTTCACTTCCCATTGACTTTTTCACATATTTGGGGCGTTGCTATGGCAACACATTTATAGATAGGGGGTGGTTGTCATTGGCTTTTATGCTCGTCATGACATAAGAGATGTGTGTACCAAATTTTATGTCTCTATGACAAACTAAATTCTTGGGTCCCATTATAAGTTTGTAGGGGGCGCTGGAGAGCCATTTCTAAAGATAACCCTTTTATTTACATATTTTTGTGTTCAGGTCATGAATGTGCACAAACGCCTTTTGGGTCCAACTCGATCCGAGAAGGCGTTTGAGAGTTAAAGGACGTTTTATTTTCACAAAAATGGCCACCTCGTTACAGGCTTGCCACACCCATACCCGATAAGATATCAACAACAAAGTCACAACTTTGGTTGGCACATGTCTAGATGATACTCACCAAATTTGGGGCCATTTAGATTAAAACACAATGATTTGCATCTTTCTGCGCAAAGTGCGAATTTTAGTGGCCGCCTTTCAACATGGCGGACTTCCTGTTAAGTTTAGGGTGTGACTGTCATTGACTTTTCTGTTTGCCCTGAGGTGTCCTATGGATATACCAAGTTTCATTTTTCTACGTTGGAAAAAGTTACTTTCACTTTCCATAGGCCCAATGTATTTTGACTTTTGTAGGGTCGCCACTGAGTCATTTTTCGTATTTTTTTGGGGACTTCAAATACATAAATTTTTGCCGGGCTTGAAGTCTGGGACCAATAAAAATGACTTTTAGTTGTTCGTTTACTGGGTTAAATTGAGGATCATTTTGCAGAAAAATTATAATAAAAAAATATATACCGAATTATAATAAAAAAATATAACTCGAGCAAAAAGTCTAGAAAAACACTTGTCTCCTTTACATACATGTGTTTAGCTCATTTTGCCCAAGTTTGGTGTCTGTGGAATGAAGCAGCTATTTTCTGTGTACTTTTAAAAAAGAGGTGTATTTTAAGTCGGTTCACATTTTCAATTCAAAATGGCCGCCTTCCGTGTGTGATAGGGTGTGGTCCCCATTGGCTTTTTGTTCATAAGCCCATGGTGGATGTGTGTACCAAGTTTTATTTGCCTACAACAAACTAAAATTTCACTTCCCATTGACTTTTTCACATTTTTGGGGCGTTGCTATGGCAACACATTTATAGATAGGGGTGGTTGTCATTGGCTTTTATGCTCGTCATGACATAAGAGATGTGTGTACCAAATTTTATGTCTCTATGACAAACTAAATTCTTGGGTCCCATTATAAGTTTGTAGGGGCGCTGGAGAGCCATTTCTAAAGATAACCCTTTTATTTACATATTTTTGTGTTCAGGTCATGAATGTGCACAAAGCGCCTTTTTGGGTCCAACTCGATCCGAGAAGGCGTTTGAGAGTTAAGAGACGTTTATTTTCACAAAAATGGCCACCTCGTTACAGGCTTGCCACACCCATACCCGATAAGATATCAACAACAAAGTCACAACTTTGGTTGGCACACGTGTCTAGATGATACTCACCAAATTTGGGGCCATTTAGATTAAAACACAATGATTTGCATCTTTCTGCGCAAAGTGCGATTTTAGTGGCGCGCGTTTCACCCACATGGCGGACTTCCTGTTAAGTTTAGGGTGTGACTGTCATTGACTTTTCTGTTTGCCCTGAGGTGTCCTATGGATATACCAAGTTTCATTTTCTACGTTGGAAAAAGTTACTTTCACTTTCCATAGGCCCAATGTATTTTGACTTTTCTAGGGGTCGCCACTGAGTCATTTTTCGTATTTTTTTTTTCGGGGACTTCAAATACATAAATTTTTTGCCGGGCTTGAAGTCTGGGACCAATAAAAATGACTTTTAGTTGTTCGTTTACTGGGTTAAATTGAGGATCATTTTGCAGAAAAATTATAATAAAAAAATATATACCGAATTATAATAAAAAAAAATATAACTCGAGCAAAAAAGTCTAGAAAAACACTTGTCTCCTTTTACATACATGTGTTTAGCTCATTTGCCCAAGTTTGGTGTCTGTGGAATGAAGCAGCTTTTTCTGTGTACTTTTAAAAAGAGGTGTATTTTAAGTCGGTTCACATTTTCAATTCAAAATGGCCGCCTTCCGTGTGTGATAGGGTGTGGTCCCCATTGGCTTTTTTGTTCATAAGCCCATGGTGGATGTGTGTACCAAGTTTCATTTGCCTACAACAAACTAAAAATTTCACTTCCCATTGACTTTTTTCACATTTTTGGGGGCGTTGCTATGGCAACACATTTATAGATAGGGGTGGTTGTCATTGGCTTTTATGCTCGTCATGACATAAGAGATGTGTGTACCAAATTTTATGTCTCTATGACAAACTAAATTCTTGGGTCCCATTATAAGTTTGTAGGGGCGCTGGAGAGCCATTTCTAAAGATAACCCTTTTATTTACATATTTTGTGTTCAGGTCATGAATGTGCACAAACGCCTTTTTGGGTCCAACTCGATCCGAGAAGGCGTTTGAGAGTTAGAGGCGTTTTATTTTCACAAAAATGGCCACCTCGTTACAGGCTTGCCACACCCATACCCGATAAGATATCAACAACAAAGTTACAACTTTGGTTGGCACACGTGTCTAGATGATACTCACCAAATTTGGGGCCATTTAGATTAAAACACAATGATTTGCATCTTTCTGCGCAAAGTGCGATTTTAGTGGCCGTTTCACCCCACATGGCGGACTTCCTGTTAAGTTTAGGGTGTGACTGTCATTGACTTTTCTGTTTGCCCTGAGGTGTCCTATGGATATACCAAGTTTCATTTTCTACGTTGGAAAAAGTTACTTTCACTTTCCATAGGCCCAATGTATTTTGATTTTGTAGGGGTCGCCACTGAGTCATTTTTATATTTTTCTGCGACTTCAAATACATAAATTTTTCGCCGAGCTTGAAGTCTGGGACCAATAAAAATGACTTTTAGTTGTTCGTTTACTGGGTTAAATTGAGGATCATTTTGCAGAAAAATTATAATAAAAAATATATACCGAATTATAATAAAAAAAATATAACTCGAGCAAAAAGTCTAGAAAAACACTTGTCTATTTTACATACATGTGTTTAGCTCATTTTGCCCAAGTTTGGTGTCTGTGGAATGAAGCAGCTTTTTTCTGTGTACTTTTAAAAAAGAGGTGTATTTTAAGTCGGTTCACATTTTCAATTCAAAATGGCCGCCTTCCGTGTGTGATAGGGTGTGGTCCCCATTGGCTTTTGTTCATAAGCCCATGGTGGATGTGTGTACCAAGTTTATTTGCCTACAACAAACTAAAATTTCACTTCCCATTGACTTTTTCACATATTTGGGGCGTTGCTATGGCAACACATTTATAGATAGGGGTGGTTGTCATTGGCTTTTATGCTCGTCATGACATAAGAGATGTGTGTACCAAATTTTATGTCTCTATGACAAACTAAATTCTTGGGTCCCATTATAAGTTTGTAGGGGCGCTGGAGAGCCATTTCTAAAGATAACCCTTTTATTTACATATTTTGTGTTCAGGTCATGAATGTGCACAAAACGCCTTTTTTGGGTCCAACTCGATCCGAGAAGGCGTTTGAGAAGAGAGGCGTTTTATTTTCACAAAAATGGCCACCTCGTTACAGGCTTGCCACACCCATACCCGATAAGATATCAACAACAAAGTCACAACTTTGGTTGGCACACGTGTCTAGATGATACTCACCAAATTTGGGGCCATTTAGATTAAAACACAATGATTTGCATCTTTCTGCGCAGTGCGATTTTAGTGGTGTATGCGTTTCACCCCACATGGCGGACTTCCTGTTGAGTTTAGGGTGTGACTGTCATTGGCTTTTCTGTTTGCCCTGAGGTGTCCTATGGATATACCAAGTTTCATTTTTCTACGTTGGAAAAAGTTACTTTCACTTTCCATAGGCCCAATGTATTTTGATTTTGTAGGGTCGCCACTGAGTCATTTTTGTATTTTTTTGGCGACTTCAAATACATAAATTTTTGCCGAGCTTGAAGTCTGGGACCAATAAAATGACTTTTCGTGCATGTTCACTGGGTCAAATTTAGGATCATTGGGTGCAGAAGAAAAATAAAAAAAAAAAAAAAAATCCGAGCAAAAACAATAGGCCCTCCCGGTCATCAGGCTCGAATATTAGCACATATCGCGATAAAGGCCCTCGCCTCCCTTGAGACCAACACATGCACTCGGAGGATTGCATTTGTGCCTTAAAGCGTAAATGGCATTTATTTCACAAAAATGGCTGCCAATTCACAAACTCATTACGACCACAGCCATACCCATAAGATATCAAAAACAAATTGTAACTTTTTTTCACACGTGTCTAGATGATACTCACCAAATTTGGAGCTGTTTAGATGAAAAGCTGCAATTTAGTGGTTCCTGTTGAGTTTACGGTATGGCTGTCATTGCTTTTCTGTTTGCCCTGAGGTGTGCTATGGATGTACCAAGTTTCATGTATTTCTACGTTGGAAAAAGTTACTTTCACTTTCCATAGGCCCAATGTATTTTGACTTTTGTAGAATTCGCCACTGAGTCATTTTTCGTATTTTTTTGGGACTTCAAATACATAAATTTTTGCTGGGCTTGAAGTCTGGGACCAATAAAAATGACTTTTAGTTCCACGTTTACTGGGTCAAATTGAGGATCATTTTGCAGAAAAATTATAATAAAAAAATATACCAAATTATAATAAAAAAATATAACTCGAGAGCAAAAGTCTAGAAAAACACTGTCTATTTTACATACATGTGTTTAGCTCATTTTGCCCAAGTTTGGTGTCTGTGGAATGAAGCAGCTATTTTCTGTGTACTTTTAAAAAGAGAGGTGTATTTTAAGTCGGTTCACATTTTCAATTCAAAATGGCCGCCTTCCGTGTGTGATAGTGTGGTCCCCATTGGCTTTTTGTTCATAAGCCCATGCTGGATGTGTGTACCAAGTTTCATTTGCGACAAACTAAAATTTTCACTTCCCATTGACTTTTTCCAAATATTTGGGGCGTTGCTATGGCAACACATTTATAGATAGGGGTGGTTGTCATTGGCTTTTATGCTCGTCATGACATAAGAGATGTGTGTACCAAATTTCATGTCTCTATGACAAACTAAATTCTTGGGTCCCATTATAAGTTTGTAGGGGCGCTGGAGAGCCATTTCTAAAGATAACCCTTTTATTTACATATTTTTGTGTTCAGGTCATGAATGTGCACAAACGCCTTTTTAGGTCCAACTCGATCCGAGAAGGCGTTTGAGAGTTAAGAGACGTTTTATTTTCACAAAAATGGCCACCTCGTTACAGGCTTGCCACACCCATACCCGATAAGATATCAACAACAAAGTCACAACTTTGGTTGGCACACGTGTCTAGATGATACTCACCAAATTTGGGGCCATTTAGATTAAAACACAATGATTTGCATCTTTCTGCAAGAGTGCGATTTTAGTGGCATCGTTTCACCCACATGGCGGACTTCCTGTTGAGTTTAGGGTGTGCTGTCATTGACTTTTCTGTTTGCCCTGAGGTGTCCTATGGATGTACCAAGTTTCATTTTTTCGTTGGAAAAAGTTACTTTCACTTTCCATAGGCCCAATGTATTTTGACTTTTCTATTCGCCACTGAGTCATTTTTCGTATTTTTTTCGGGGACTTCAAATACATAAATTTTTCGCCGGGCTTGAAGTCTGGGACCAATAAAAATGACTTTTAGTTGTTCGTTTACTGGGTTAAATTGAGGATCATTTTGCAGAAAAATTATAATAAAAAAATATATACCAAATTATAATAAAAAAATATAACTCGAGCAAAAAAGTCTAGAAAAACACTTGTCTATTTTACATACATGTGTTTAGCTCATTTTGCCCAAGTTTGGTGTCTGTGGAATGAAGCAGCTATTTTCTGTGTACTTTTAAAAAGGTGTATTTTAAGTCGGTTCACATTTTCAATTCAAAATGGCCGCCTTCCGTGTGTGATAGGGTGTGGTCCCCATTGGCTTTTTGTTCATAAGCCCATGCTGGATGTGTGTACCAAGTTTCATTTGCCTACAACAAACTAAAATTTCACTTCCCATTGACTTTTTCCAAATATTTGGGGCGTTGCTATGGCAACACATTTATAGATAGGGGGTGGTTGTCATTGGCTTTTATGCTCGTCATGACATAAGAGATGTGTGTACCAAATTTTATGTCTCTATGACAAACTAAATTCTTGGGTCCATTATAAGTTTGTAGGGGCGCTGGAGAGCCATTTCTAAAGATAACCCTTTTATTTACATATCTTTGTGTTCAGGTCATGAATGTGCACAAACGCCTTTTTTGGGTCCAACTCGATCCGAGAAGGCGTTTGAGGATAAGACGTTTTATTTTCACAAAAATGGCCACCTCGTTACAGGCTTGCCACACCCATACCCGATAAGATATCAACAACAAAGTCACAACTTTGGTTGGCACACGTGTCTAGATGATACTCACCAAATTTGGGGCCATTTAGATTAAAACACAATGATTTGCATCTTTCTGCGCAAAGTGCGATTTTAGTGGCGCGCGTTTCACCCCACATGGCGGACTTCCTGTTAAGTTTAGGGTGTGACTGTCATTGACTTTTCTGTTTGCCCTGAGGTGTCTATGGATATACCAAGTTTCATTTTCTACGTTGGAAAAAGTTACTTTCACTTTCCATAGGCCCAATGTATTTTGACTTTTCTAGGGGTCGCCACTGAGTCATTTTTCGTATTTTTTTAGTGACTTCAAATACATAAATTTTTGCCAGGCTTGAAGTCTGGGACCAATAAAAATGACTTTTAGTTGTTCGTTTACTGGGTTAAATTGAGGATCATTTTACAGAAAAATTATAATAAAAAATATATACGAATTATAATAAAAAAATATAACTCGAGCAAAAAGTCTAGAAAAACACTTGTCTCATTTACATACATGTGTTTAGCTCATTTTGCCCAAGTTTGGTGTCTGTGGAATGAAGCAGCTTTTTCTGTGTACTTTTAAAAAGAGGTGTATTTTAAGTCGGTTCACATTTTCAATTCAAAATGGCCGCCTTCCTGTGTGTGATAGGGTGTGGTCCCCATTGGCTTTTTGTTCATAAGCCCATGGTGGATGTGTGTACCAAGTTTTATTTGCCTACAACAAACTAAAAATTTCACTTCCCATTGACTTTTTCACATTTTTGGGGCGTTGCTATGGCAACACATTTATAGATAGGGGTGGTTGTCATTGGCTTTTATGCTCGTCATGACATAAGAGATGTGTGTACAAATTTTATGTCTCTATGACAAACTAAATTCTTGGGTCCATTATAAGTTTGTAGGGGCGCTGGAGAGCCATTTCTAAAGATAACCCTTTTATTTACATATTTTTGTGTTCAGGTCATGAATGTGCACAAAGCGCCTTTTAGGTCCAACTCGATCCGAGAAGGCGTTTGAGAGTTAAGAGCGTTTTATTTTCACAAAAATGGCCACCTCGTTACAGGCTTGCCACACCCATACCCGATAAGATATCAACAACAAAGTCACAACTTTGGTTGGCACACGTGTCTAGATGATACTCACCAAATTTGGGGCCATTTAGATTAAAACACAATGATTTGCATCTTTCTGCGCAAAGTGCGATTTTAGTGGCGCGCGTTTCACCCCACATGGCGGACTTCCTGTTAAGTTTAGGGTGTGACTGTCATTGACTTTTCTGTTTGCCCTGAGGTGTCCTATGGATATACCAAGTTTCATTTTTCTACGTTGGAAAAAGTTACTTTCACTTTCCATAGGCCCAATGTATTTTGATTTTGTAGGATTCGCCACTGAGTCATTTTTCGTATTTTTTTTTGGCGACTTCAAATACATAAATTTTTTGCCAGGCTTGAAGTCTGGGACCAATAAAAATGACTTTTCGTGCATGTTCACTGGGTCAAATTTAGGATCATAGGTCACAGAAAAAGAAAAAAAAAAAAAAAAAAAAAAAAAAATCCGAGCAAAACAATAGGCCCTCCCGGTCATCACCGGCTCGGGCCTAATTAAAGCATAGCGGCGATAAAGGCCCTCGCCTCCCTTGAGACCAGGACACATATATTCGGAGGATTGCATGTCGTGCTTTAAAGCAAATTTGGAGCTGTTTAGATGAAAACCCTTTAGCACAAAGTGTCACGATTTAGGTGGTCATGTATTCCACCCAACATAGTAGATTTTCTGTTGAGTTTCGGTATGGCTGTAATAAACTTTTCTGTTTGCCTAAGGTGTCCTATGGATGTACCAAGTTTTGTATTTCTACATTGGAAAAATTTACTTTCATTTTCCATAGAACCAATGTATTTTGACTTTTCTAGGGTCGCCACTGAGTCATTTTTCATATTTTTTTCGGGACTTCAAATACATAAATTTTTGCCGGCTTGAAGTCTGGGACCAATAAAAATGACTTTTAGTTGCACGCTTACTGGGTCAAATTGAGGATCATTTTGCAGAAAAATTATAATAAAAAAATATATACCAAATTATAATAAAAAATATAACTCGAGCAAAAGTCTAGAAAAACACTTGTCTATTTTACATACATGTGTTTAGCTCATTTTGCCCAAGTTTGGTGTCTGTGGAATGAAGCAGCTTTTTTCTGTGTACTTTTAAAAAGAGGTGTATTTTAAGTCGGTTCACATTTTCAATTCAAAATGGCCGCCTTCCCGTGTGTGATAGGTGTGGTCCCATTGGCTTTTTTGTTCATAAGCCCATGGTGGATGTGTGTACCAAGTTTCATTTGCCTACAACAAACTAAAAATTTCACTTCCCATTGACTTTTTTCACATTTTTTGGGACGTTGCTATGGCAACACATTTATAGATAGGGGGTGGTTGTCATTGGCTTTTATGCTCGTCATGACATAAGAGATGTGTGTACCAAATTTTATGTCTCTATGACAAACTAAATTCTTGGGTCCCATTATAAGTTTGTAGGGGGCGCTGGAGAGCCATTTCTAAAGATAACCCTTTTATTTACATATTTTTGTGTTCAGGTCATGAATGTGCACAAACGCTTTTGGGTCCAACTCGATCCGAGAAGGCGTTTGAGAGTTAAGAGACGTTTATTTTCACAAAATGGCCACCGTTACAGGCTTGCCACACCCATACCCGATAAGATATCAACAACAAAGTCACAACTTTGGTTGGCACACGTGTCTAGATGATACTCACCAAATTTGGGGCCATTTAGATTAAAACACAATGATTTGCATCTTTCTGCGCAAGGGGTGCGATTTTAGTGGCCGCGCGTTTCACCCCACATGGCGGACTTCCTGTTGAGTTTAGGGTGTGACTGTCATTGACTTTTCTGTTTGCCCTGAGGTGTCCTATGGATGTACCAAGTTTCATTTTTCTACATTGGAAAAAAGTTACTTTCACTTTCCATAGGCCCAATGTATTTTGACTTTTCTAGGGTCGCCACTGAGTCATTTTTCGTATTTTTTTCGGGACTTCAAATACATAAATTTTTCGCTGGGCTTGAAGTCTGGGACCAATAAAATGACTTTTAGTTGTACGCTTTACTGGGTTAAATTGAGGATCATTTTGCAGAAAAATATGATAAAAATATATACCGAATTATAAAAAAATATAACTCGAGCAAAAAGTCTAGAAAACACTTGTCTATTTTACATACATGTGTTTAGCTCATTTTGCCCAAGTTTGGTGTCTGTGGAATGAAGCAGCTTTTTTCTGTGTACTTTTAAAAAAGAGGTGTATTTTAAGTCGGTTCACATTTTCAATTCAAAATGGCCGCCTTCCTGTGTGTGATAGGGTGTGGTCCCCATTGGCTTTTTTGTTCATAAGCCCATGGTGGATGTGTGTACCAAGTTTCATTTGCCTACAACAAACTAAAAATTTCACTTCCCATTGACTTTTTTCACATTTTTGGGACGTTGCTATGGCAACACATTTATAGATAGGGGGTGGTTGTCATTGGCTTTTATGCTCGTCATGACATAAGAGATGTGTGTACCAAATTTTATGTCTCTATGACAAACTAAATTCTTGGGTCCCATTATAAGTTTGTAGGGGGCGCTGGAGAGCCATTTCTAAAGATAACCCTTTTATTTACATATTTTTGTGTTCAGGTCATGAATGTGCACAAACGCCTTTTTGGGTCCAACTCGATCCGAGAAGGCGTTTGAGAGTTAAGAGACGTTTTATTTTCACAAAAATGGCCACCTCGTTACAGGCTTGCCACACCCATACCCGATAAGATATCAACAACAAAGTCACAACTTTGGTTGGCACATGTGTCTAGATGATACTCACCAAATTTGGGGCCATTTAGATTAAAACACAATGATTTGCATCTTTCTGCGCAAGGGGTGCGATTTTAGTGGCTGGTTTCACCCCACATGGCGGACTTCCTGTTAAGTTTAGGTGTGACTGTCATTGACTTTTCTGTTTGCCCTGAGGTGTCCTATGGATATACCAAGTTTCATTTTTCTACGTTGAAAAAAACTTACTTTCACTTTCCATAGGCCCAATGTATTTTGATTTTGTAGGGTCGCCACTGAGTCATTTTTCGTATTTTTTTCGGCGACTTCAAAACATAACATTTTCGCCAGCTTGAAGTCTGGGACCAATAAAATGACTTTTAGCGTGCATGTTCACTTGGTCAAATTTAGGATCATTTGGTCACAATAAAAATAAAAAATAAAAAAACCCGAGCAAAAACAATAGGCCCTCCCGGTTATCACCGGCTCGGGCCTAATTAAAGCCGCAAGCGGCGATAAAGGCCCTCGCCTCCCTTGAGACCGCGGGGACACATGCACTCGGAGGATTGCATTTCGTAGCACAAGGGGTCACGCATTCCACCCAACATAGTAGATTTCCTGTTAAGTTTACAATATGGCTGTAATAAACTTTTCTGTTTGCCCTGAGGTGTCCTATGGATGTACCAAGTTTCATTTTTCTACGTTGGAAAAAAGTTACTTTCACTTTCCATAGGCCCAATGTATTTTGATTTTGTAGGGGTCGCCACTGAGACATTTTTTGTATTTTTTTTTTCGGGGACTTCAAATACATAAATTTTTCGCCGAGCTTGAAGTCTGGGACCAATTAAAATGACTTTTAGTTGCACGTTTACTGGGTCAAATTTAGGATCATTTTGCAGAAAAATTATAAAAAAAAAAACCAAATTATAATAAAAAAAAATATAACTCGAGCAAAAAAGTCTAGAAAAACGCTTGTCTATTTTACATACATGTGTTTAGCTCATTTTGCCCAAGTTTGGTGTCTGTGGAATGAAGCAGGTATTGTCTGTGTTCTTTTAAAAAAGAGGTTTATTTTAAGTCGGTTCACATTTTCAATTCAAAATGGCCGCCTTCCCGTGTGTGATAGGGTGTGGTCCCCATTGGCTTTTTTGTTCATAAGCCCATGGTGGATGTGTGTACCAAGTTTCATTTTTCTACGTTGGAAAAAAGTTACTTTCACTTTCCATAGGCCCAATGTATTTTGATTTTGTAGGGGTCGCCACTGAGTCATTTTTCGTATTTTTTTTTCGGCGACTTCAAATACATAAATTTTTCGCCGAGCTTAAAAAATTGGACCAATAAAAATGACTTTTCGTTCATGTTCACTGGGTCAAATTTAGGATCATAGGTCGACAATAAAAAAAAAAAAAAAAAAAAATAAATAAATAAATAATCCGAGCAAAAACAATAGGCCCTCCCGGCCATCACCGGCTCGGGCCTAAAAAAAGGAAATAATCCGAGCAAAAACAATAGGCCCTCCCGGCCATCACCGGCTCGGGCCTAAATATATACCGAATTATAATAAAAAAAAATATAACTCGAGCAAAAAAGTCTAGAAAAACACTTGTCTCTTTTACATACATGTGTTTAGCTCATTTTGCCCAAGTTTGGTGTCTGTGGAATGAAGCAGCTATTTTTTGTTGTTTTTTAAAAAAGAGGTGTATTCTAAGTCGGACCAAATTTTCAATTCAAAATGGCCGCCTTCCCGTGTGTGATAGGGTGTGGTCCCCATTGGCTTTTTTGTTCATAAGCCCATGGTGGATATGTGTACCAAGTTTCATTTGCCTACAACAAACTAAAAATTTCACTTCCCATTGACTTTTTTCACATTTTTGGGACGTTGCTATGGCAACACATGTATAGATAGGGGGTGGTTGTCATTGGCTTTTATGCTCGTCATGACATAAGAGATGTGTGTACCAAATTTTATGTCTCTATGACAAACTAAATTCTTGGGTCCCATTATAAGTTTGTAGGGGCGCTGGAGAGCCATTTCTAAAGATAACCCTTTTATTTACATATCTTTGTGTTCAGGTCATGAATGTGCACAAACGCCTTTTTGGTTCCAACTCGATCCGAGAAGGCGTTTGAGAGTTAAGAGACGTTTTATTTTCACAAAATGGCCACCTCGTTACAGGCTTGCTACACCCATACCCGATAAGATATCAACAACAAAGTTACAACTTTGGTTGGCACATGTGTCTAGATGATACTCACCAAATTTGGGGCCATTTAGATTATAACACAATGATTTGCATCTTTCTGCGCAAAGTGCGATTTTAGTGGCGCGCGTTTCACCCCTACATGGCGGACTTCCTGTTAAGTTTAGGTGTGACTGTCATTGACTTTTCTGTTTGCCCTGAGGTGTCCTATGGATATACCAAGTTTCATTTTTCTGCGTTGAAAAAAACTTACTTTCACTTTCCATAGGCCCAATGGATTTTGATTTTGTAGGGTCGCCACTGAGTCATTTTTCGTTTTTTTTCGCGACTTCAAAACATACCATTTTCGCCGAGCTTGAAGTCTGGGACCAATAAAAATGACTTTTTGTGCATGTTCACTGGGTCAAATTTAGGATCATTTGGTCACAATAAAGATAAAAAAAAAAAAATAAAAAATACGAGCAAAAACAATAGGCCCTCCCGGCCATCACCGGCTCGGGCCTAATTATATATATTTCTGTGTAAACAAAAAGCCTCAATACTGGCACTGTCTTCACATCAATGTAACAATTCCAAGTCTCAATTAAACTACTGCATATTTCAATTAAACAACAATTAAACTATGTGGCACAGTAACAACTCCCTTGTTTCAATTAAACAAACATTTCAGTCGGCAATGTGATCTGAACTAGCTCGTATCGCGGCTCCAGTATGCCAAGAAGATGTCGAAATCCTATATTTTCAACAGCCAACAATGGCTGGTCATCAAGTGCAATAAAGTATGCAATTCCCTCTGTTATTTTTAGTGCCCGTGGATTATCTCTGGACATCTTCTCGCGCTTCTGTAAAACCTGTGTTAATGTTGGCTGCTGAGTTGCTTGTTTAGCTTGACTAAACTGTGTGTATTCAGCACTATGATGCGTCTTCAGATGTTTAATTAGATTGCTGGTGTTAAACAATGAACTTTCTTTTCCTCCTCTCGACACCTTAGCTGAACATAACTTACAGTCTGCCTTACTGCTGTCATTATCCCTTGGCTTGAAATGAGCCCAAACATTTTACATTCATATGGCGTTAGCCTCAACAAAGCAGCGGCTCGCGGCGGCCAGTTTCGTTTCACAAAACGCACGTGGTATCGGTGCGTGGTATCGGCTCGTTTTTATGAGTACGAGTACGAGTACATGAGGACAGTATCGACCCGATACCCGATACCAGTATCGGTATCGGGCCATCCCTATCTCCAATGCCTTAAAACGGAGAGCAAAACCAGAGAGACGTGGAAGAAAAGGGAAGACAACCATCAAAATGGATCGAAGAATAACCAGAATGGCAAAGGCTCAGCCAATGATCAGCTCCAGGATCAAAGACAGTCTAGAGTTACCTGTAAGTACTGTGATAGTTTGAAAACGTCTGTGTGAAGCTAATCTCTTTTCAAAATCCCTATTTAAAAAAAAAATAAAAAAGGCTTGTGCAGAAGAGGTTACAATTTGCCAAAGAACACATCAACTGGCCTAAAGAGAAATGGAGGAACATTTTGTGACTGATGAGAGTAAAATTGTTCTTTTTGGGTCCAAGGGCCAGGGGCGTAGCACCAAATTCTGGGCCCTGTATACTCTCAATGTCAGTGGGCCCCCTACACATGCCATTGTACGATGCGGGTTAGCAAAATGAAAATTCAATTTTGAATGATTTTTTTTTATTATTTGAATATAAACAAGTATAAATAGTGTTTAAATCTATTTGGCCTACTTGTGCTCAAATATCTTTAAACCTTAGGCTACATCGGGTTTGTGTACTAACATTCTGATACATGATACTGATGCAAGTTTTAAATTAAAAACATTTATTTTTGAACAGGAGAACACTAGACAACTGTACCCTTAGAAACCAATCAAATATGTTGGGAATGATGGGAATTAAAGGAAATTAATAGAAATTAACTGGAATTTGGTGATAATTTCAATAAACTATCATATCCAAACATAAATATCAAAAATTATTTTTTTAAATAGTAAAACTATGTAAACAACATGATCTTTTATCAGATTTATTATAGAGTAGAACTTTAAAACTTTAACTCTTGTACTGAACCATTATTCTTCCACGGAATAACAAAAACATGAATGTTGAGTAAAATATTGCTCATCATTACACTTTATGTAGTTTGCAAGCTCAAGTGTGTCCTCAGTACTCCAGGGTTGAAGAAATCATCAGTGCATGTGATGGAGGAATGCACAGTGCATGTAGGGGGCGTGGCCTCAGTAGCCCTGCAGTGTGCATGTGATTTAATAGCAGAGATATTTAAGTGTGCTGCATTAAATCCACTTGTTTTAGCCAAGATTATGCTACAATATATTTTCCTCAACTATATTTAAGTTCCCTGTTAAAGGAATAACCTTTCAGTTTTGTAAATTCCCATTAATTCCCTTATATTCCTGTTAACTTCCATGGAAATTTTCCAACTTTGAAAATTCCCAGAATTTTGCAACCCTATTCATTGCCTTTAATAACATCATGAAGTTATTGAGCATTGACTATAGCTTTTAAGCACAGCACTGTGCTGCAATGCTAGGGCTTTTCACCAAACAAAAATGATAATTTGCTTTATTGCTCAAATCAATATTACCTGTGTGCACTTGAGAACACAGTGATATTAGTAGGCACATCTACATGTGCAGAAATATAGGCAGATAATTTATTATGGAGTTTGAGAATATATCACACATTATGAGCAATAGTAGGGCTAGTGGCTTTACACTGTGCTGCCACTCTTTCCACCACTCCAATAGCACTAGGCAATAGCACACACATTGAATCAAAAGGCTTACTTATTTAAGGTAAACAGCTCACAATTAGGAAGCAAGGGGGAGCTCGCCGTTTGAGCAATGATCTCACCTTGTCTTTCCTCATTTCTGCTCTCAGCCTCATCTCCAGAACAGCAGCCAGGACTGGCCAGTGCTGCTACTGCTGGTGTGTCACTGGTTGTTTCTGAAACTGGTTAATGTTGGCAACCTGACGTTAGCTGGCCTGGCCCATAATTTAAATACAGCAACAAGCAGCCTGGTTGACAAACTAAGCTAAAGATTTAACATTAGCATACATACATTAGCAGCAGCTGTCTGGAGTTGACTACGTTAACTTTAATTGGATATAGGTGCATAACAAGCAAACACAGTTCACCTTTTGGAAAGAAAGCAGTCATCAGCTGCTTCCCCTCATTCTGCATCCTTTCTTTCTTTTTTTGAAAGGCCGATTTGGGCTTTTTGCGCAGTATGTTCAGGCTCCAAGGCTCTAGACTCACTGCCTTACTTGTTCCACGCCCATGCCAAGGGCCACAGGGTTTGTGAGACGACAGTACACAGTGAAGACAGTGAAGCAAGCATCATGATATGGGCATGTTTCTCCTACTATGGTGTTGGGCCTATTTATCACATACCAGGGATTATGGATCAGTTTGCATTTGTCAAAATACTTGAAGAGGTCATGTTGCCTTTTGCTGAAGAGGACATGTCCTTGAAATGTTTGCTTCAACAAGACAATGACCCCAAACACACGTCTTGGTTCCAAACCAACATAATTAATGTTATGGAGTGGCCAGCCCAATCCCCGGACCTTAATCCAAGAGAAGCAAAACCATGAAATGTAAATGAATTGTGGAATGTTGTTAAAGAATCATGAAGTGGAATAACAGCTAAGCGGTGCCACAAGTTGGTGCCACACAGATGTGAAGCAGTTTTAAAAAACTGTGTAAAAAAACAACAAAATATTAGTTTAGTGATTCACAGTAGTGCACGTGGCAGAGTGGTTAGCACTCCTACCTCACAGCAAGAAGGTTGTGAGTTCAAAAGCCCAGCCGACTTTATCCTCAGCTAACTCCGGTCTTTCTGTGAGGAGTTTGCATGTCCTCCACGTGTTACTGTGGGTTCTCTCCGGGTACTCCGGCTTCCTCCCACCCAGGGCCGGATTGGGACTCAGGGCGTACTCACACTAGGCACGGTTGCCATGAACCGGGCCCGAGTACGATTGTCCCCCCTCCCCACTCCCCCTCTGGCCTGCACTCACTCAGGTTTCAGCATTCGTGCCGGAGCACGCTTACGTCATTATGGTGCGACGGTTTCGGGATAAACAGGAAGAGCGGCGCTCTCTGAACACAATGGAGTCCATCGCTCTGTTTTATTTGTGGATAATTTTGTGTCGTTTGGTCCACGGTGGTCCACAGCCCTCTCACAGCATGTTGTTAAACAGATTTGTCGCCTTAGTGGCGCGAAAATTTTCACGTAATCGTGCTGCTCGTATGAGGAGGTTTGCAAGGTACCAGCTGAAGTGCAGCAAGGACTTTGCAGCTTTGATTACGGTCTACAGTTCCCGTACATCGACAAGGTAAGAATTAATATAATGAAATGTCATTGAATACAATTGAAAAGTGTATTGTGAAATTTGAAATACAATATGTGTATAATGTTTTTTTTGTAATTACGACAGTAGCGTTCTAAAGGTAATAATCATGTAACTTAATATAATTTGCTGGTTAATATTAGCTACATTCTTGTATTAAGACACCCGTATTCAACGGGACACATAACTGTTATGTATGCACTGGAGTAGTAGTTTGTTGTTTATTTAATTTCACTTCAAAGTGCTGTAAGGTAATTGTGTATGCATAAACTATATACAGTTAACAATATTTTCCATTCTGCTGCAGGACCATATGGATTCGGCAGAGATCTGCTGTGTGGTGGCAGCATGTTCTCAGCAGCTGGACAGACTGTGAGTGGAAGGCTAATTTCAGAATGAGAAGGACATCATTCTTGCAGTTGTGCAACAGCCTGCAGCCGCACCTTCAAAGACAGACCACTTCATTCAGAAAACCAGTGCCCTTGGACCAACGTGTTGCAATATGCATATGGAGACTGGCAACAAATGTAGAGTTCAGAACCATCTCCCATTTATTTGGGATTGGTCAGCACTTCTCACAAAAAAAAAAAAAAAAAAAAAACAGTATTTCACATAACACAACCATATGCAGTGGTGAAACATAATAGGCTACCTTGTGTGTGTGGTGTATAATTTATGGAAGTGTGTGGTATATATTGTAGAGGTTCGAGGTCGAATTATAAAGTGTAGAGGTTTGAGGTAGTGTTAGGTTAAAGTGCATAGTAAATATATGCTACGGTATATTAAACAACTTCTGAAAGCAAATAAGAGTATTAACAACAACAACAGCCTCATCCTGGCTTCAAATACCCGCACAGAAGACGTTAGATTCATGAGTTTGTTTGGACAAGACCTCAGTCCCATATGCCTGAGAGAAACCTGCCCTGGTGCATAGACACTGCAAGACTGGGTGTTACATGATGAAATGTTATGATTAAAATACATTTTTCATTTACATTTTCACTTCACTTTTTCTCCAACACATAATAGCAAAGAATAATCATGAACTGAATTGTCAACTTTGTCAATTATTTTAACATGCCAAGGAATGAATGTATTGTAATGACTTTACTGTAGCCCAATGATAAAGATGTAATATGTTGTCATTAAAGTACACTTTTAAACCAAGGAGAACAGGCACAGATGATTTACACTTTGGAAGCAAAAGTTAAATTTACAACTTAGGTAAAGCCTAAATCAAGTCTAAGTGCATTACCACATTGCAACATGCATAAAATGAACGGTCTGCAGACTAGCATTTAGAGAAAATAACAGGTATGTACATTAAGAATCCAAAGAGCGACATTTCCTGTCGTGAAAAACACTAGTATTGCCAGAATCAAAAGAGAGTGTAGACTTGAGTTTTCCACACCAGACTAGTGTAAATGTCAGCACAGCTATAAATAATCCACTCAAGTACAGATTCAAGTTGTTTTGGAGCGTCGCATGGAGCGTCGCAAAACCGTGACGTCACGCGTCTTGTTCCATGCTCCAGCACGGTTGGCGCTCACACTACATGCGAACCGCGCCCGAGCCCAACTAACCGTGCTCTGGCCCACCTCTTCCAAGCGGGCCAGGGGCGGCTAATCGAGCCGCGCCCGGGCACGGTTCGGAGCACTCACACTAGTCAAACGAACCGCGCTATGGTGGTCAAACGCGCTCGGGCACGGTTCAAACTGGCTAGTGTGAGTAGGCCCTCATTTTCAGCCCTGGAGTTTCATGCCTTAGACCGGCCCACTTAAGTTCCCGACTGACTATATTACAATAATAAAATTAAAACCTAAGAATATAAGTCTGCAATAGGCACATTGTTTTCTACAGTATTTTTGTCTTGTTTCCAGTCCAAATATCTTAAAAAAAAAAACTTACATCAAGATTTAGTGAACAAGTAAAATTAAGTAATTTTTTTGCTTAAAACAAGTTACATTATCTGCCAATGGGGTAAGAGAAATAATTGTTTTAGTTTTAAGCAACAAAAAACAAAAATCACTTAATTTTTAGTTTTTTTTTTTTATCCAGAAAACAAGACATAATTTCTCCTGCCATTTCACTTGTAAATGTATCTTGAATTAAGAATATTTAGATATTTGAACTGGAAACAAGTAAGAAAATGATTTTCATTGAGCAGGGCTCTTCATTACTATTATTTCTTCTGAATGACAATCCTACCTGCCCATTCTGGTGTGATGGGCTCATGACTGGTGCTTGGGGACGTTTCTGGGCCTCGCTCTTCACTGTTGGCAGCAAATGGTACTAGAGGCGGCTGCTGCTGAAGAGCTACAAGAAAAACTTTGATACATGAACGGTGGTTTACATACGACGTTGTTTTGCACGGTCGCTAGCATCTTGCACTGCTCCTAACTACCTTAATGTTAGCTTACTTACCCGCCTCGTCGTCTTCGTTTGTTTTGTTGAGAAAATATGTGCTCAGCTTTGAACATTTGGCCGCGTCAGTTTCCAAAGCTTTTATTTTTTTTATTTTTTTTTTAATTCTGGCCTTTTCAGTGCCGCCTTTTGCGCTTTTTTTTAATGCGACTTTTTTTTTATTTTGAGCTACTTGCAAGGGGCCGTGTCAGGGGGCGGGGCCAGGGAGTCAAACGTCATCATTGTCTTGCAGGCTGCACTCCGCGAAAAAATATTAAATAAAAGAGTGGGACTGCGGTAAAATAAATAAAAAGAGTGCGGCTGCGGTAAAATAATAAAAAAAAAAAAATTTTCAACCCAGTCCCATGACAACAATGGCCCTCGCGGCCAAATAAACGTACCGGCCCACCGGGAATTTTCCCGGTGCTCCCGATTAGCCAATCCGGGCCTGCTCCCACCGACCAAACAGATGCATGTATAGGTTAATTGCCAACTCTAAAGTTTCCCTAGTGAATGAATGTAAGAGTGAATTGTTGTCTGTCTCTAAATGTTAGCCCTGTGACTAACTGGCCACTGTCCAGGGTGTACCGCGCCTCAGGCCCAAAGCTGCTGGGATAGGCTCCTGACACCCGTGACCCCTAACGGGAATAAGCGGTAAAAAATAAATGAATGAATGATTCACAGGATTGCTAAATCCTAGAAACAAAAACGTTTGTACAAAATAGTTTCAACTAATTGACCAATTGCACAGCCTTAAGAGCGTGCATATAATGAATGCTGGGTCTTGTTTTCTGAGAATATACTGCACTTAGCAATAAAAATATACTAAAAACCTGGATTATTCTGGTAAGTCACATTGTACTGCTATTATTTTCAACTATACAGTATATGGAAAAGAGCGGTCCAAGCACTGAGCCCTGTGGCTTCCCTGTGTTGAGATAATTAATTAGACCACATAAAATTATTTTGTCATCCATTAAGTACAAAGCCTATCATTCAAAGCTTATCATTTGTATGAAAAGCAGGCTTTAACACCAATAGTCCCTAGTTTATATTATAGAGAATTAAGCGTCAAGTCGCTTAATATATTTTAGAATGTAATAAACATCTTTAGCTACATTTAGTCATTTAGCTGACACTTTTATCCAAAGCGACTTACATTAAGCTTCCAATTACGTGTTACAGCTGGAACACCACTAGAGGCAAGGTGGGCTAAGTGTCCTGCCCAAGGACACAACCACAGTATGAACTGTGGGGAGGTGGGAATCGAACCACCTACCTTCCGATTGAAGGACACCAGCTCTAACACAGCTATTTTATACAAAGAGTAACGGCAGAAGATTTTTATTTTCTTTAGTCATGTTTTGAAATGTAACTTTTTCAGGTCAAATGTACTGTCATCACATTACCCACTTTACAAAGTGTCCAAATAAAAAAAAAATAAATAAATAAATATATATATATATATATATATCTTTGTAGATGGTTTGGCTTTAAATCTTTGTTCTAGTTTTGATTATTTGAGCTGGAGTCAGTAAAAACTAATTGTTCCCATAATTGTACTTGCTCTACAGTAATACAACAGCTGTTAAAATACACCAAAATACAGGAAATTACACTTGTTAAAAAGGTTCCCCAGATCCCCCAAACACATCCTTTAACTTCACACATTTACTCCCAAGTTCACTCCCCTTCTAAAGTTCTGACCCAAGAGTCACTAGTTACAGTAATAGGTCAGTGAAGCTTGTGTAGGTGGGGTCCAATGTAAGATCTTTTCATGGACCCCAAATAATCTGGCTGTGCCCTGTATTGACCATTGAGAGTAACAGATTAGAAAAGAAAATGTGTAATTTTGTGTGTAAAAGGAAAAAAGTCTAGACACACCGTTTATTTCACACTTATTTTATTAGAAATTGTTACATACATGTCTGTCCACTGCACTCCAACACAAGGTAAAAAAAAAAAAAAAAAAAAGATACTCTTCAAGGTGGTCGGAGTAAGTGTTTTCAGTCACTTTTCAGTGTGACGCTCTTGTCTATTTCTAATAATCTGTACATTTACCTCAGAGAACCTCAGTAGCCTATATAAACAAGTGACAGTCATTGACATCACACAACGCTTTTGTCATACACATCTATACACATTTAGCTAAGAGAACAACATTGTCACAAATAAGTTAACAGTTGTTATCCAATGTCTACATGTCTGAAAAACAAACCTTGTTTTTCTTCTCTTTTTAAACTTTAACAAAATTTTAATATTGCATCAATTTGGCAAGTTAAAAAAGGCAATACTATATTTGGGAAAAAGAAAGATACTTGTGAAAATGCAATGTAATTTTTATGCTCAAGCTGTGTTGAAAGGTGCTTATATAAATTAGCTTCCAAGTAGCAGTTTACTGTTATTGGTGTCTGCAGGAAACAGATCAGACAGGGCAGTGGAGCACACAGGTCTGCCCAAGACCACTACTGGTCTGAGGTACTGCAGCTGCTTGATGGCCAGGTCTCCACACCCCGCCAGGGCTTTGTCCAAGATAGACTTCAAGTCCCCAGTCACTGCACGGGGCTTCAGCAGCGGGGAATGAGTACGTCTGCGAGTGGGAGAGACCCCCAACTGGTTGTTCTCTTTGACTGAACAACTGCGTTTGAAGAAATGTTGTCGTTTAGTGCAGGTGACAGTTTTTTCTATTGGGGTACTGTCTTGTATGAACTTTAGAAAGGAGGTCTCAAAGCCTACAGGTTTGTATGCAGAAATGTCAAAGGGCCTTGGGGAAGGGCTGAGAGGCTGAGGGTCCAGCAAATTTGAAGGCTCACATAAAGACAGATCATTTTTTCGTTTTAAAGGCTGGCGAATATAAGGTGAGGGCACAGAAACTGACCCAGTCAAAATTTTAACACCATCTCTGTTTTTTGACAGATCTACAAAGCCCTCTTCAGAAATAAAGCGCAGTGAACATGGAGGTGAAAGGTCAACAGTGACTGGACGCAAAAGGGGCTTGATTTGTTCCAAGCTCAATCTCTCTGGCCGTTTAAGACAGTTCTGTGTTGGAATCACTTCTTTAGTGTCCCTACCAGTGCCTGGTTCACCATAAAGCACATCATCTGCACCAACAAGCACACCATTTCTCTCAACAGATGGCTGCCCCTGCTCTTCCTCCTCAGGGAACCCCAGTGGATCCTCATTAGTCTCACCCTGAGTCTTGGCCTTAATGGAGTGTAGGCTCTTAGGTGCAAACTGTCCCTCTGCGTTTTCTGCCTCTGTCTGATACTCCATTTTGTGAACTCCATTAGGACTAGACACGCCTGTTAACCTTGCCGACTTCCTTTGAATCATCTCTTCTAGCTGCTCTGCATTTAAAACAAGCTCATTTTCATTTTCAAAAATGTCTAGCTTGCGCATACGGTGAACATTTATGTAATGTCTGTGCAAGCTTTTCAGGTACTGGACCACTGTATCACAGTCTTGAACCATGCAAGGATAGGCAACAGGAAAACAACGGTCCTGGCACATTTGTAATGCCTCTTCATGTGATCTGAAGACATAACTCTTAAAGTCATATTTCTTTATTTTCTTATCATTCTTAGTTGTACTTTCCCTCTGTTCATTTTGGTTTGAGTCCAGAAAATGATCAGCTTCTACAGGCTCAGGACTTGACTGAATATTTTGAGTCTCAGGCGTATCAGGTTCTGCCCTTTGAGGACTCTGACTTGTCACTATAAGCTTCTTTTGGCATCCACTCAGAGACCTTTTGTGAGTGCTCTGCAGACGCACTACTAGTGAATCATAAAACCCACAGTGCTTATAAAGTGCCTGTTTCCTAAGAGCAGGATTGTGGCTGAATGCGCTAGTGCAGCCATCGAACTTGCATCTCATCACTTCCGGTTGGGAGTGGATATCATGTGTGTGACGGGCTAAGCTGCTTTTAAGGTGGTAGGAAGCGCGGCAATTGGCGAAGTGACATTTGTATTGAGGTTGAGGTTCGTCTGAATTTGGGGGAGGCCTTTTCCTGGCAGGTTCTTTTCTCATCCCCGAACTATGCTCTCCAAAATCGTTTTCCAACAAAAGCTGGGATCGGTTGTAGTGATGTATCAACTGAAGGTGGCGCACAAGGCCTGCCTGTGTGGAAAAAGCAACAGCACAGTTTTTTGCTACACAATGAAATGGTTTACTGAATTGATCTAGAATATTGCAGAGATTACTTTTAGCTACCAAACGTTTAGCTCTGCCTTGGTGCATAGTCCCAACCTCGTTCTCCCCATGTTGCTCATTGTTTGGCTCTTTCTTATTCAAGCCATCATTTCCTTCCTCTGCAGATTTTTGTTCATTCTCTGTTATTGATTGATGCATTATTGTGGTCTTTTTCTTCTTTGGTTTTGACGAGTGATCTGGCAGTTTTGTTGTTTTGTTTCCCTCACAGCGAACAGATTCACAGCTTATTTTGTCCACCAATGTGGCACTTAGGTTATGTTTCTCAATATAGTGAGTTCTCAACAAATGCTTTTGTCGGTGGGCTTTGGAACAAAGCTGGCAAACATAAGGCTTGAAGGATGTATTCCTCAAACAGGATATTTCTTTAGCCTGTTCAAGTGTCCTCCCATGTAGGGTGGTGTAGTGGCGCAGTAAGCTGTAACTCTGTGCGGTCCTGAACCCACAGCCCTTCTCCTCACATATATAAGGCTTGGCAGTTGCTAGCGATTCTTGACACCCTATATCATTTGCTGATATTTGCTTGAAGGCGCCATCCAATTCTACACCAGGAAGATGGAGAATCTTCTTTTGAAGTACTACGACAGGTGGCTTTTCCATAATTGCCAGGTGGAGTGACATATCTGATGTATTTGTTTCTTGAGTAAGCTTGGCGGGTTCACTTGACTCACTGTGAGAAGAAAAACAATTCAAGTCTAGTTTACCAAGTCCAACAACTACTTCTTTCAAAGTATCATTTATTGCACTCGCCTCATTGCTATTCCTATAAGTAGATGTGTTTTTTTCTTTTCCTTTTTTTACAAGCAAAAAAGGCATTGGGGGTTTATTCTGTCCTTTTTTATTAGTGCTCTCCATATTCTCAGCTCTTACTCCTTTAGATTTTGAGCCTCGTTCCCGGTCATGCTTATGTTCTTTGTTTTCCATTTTAAGGTGTTCTGGGTGGGCACATTTCAAATGTCTCTGGACATCCCTTGCCCTAGAAAATGTCATACCACATTTCTCAAATCCACATGTAAACTTACTTCCATCAAAACACACAGCTACCAGAGTACTTTTGGCCTCCCTGCATTCTGACGCTTCTGCAGGCGAGGAGCAACAAGAATCATCAGAGACGTGGTCATTTGCGCTCCATGAGTTATCAGATGTCATGTGACTGACTGACCCTTCACCTCCAGATGACTTATGAAGTTTTCGCTTGGCTTTTCTCTGTGCTTCCAAGTCTTGTTCCGAGAAGTGAATCTTGTGTGTGGCTAAATGCTCTATAAATGCTTTCTTGGACAAGTAGTATTTTCGACACTTAAGAGCTGTGCAAGTAAACGCAGCATCTCGAAAATGCTGAGCTTCATGATGATAGATCTGCCCCAAGTCAGAGTAAGTGATGTGACAACCTTTGAGCTCACACTGATAGTTGAGCTGATAGCTGTGTGTCTGTTTGTGTAATACCAGTTGGTTTGAAGTACTAAACCGAGCTCCACATCCTGTAACCAGGCATGTGTAAGGCTGATCGCCGCAGTGAACTTTATGGTGTTTGCGATAATGATAAGCCGAAACTAAATGGCGCCTACAAAATGCACACTTCTCCCGTTTGTCTCTCATTTTATGGAAGTACTTGACATTCTCATCAGCTCTGTGCTCTGATTTTAAATGGACGTAGAGGTACTTTGAGTGTTTAAAAATCTTTGTACAACCAGTTCCGGGGCATGGATACTCATCTCTATTTTGCAGATTGAAATGTCTATAAATGTAATCAAATGTAACATGCTCATCATCATCCAGTGGCTTTGTACTTTTAGCCTGTTGGACAATGTGGTGCAACACATCTGGGTCACGTGTGGATTTGTAATACATCATTAAAGAAGGGTCGACAATAATCTCTCCAGGTTCAATGTCGTCGTCCTCGTCGCTCTCTTTCAGCAACTCCTCAGCTTTTACATAATTTTTCTTTAAAGATGTGCCACTGTTTATATGTTGTTTTAAATGTGGAACCAGATCTTTTCTACTATTAAATCTTTGCAAGCAAACAGGGCAAGGATGGACTCTCTCCTGTGCATGCCTTTTAGAATGGTGAACAATTTGGGCATCATTGAAAGACCTCTTACAAATCTGGCATCGGAACTTAAGTTTCTTAGTCTTTGACTGTTTTTGTAAATTGCTAGATTTGTGTTTGCTCTGTGCATTTGAATCACAAAGTCCATTAAACCCGTTTTGTATCCCAGACCCTACTCTTGTTACTTGTGGCTCCAGTAGTTTACACTTTTCGTGTGAGTCTACTGCATCATCTTCTTCCCCCTCAGATTCAGGTTTCAAACCTAGAAGGGAGATACAGTGGCGTTTGAGAGTTTTCCAGTCCCAAAATTCTGGGTCAAAAGGCCAATACGATTTGAGAGCCAACAGCAACTCGCAGCGTAGTGAGTTGGGAATGACGATGTTTTCCTGGTCATACTTCTGATCCGGACGCAGGTAAAGCTCCTCGAGTAATTGGAAGACTTCTTGACTGGGGCCGAACAAGAATTCTGTCAGTAGACAGGCACGACTCACTTCGAGGTCATCTGAGAGGAGGCATGAGACCGTTTTGCAGACAGATATCCTTGAGTCCGAGTCATCCTGCTTTGGCAGTTGGAGAGCTTTCACACAGAGTTCCACTGATGGTGCTACACCCAGCTCCTCCACCTATAAAAGACAAACCATTTATTAACTAGGACACACACAGGTAATCAGGTTCATCCTTGAAGAACCTGACTTCAGCAACTTTTAGTCTTTGGAAGAAATTACCAGCTACTAAATGTTTGTCTGTACTGTATTTGTGAAATGTAAAGCGACCTTGAGCTACGGAAAGGCGCTATATAAATAAAACTTCTTCTTCTTTTACTATTTCTGGAACTTCAAGAAAGATACAAAATTCTTGAGGAGTCATGTGGGACAGCCGAGGAAGATGGCCGCACACTAGAGGAGCTCCTAAATCCCGTTGATTAATGTTCTGAATCTGGAGACATACACTTCAATTGTGGTCATAATTCTGACACCCTTTGTCGACTTTGAGGTTTCTTAAAGTTTGCAGCCTTAGGAAAATGCAAGTAATAACAAAGCAAACTTTTTCAAGGGAGCTAACACAAGGAAGAAGCAAGCTAGCATTAGCCGCGTCCCTGCACAGGCCTCAGAGCTAGAACCGCCTGAAAGCACACCTGAGACAGATGAGGCCCCTCCAGCGACAATAGAGGAGAGTGCGGGGAACGACAGCAAAAAAGACATTTTAGAAGAAATAAAGAAAATGAATGCTACTCTTCAGGGGGTGGCAAAAGATGTCACCACTATTAAAGACACAACTAAAGAACTAAAAGACTCAGTGGAAGATATAAAAGTGAGGATGGGAGAGGCGGAACAGCGTATATCAGACATCAAAGATGCTAGTGCGCTTACTGAGGCAAAAGTGGACAAATGCGAGGAGAGGCTGGAGGTGCTGTGGTCACGAGTGGAGGACCTTGAAAACCGCAGTAGGAGAAATAATGTACGGATTATCGGACTTAAAGAAGGTGTGGAGGAACCCGGAAAAGTGGATCAATATGTGACGAAAATTCTGGATAAAGCATTTGAGCTTTCAGGAAGTGAATTTGAAATTGAATGTGTGCATGGTTCCCCTGTACCAATGCCGTTCTCTAACGATCCTCCCAGGGCGATACTTGTTCGCTTTCTACGTTCATCTGCAAGGGAGAAAGTAATAAGAGTGGCCAGAGAGAAACAGGGTATTGACTGGGAAGGCGCTAAACTTTCCTTCTTTGAGAATGTTACGAGGGAGTTAGCGGAGAGGAGAAAAGCGTTCAACCCGGCGAAAAAGCATCTTCGAGAGTTACAAGTGAAGCATAGGCTGGTTTATCCAGCAACACATGTTTATGTGGAACGGACAAAAGAAAACATTCAAAGATGGAAGGAAAGCCGAGAAATTTCTGCAGGAGTCAACTTAAAGGAGTGCGGGACTTAATGTAACATATGGAGAAGTGTTTGTCAACTGAAAACTATAAAAAGGTAACAATCAATGGGTATAACGGAGCTGCAGGGGTTGTGCTGCTGTCGGACATTTAGGGTGTCTTACGGAACAAGTAAAGTTTAGGGGCTCAAGCTAATAGTTAGCTCAGGATGGGTAGGAGGGGAGGTGCGGGTTGCTTAGCAATGGTGTTCTGGGTTGCTATGCAAAGAAGTGTGTTCATTTGGTTCATGTTTGATTTCTCTAAAACAGCTAGTTTGAATGGGGCAGATATGTTTTGTAATATTGAAATAGTTTGGGCTTTGGCCAAGGTTGTAAAGCGCACAGGGAATGTCCCTCCATTATTTTTTTTTATTTATTATTTTTCTTCTATCTCTTTTTTTTGTTTTTTAGATAAAGATGAATAGGTATATTAAAAAAATGTCATGGAACAATAAAGGATGTGGGAACCCAGTTAAAAGGAGGAAGGTTCTGACATATTTAAAGTCTAAAAATACAGATATAGCATTTATCCAGGAATCTCACATTGTAGGAGAGGAAGAGGCAAAAAGGTTTAAAAGAGATTGGGAGGGCACCGTCTTTAATAGTTCATTTTCAAGTAAACAAAATGGTGTTCTGATTCTTATTAATAAAAATTTAAGCTTTGTGATGCTGAAAAAATATAATGATAAAGAAGGGTGTATTATATGTTTGGAAGCTTTAATTAACACATACATATATTATTATGTAATATTTATGCACCTAATAAAGAAGATCCAGACTTTTTTCATGGAATTAACAAGATAATAGGGGAACATGAGGGACAGGTTATATTGGCTGGAGATTTTAACCAGGTGATGGATGGGATAATTGACAAGAGCAATCCCAGGGGTAGGCATTCACCTATGGATAGAGAGGCTATTCATTTGCTGGCGGAGGATCTTAGACTGGTAGACAGCTGGAGATTAGTTAATCCTAGTTTAAGGGAATATACATTTTACTCTAACTGTCATAAAACATATTCACGGATAGATTTTATCTTGATATCAAAGTCTTTAGTAGATGCAATTGTAGGCTGTGAGATTGGTACCATTGCCATTAGTGATCATGCCACAGTAGAGTTACAAATCGATTTGAACACGGATAAAACAAAGAGGGGTCGCTGGAGGCTCAACACTATGTTGTTGCAAAATGAAATGTTTTGTGAAGAGTTAACAAAGGATTTGAAATTTTTCTTTAAAGTCAATTTAGGTTCCACAGATAAAGTAGCCACAGTTAGGAAGCGTCTAAAGCATATATAAGAGGAAAGATAATTGCATATGCGACAAAGGTAAAACAAATAAATTTAGGAGAAAATTTTTTGGAAAAAGAAATACGTGAACTGGAGAAGGATTTAGCTAGACAATATTCAAATGATAAATACCAAACTATTTGTAAATTAAAATATCAGTTAAATGATGTTTATAATAAAAAGGTTGAATTTAGACTTAGAACAAAATTTTATGAAGGAGGTGAAAAGAATGGTAGATTATTAGCGAGAGAATTGAAACAGCAAGATAACCTAAACAACATATCAATGATTAAAAAAGATAACCTTAGTGGTAACCTCATCTAAGGAAATAAACTCAATTTTCAAATCATTCTATCAAGACTTGTATACTTCTGCTGGTGCGCTTAATGAGGAGGAGCTGGAAACATTTTTTTCAGGTCTACAATTACCAAATCTTTTTAGTGAACAAAAAACAAGGCTGGATGCACCTATAACGGAAGAAGAGGTTAGAGCTGCTATTTTATCAATCAAAAATGGGAAATCGCCAGGTTTGGATGGCTTCCCAATAGAATATTATAAGAAAAATACTGATATTCTGGCTCCAATCTTGCATAAAGTTTATCTTGAGACACTAGAAATAGGCTCCTTACCGGATACATTTAATGATGCCCTTATTCCTAAAAAGGATAGGGATATTTCAGATCCAGCGAATTACCGACCAGTAAGCCTTGTAGGAGTCGATTGTAAGATTTTGACTAAGGTTTTAGCCTCCCAATTGGATAAGATATCGCCAGATTAAGAGAAAATTTTTTGGAAAAAGAAATACGTGAACTGGAGAAGATATTATAAATGGTGATCAAGTTGGCTTTATTAAGAATAGGTGTTCGGGTGATAATATAAGAAGACTTATTCATATTATGCACAAAAGTAAATCTAGTCTAGACCCGGTGGCGACTTCTCGCTTGAGAAGGCCTTTGACAGGGTAGAATGGGGCTTTCTTATGGCAACCCTATTAAGGTTCGGGATAGGGCCGGGATTTTGTAGATGGGTGAAAAACCATATATTCCAGTCCGAGGGCAGCAGTTTTGACAAATGGATTGGTGTTAGACTTTTTCCATCTCTCACGCGGGACCCGTCAGGGGTGTCCTCTGTCTCCACTGCTCTTCACAATATTTCTGGAACCACTGGCTGTAGCTATTTGCTCTAATACAGATATCAGAGGAGTTCACGCAGGGGGTGCAGAACACAAGCCGTTTCTTTATGCCGACGACATCTTAGCAGTGTTAACTGATCCCATGCAATCTCTACCAGCGTTGCTCACATGTGTTGAATCATATTCAGGATATAAAATAAATTGGTGCAAATCGGAAGGCCGCTTTCAGCATCATGCCATTCGGGACACATTACTACATTTCATTTCAAGTGTTTACAAACGGGTATGAAGTATTTAGGATTGTTATTAAACCCAGACTTAGAGAACATTATGCTTTCAAATATGGAACCTCTCCTCCTAAAAATAAAAACAAATTTGGATAGATGGGGAAAATTGAATCTTACATTATGGGGTAAAATTAATGTGATTAAAATGGTGGTAGCCCACAGTTTAATTATGTTTCCATGATGTTACCGGTAAGAATTCCTTTACATATATTTAATAAATTTAAGAAAATGATTAAAGATTTTCTGTGGAACAAGAAGAAGCCAAGAGTAAATATAAAGAAAATGTGGGCCTCTAGAGACATTAAGGGAATGGCTCTTCCAAATGTGAAATTGTATAATTTAGCATTTGAAATGTCAAGACTGGTCAAACACTGGACAGGGTTGGATTCTGAACTGAGTTGGATCAAGATTGAACAAGAACTAGTGAACCCCTTTACACCCTTGGATGTTCTTTCACAGGGATCAGCTAATAATGGACAGGACTTTCATCATAACCCGGTACTCATGTATTCTAAAGAGGTCTGGGTAGAGGTACACAAGATTTGTGGAACATCTCATTTAAGACATATTTATGCCTCGTTATGGAACAACTCTGCTGCAAAAAAACTATATATTGGAAGGAATGGCTTGCCAAAAGCATACACAGGATAAGTGACCTTTATTCAGAGGGAGTGTTTATGTCCTTTGTTGAAATAACCCAAAAATATGGGTTGACTAGGAAAACTATTTTTTGGAAATATTTACAGATAAGGGATTGTATTACCAAAGGAAAATTTACTCAAAGCACAAATGCAGTGGTGGAGTTTTTAGAATTGTCTGGTTCAGCACATAGAGCAGCTGTTTTCTACAAATTATTTAACAATTAAAAAAAAGAGATATGTGAAAACTTAAGGACCATATGGCAAAGAAATCTGAGTTGTGTCATTGGTAAAGAAGAATGGTGCAAAGTTTTGTCACACTCCAATAAATATATAAATTTACCTAGTGTAAAATTAATACATAGATGGTACTTCATGCCTTCTAAACTTCACAGAATGAGAATTATGTCCAATAATATATGCTGGAAATGCAGATCAGTTCCAGGGACATTTCTATTTGGGAATGTGGGACAGTTTACCTCTTTTGGCAAAGAGTACTGGACTGTATAGGAAGTTGGATTGGCCTGACAATACCCATGTCACCAAGATTGTGCTTATTAGGGGATCAGTCTGTGATACCAGGAGTTTTGAAATATGATTTTGTGGTAATAAAGGTGGGGGTGATTCCAGCTGCACGTGTGACTCTCAGCGTGTGGAAAGATCCATCTCCTCCAAAGTTTAACAATATTCTGAAAATTGTGTCATATGAAAAATTATTGGCCAGGATTAATAATGATAGTTTTTTTTTTTTTTTTTTTTATTTTGGGGATGTTTGGTTCTGTTAAAAAAAAAAAAAAAAAAATAAATAAAGACTTCAATTACAAAAAAAAAAAGATACAAAATTCTTCTGTAACAGCTCTAACATCAAAGCGTAGGAAAAGGTAAAGCAAAAGCTTTACAGTTTTCAAGGTGAACATGTTTCGTCTGTAATTACAAGAGACTTAATCAATTCTGAGATCAACTGGTAAAAGAGCTGAGCTTATATCTCTAGAGGGAGGGATTTGACCTGAAACTAAACCTGATTGGACCAGACTGTTCTGGTCTCATAGTTGTTAGCTCTGAAAGGACAGTGTGACTCCTGATGTGAGAGTTGTTAAGGCTCAGGAGCGTCGTTAGTGACACTGTTACATTCAGGTGTTGATGTTGTAATAGAGTGAAACTCTTTTGATGTAGGTTTCAAAACACAAAATCAGCTCTTTTACCAGTTGATCTCAGAATTGATAAAGTCTCTTGGAATTAGAGACGAAACATCTTCACCTTGAAAACTGTGTCCAGATGCTTTTACTTTAACCTCTTCTTCAAGATGACCTGGATGACCGAGAACCTTAACAGTCATCTTTCACTTATAGTTAGTGGTTTGGTGAAGCCATTTATTTTCCAACAATTGTGTTTACTCTTTTTAAATCATAATGACAACAGAAACTACCCAAATGACCCTGATTAATAGTTTATATACCCTGGTGATTTTGGCCTGATTTTGATAAAATACAGTCCCTGACAAAAGTCTTGTCGCTTGTGTACAAATTGACCTGAAGTGCCGCTGAAATATATTTCTAATCAAGATTTTTTTACAAGAAATGGCTCATTTTAATCCTAACAGCTTTTGTAATAATGTTTCAGTGCAAAACAAAACTGTCAAAAAGTATTCTAATATTCACAGCTTGGTAAAGCCCATTGAGTCAATTTTTGCAAAGACATAAGTCTTGTCGCCTTGTCATATGAGCTTCACCAGTGACTAATAATGGATCAATTAGGTCTCAGGTGTGTATAAAAACAACCCCAGTACGCTAGACCTTCACATCAACTGCAACTAGACCTCTGCAAACATGCCTAAGATTCACCCTGAGACTAAAGTTTTGATTATCAAGAGGCTGAAGACCAGATCCACTGCAGATGTGGCAGACACCTTCAATGTGTCTCAGCGTCAAGTACAGAGGATTAAAAAAACATTTGAAGACACTGGAGACGTTTCTGACAAGCCCAGGTAGGCAGACCCCGCAAGACAACTGCTCGAGAGGACCGTTTGTTGGCTCGAAAATCCAAGGCCAGCCCATTTTCCACTGCAGCAGAGCTCCACAAGACCTGGTCACATGAAGTCCCTGTGTCAACCAGAACAGTTTGTCGGATTCTGTCTCGAAATGGCCTCCATGGTCGAACCAGTGCCCAGAAGCCAGCACTAAACAAAAAACAATTGAAAAACCGTGTGGCATTTGCCAAGGCCCACAGCCTGCTAAAAGGATGGACTGGAAAAGTGGCAGAAGGTGGATTTTTCTGATGAATCTTCTGTTGAATTACACCACAGTCGCCGCAAATATTGCAGGAGACCTACTGGAGCCCGCATGGATCCGAGATTCACCCAGAAAACAGTGAAGTTTGGTGGCGGAAAAATCATGGTCTGGGGTTACATCCAGTATGGGGGTGTGCAAGAGATCTGCAGGGTGGAAGGCAACATCAATAGTCTAAAATACCAAGAAATCTTAGCTACCTCTTATGTTCCCAACCATAAAAGAGGCCAAATTCTGTAGCAGGATGGTGCTCCATCGCATACTTCCATCTCCACATCAAAGTTCCTCAAGGCGAAGAAGATCAAGATGCTCCAGGATTGGCCAGCCCAGTCACCAGACATGAACATCATTGAGCATATGTGGGGTAGGATGAAAGAGGAAGCATGGAAGACGAAACCAAAGAATATTGATGAACTCTGGGAGGCATGCAAGACTGCTTTCTTTGCTATTCCTGATGACTTCATCAATAAATTGTATGAATCCTTGCCAAACCGCATGGATGCAGTTCTTCGAGCTCATGGAAGTCACACAAGATATTAAATTTGGATCTCACAGCACCACTACTTAATTTGCTGACATATTTTTGTATTTGCGGTAAATTTGTTCAATTTCTGTATAGGTGACAAAACTTTTGTCTTGCCAAAATTTGACCTTTCTGTCTTGATTAAATGATAAATCTTTTTTCAGTGAAACTAATTTATTTCAGTTCATTAAACATCATTTGGGAGGGTTTTAGCTTTTCATATTAGCTATTTCTAACACCAATTGATTAATTAAAAGTCAGGTTAATAGCAGGTGTTTCTACACAATAGATAAGCGACAAGACTTTTGTCAGGGACTGTACACACAGGTTGACACAAACAAGGTTTGATTGGCTACTAAAGGTAACCATCCTCACCTGTGATCTGAGTGTTATGGGAATTGTATGTGTTTTCATTTAGTGTCTATGTTTTAGTTTTAGATATGATTCTTCTGTCTGCTCCATGCTATGACATGCAGGCCATCACGACCTAGGTCGCAGACTGCGTAGGAGTACTACTGGGTATAAAACGACGTGGATTGTTTACCTCTTTAAGCAAAACGCACTATGTACCTTTGATATATCTGTGTACTTTGCTTCTCCTTGCAAGGAATAAAACCTGGCCTTTCGCTTTTATAATATAATCTGTCTCCGTGTCTCTCTGGATAATATAAGGATATAGAATTCTTTTGGACATATAGAATTCTTATAACATTTGGTGCCGTGACCCGGATCTCAATATTCGTTGTTTCTCATACAAAGAGGTGAGCTGACGTGCACGGAGAAATGCACAAAGAAAGCATTTCTTGTAAGTCCCAAGCTGTGCTATTTAGCAGTAATGGCCAGATATCCCCTCTGTGTGTGTGAGGCACGATGACGAGATCTGGACTTAAAAAAAAAAAAAGAGAAGAGCAGAGAGACGAGAGGACAGAACAGACAGTCTGGCTGCGGAACAACTGGACTATTGGACTGAAAATTCAGGTAAACAGCTGTTTAATTTATTTTTGGTGTGTGTGTGTGTGTGTGATTTTGTAATTACCAAAGCTTCCGGAAGTAGTAGTTTTGGAAATCTGGCGTGTGCTGAGCGGGCTGCATGAAAGTTACATCACCAATAGTTGATGTTTTTCCATGAAGCTGGCCAACATAGGAGATTCTTAAACGCTGAAAGATTGAGATTCCTTAAATGGTGAGATCCGCTTTGTCGAGACCCGGCCTATATGGTTTATGGTGAGATTTAAAGCCGAAAAAGTATGTGTTTTTGATCGAGAACCGAATTGTCAATCTTATGGTGAGGTTTTAAACGGGATATTCTGATGTTAATCTGTGTTAAAGCTTGTTGTCTTGCTAGATTTTAGTTTGATAGATACCTTATGCTTTGTAAGTCTTCAGGTGTTTCTTGAAAGCGGACCAGCGATTAGTTCATTTGGCCGTGACAAGGGCGGGACTCTATGGCACTAGATAGAGCGCCTAATTACAATAAGAAGTATGAGGTCTAAAGAGCTTGTCTAGAGAGCACAAGAATTTATCTTAGATTAATAATCACGTATCGTAATACGCCACAATCGAACTGCCTTGCATAGCTAGTATTGTTGGTTTTATTGGTGCGTGGGGACGACAGGAAAACTTCAGTATGGACTATTATCAAGAAACTTACTAACAACAAAAAGTGAGATGAATAGGTCCGACCATTATCAAGATACTTACAACAAAAGGTGAGATAAATGAGTCCGAAGTCAATGTGACTATAAACGCCTACGTAGTATTGATTCCTGCAGATGAGAAATGAGATTTTAAAAGCCCACGAGAGCTTTTGCTGGAAAAATGTTCACTGCTGGTGACGCGGTGAGTGAGCGAAGAAAAAAGCCCACTGAAAGTGACGGGGCTTATACTGAGAATTGTTGACAATACTGAGAATTGTTGACCTAAAAAGTTAAAGATAAAGGTATGTTTGAGAGAATAAATGTGTTATGAATGGGCCATTGTTGGATGAAGAATGAGTCTAATGATGTGAATCAGAACAATGGTAATGTTTTTGTTTAAAAAAGAAAGTTTGAACAACATGAGAGAGAAAGGTAGCTTCCATAAGCTATTTTTCTAGTTTGAGAAAAAAAAAAACAGAGAAGTAGAGAAGAGATTTTGAAAGAAGTATACACATGTACTTCAAAACACTAATCATTTGTATTTTGTTTAAATGTTTCTGGGAGCATCTAGGTCTCGGCCTCCCTCCCTCCGGAAAACAGTGCTCTCTCCAACCTTTCTCTGCCCCTCCCACCTGCTCCTTTTCGGCTGAAAAAGCTGCAGACAGACCAGCAGCAGCAAACACGGAAGCGGTAAGATAAACAAATTCACACTAATGTTTATTTGTTTTAAATTTTGATCTATTGAGATTGACCAAAAAGGTATTTGTAAAGTGTGTTTGCAAATTGGATGAAACTTGAAATTAATATGAATGTAATGTATTTCTCTGAGGAAAAATGCACAATTGGGAGCGAGGTGGAGGTGGGCGTGACAGACGAGAGGGCACTGAGAGGAGGAGGAGGAGGTCGAACCTGGGTCCAGACGAGAGACGAGGATAACTGACCGCTTCAACTAACAGGTCAGGTACATAAACACATAAAGACACATGTAAATACAGACACATAGACACAAACAAGGACACATGAGACACACATCTACAGAGGAGAATGTGATTTTGGTTTATGAGAGAAAATAATGAGTATTCTGTTAAAGAACAGAGTTGGTTTTGAATTTTATGTGACATAGAGAGTGTGAACATTAAAGGTTTAAAGAAGTTAAAGATCCAACACTTGGATCTAAAATAGAATTAGTGATTGATGTTTTGCTAAACAATTTTGTGTATCTATTTAGTACGAGAATTAATAGAGGTCCTTAATATCAGTGTGGTTCAAACACACGGTATAACGCCAATAAAAGAATGAAAATGAATACTTTGTAATTGGAAGAATTTAAATATGTCTTAAAATTGAATTGCGCAGAGTAAGTTTATAAAGATAATATAACTTTATAGTTATGGGCCATAAGCTCATATTTAAAAGAAAACAAGGTTACCAGAATCGAAATAAAGAAAAGAAACATTTATGTATTTCTCTGGTTTGGTTTTGACAAAGTTTTGGAGAAAGTGGATTCAAAGCAACCACTGTTTGGATTCACGAGGAATGTTTAAACACAAGATAACATTCTATGCAAGTCAAGGTAACCCTGTTACTTGACTTCAGGGGCTTCACAGCACCCTCCTTTTCTCTCCCAAGAGCGAGAAATGTTTTGGTTGTGTTTTTTAGCTCCACAGACGGGAGCTTTTACATTAAACAAACTTTTAATGTTGAGAAATATGCTGAGTTAGAAATGTCAGTGACAGAGACAGTCTGCACTGAACTGATGTGTTTAAATAAAGTTTATGATGCTTAATTAGGAAAACTGTTTGATCTTTTGACAGGTCTGTTGATATGAATAAAGTCCACATTTGAGTTTTATTGAATCTATGAAACATGATTTGGTAAACTAAACGATTGAATTAATGAGATTGAATATGGTTTTGGAGAAGAAAACCTTAAAGTTCAGGTTCATTTGAGAGCCCCATTTACATCGACGACAGAGGTGTCCTTCGAAGGTGTCCTTAATGAATATAAGGCTAAAATTAAATTAGCATTAGGATTTGAATTTTTACCATTTGGGACAATTTATGAAAATGTGGATTAAATTAAGTATATTTATAAACAACAAAGGTTTATGAATTCTATGAGAGATGCTGTAACTGTTAATTAAAACTGGAAATGAGAGAAAACTGGTCCAAGGACTGGACAGAACAAAATAGCACTGAGCATGCTTTTAGGTGAAAAGGGGGGATCTACAAAAGGATTTCCTCCAAAGTAACACAGGACTAGTTACAGCAGAACTAAAGCCTTTAAGAAAGGACTTCAAACTCTAACAGAGGAATTAGAGTATTCTGAAATAGAGAAATTAATTTTGACCTGGTTTTAAAACATATTTGGAAGATTTACTGGGATTTTAGAATCTGTATTGAGATACAGTACATGTACTTGTTGTTGCACTTCCATGTCTAATAACGTTTGTTTATGTTGCTTTACATGTATCCGGAGCTTGTTGGTGAGATTGATGAATGTGGCCATTGCTGGGTCAACATTCCTGGACATGCACCTGCCAAACGACTAAGGTCAAGGCTTTGACCTCAGATGAACACTTTGATATCTGAGGGACGTTATTGTTTGCATGTACACCAACGGGACAACAGCTCCAGGACGGATCATACTACAGACCTAAGGGCCGTATGGTTCATTGAATTGATTATGCTGAAGAGAATTGATTTTAATCATTATGAATGTGCATATGTCTCACTCCATGTGTTTTTCTTTTCGTTACAGGGACAGAAATGGACAGGCAGGGACAGGCCAGAGATCTTGAGTCCAATGGGTTGACCAGCTCAACCTCTGGCAAATTTTTCTACTTTATTTTGGAGTGATTCTATGTTTTGATGTAATCAATTATTATGGGATGTTAAGAATCAGTATGTTAATCTCCTTTTGATTTATCTGTTTGCAATATTATACTCATTTCTGTCATTGATTGGACATGTGTGTCAGAAGAAATCAGTTTATTTTTGATCTTTACATGTGTCTGCCTTGAATGTGCGCCGCCTTGGCAGAGGGGCGGTCAGGAGGTCTTTTTCCCAGCGATAGGTCATTTAGCCGAATGGTCAAATGTACTTAGGCTAGGTCAGCTGCCTCTGGGTTTTCGCTCCTGACTTAATACAATTCACATCAAGGTGGAGACTTTGATTTATGCCTATTCAGCATAAAGAGGGGGGAATGTTATGGGAATTGTATGTGTTTTCATTTAGTGTCTATGTTTTAGTTTTAGATATGATTCTTGTGTCTGCTCCATGCTATGACATGCAGGCCATCACGACCTAGGTCGCAGACTGCGTAGGAGTACTACTGGGTATAAAACGACGTGGATTGTTTACCTCTTTAAGCAAAACGCACTATGTACCTTTGATATATCTGTGTACTTTGCTTCTCCTTGCAAGGAATAAAACCTGGCCTTTCGCTTTTATAATATAATCTGTCTCCGTGTCTCTCTGGATAATATAAGGATATAGAATTCTTTTGGACATATAGAATTCTTATAACACTGAGTCATGGGAAAAGCAAAAGAATTGTCAAAAGATCTGCGGGAAAAGGTAATTGAATCCAAGGAATCGAGAATGCCAATCAGCAGTGTTCAAAATAATTCTGTTAAAATCAACAGAATTTCAGCCACAACTGCCAGGAAAATTGGGATGCAAAAAAAAACCCACAAATAACTTCAGCTGAAATACAGGAATTTCTGAAAGAAAGTGGTGTGGCTGTTTCAAGATGCACAATAAAGAGAAAAAACAAACAAGAAGAAAAATGGGCTGCATGGCCGAGTTGCCATAAGAAAGCCATTACTACGCAAATGCCACAAAGCATCCCGCTTACAATATGTCAAACAGCACAGAACTTCTGGAACAAAGTCATTTGGAGTGAGACCAAAATTTAACTTTTTGGCCACAACCATAAACGGTACATTTGGAGGAGTCAACAAGGCCTATGATAAAAGGTACACCATTCCTACTGTGAAACATGGAGGTGGATCGCTGATGTTTTAAGAATGTGTGAGCTACAAAAGGCACAGTTTTGTCAAGAAGAATGGGCAGCTTCACCATAGCTGCATACCATATACAATTTATTTTAAATAACAAGAGATTGAGGTTGGAAAAACTCACCTCTGTCTGAATAACCCGGACAAGGTAAAGCAAATGATCGACTGTTTTGGCAATGGCACCGAGCTGAAGGCATCGTTCCAGAAAGGACAGCAGTGTGGGATCAAGTCTTCTCTGCAGCTTGCTCCACAATAGAACCAACTCCCTTCAAAAAGAAAAAAAAAGGCTCAAAGTAAAATTTTGCCTATTCTGTTGATATACAGTCAGGTCCATAAATATTGGGACATTGACACAATTCTAATCTTTTTGGCTCTATACACCACCACAATGGATTTGAAATGAAACAAACAAGTTGTGCTTTATCTGCAGACTTTTAGCTTTAATTTGAGGGTATTTACATCCAAATCAGGTGAACGGTGTAGGAATTACAACAGTTTGTATATGTGCCTCCCACTTTTTAAGGGACCAAAAGTAATGGGACAGATTAACAATCATAAATCAAACCTTCACTTTTTACAGTCAATTACAGCCTGAAGTCTGGAACACATAGACATGACCAGACGCTGGGTTTCATCTCTGGGTATGCTCTGCCAGGCCTCTACTGCAACTGTCTTCAGTTCCTGCCTGTTCTTGGGGCATTTTTCCTTCAGTCTCATCTTCAGCAAGTGAAATACATGCTCAATCGGATTCAGGTCAGGTGATTGACTTGGCCATTGCATAACATTCCACTTCTTTCCCTTAAAAAACTCTTTGGTTGCTTTCGCAAGATATGCTTCAGGTCATTGTCCATCTGCACTGTGAAGCGCTGTCCAATGAGTTCTGAAGCATTTGGCTGAATATTAGCAGATAATATTGCCCAAAACACTTCAGAATTAATCCTGCTGCTTTTGTCATCAGTCACACTATCAATAAATACAAGAGAACCAGTTCCATTGGCAGACATACATGCCCACGCCATGACACTACCACCACATGCTTCACTGATGAGGTGCTATGCTTTGGATCATGAGCAGTTCCTTTCCTTCTCCACACTCTTCTCTTCCTATCACTCTGGTACAAGTTGATCTTGGTCTCATCGGTCCATAGGATGTTGTTCCAGAACTGTGAAGGCTTTTTTAGATGTTGTTTGGCAAACTCTAGTCTGGCCTTCCTGTTTCTGATGAATGGTTTACATCTTGTGGTGAACCCTCTGTATTCACTCTGGTCAAGTCTTCTCTTGAGTGTTGACTTTGACACTCATACACCTACCTCCTGGAGAGTGTTCTTGATCTGGACAACTGTTGTGAAGGGTGTTTTCTTCACCAGGGAAAGAATTCTTTGGTCATCCACCACAGTTGTTTTCCGTGGTCTTCCGAGTATCTATCTGGCTGGATTTGTTTTGTTTTTTCAGCCTAATGATGGCTTGCTTCACTGATAGTGACAGCTCTTTGGCCCTCATATTGAGAGTTGACAGCAACAGTTTCCAAATGAAATGAACTCTGAACCTTTTATCTGCTCCTTGTAAATGGGATAATGAGGAAATAACACACACCTGGCCATTGAACAGCTGAGCTGCCAATTGTCCCATTACTTTTGGTCCCTTAAAAAGTGTGAGGCACATATACAAACTGTTGTAATTCCTACACCGTTCACCTGGTGTGGATGTAAATACCCTCAAATTAAAGCTAAAAGTCTGCAGTTAAAGCACATCTTGTTTGCTTCAAATCCATTGTGGTGGTGTATAGAGCCAAAAAGATTAGAATTGTTTTGATGTCCCAATATTTATGGACCTGACTGTACATGTAGATACAATAATGAAATATCCAAACAGCTGGACTCACCAGGAGCAGTAAAGACTCTGCTGCTGGAGCTGTTGGGTGAGAAAGGTTGTACACAAAATGAAGGCTGTGTTCTCGTCACCCTCGGTCTCCAAAGTACATGTTATCTCCAGGACATCCTTACAGTCAAGTCTGGATATCTGTTGGAAGAGGGAACATTATGAATCACTGTAAGTGTACAATCATTATCCAGAGTGAAGACTGGAAAACCACCCACACACACACACACAACCACCCACACAACCACCCACCCACACCCACACACACACCACCACCCACACAACCCCACAACCACCCACACAAACACAACCACCCACACACACAACCACCCACAACCACACCCACAACCACCCACCCACACACACACCACCACCCACACAACCACACACACAACCACCCACCCACCCACAACCACCCACACACACACAACCACCCACACACACACAACCACCCACACACACAACCACCCACCCACACAACCCCACAACCACCCACACACACACACAACCACCCACACACAACCACCCACCCACACAACCCCACAACCACCCACACACACACTAGGAGTTTTACAGTACCTCAGTAATTGCCTCTTCACTAGGCAGCAGGTGGCAAAGTAGTGAGACATGTGTTTGACGAAATGTAGCTTTATTTGAAATAAAGTTGCATTCAGAACAAGCTTTAGCAAGGACCACCGCTTTGGCCACTTCACCCATCTTCTCTAGGTGCTTCACTCGCATTTCCATGAAGCCCTCACCCTCCATGTTAATGTATGCGTCAACTAGAGAAAGTGTTTGAAAGCTGATGAATAACTCCAGAGGAAAAAAAACGTTAGTACTGATAAATACACTAAATGTATAAAAGCTCATGCACCTTCTTCTGCATGGGTGGACTGGCCCGTGAGCAGTGAAGTCAGGACAGGGTTGCTCCAGGCCCCTCCTTCCCCTGTGATCTGGAGAAGAGCTTGGAGATCTGTGCTTCCATAATCCAACAATGTGTCATGGGCAATCTGCATAGCATATTCATGAGGTTTATTTAGAAATACTAGAAACATTCCAATAGTACTGTCCAGAACTAGTACAGACTGTTGTTTTCTTGATTTTTACAGGGCATCATGGGCAATTTGTATCATTGTCATTTTCAGTATTTTTCCTTCCAAACAATTCTTTCAAGAGAAAAAGGGAAACAGAAACTCATACCACAAAGTACTTGTATGGCATTAAACAAGTATCAAGTGTGTGACCTTTCCTTTTTTTGAAAGCTTTATATAAACCTAATATCATAGCAATCTGTAAATGAAATGAGGCCTTAAGTTGTCTAGGCTGTTTTATTATGGATTTTAACACATAAAAGAGGGATTAGTCCCAATCACGTAAGGGACAGAATGATGGAGGGAGTTTGTTTACAACTTGTTAAAGTTTTGCTTAACAATGACAACTGTTGACATACACATGGGCCTCATTACATCATCTCTCCCTCCCTCCCACTGCATGCTCCGTTGAATCAGAAGATTCTACCTGGACAGAATGGTGGAACTGAAGCCAGGCTTCATATGGAATCTCATTTTCAGGCACAGACAGGAACAGTTCAAAACAGCTCCTGTACAGAAAAACAGAATGCTGGATTTAAGTTTGACAGGTGCTTTTCAAAATGCAAATCCTGAGTTTATATTTGAAGACAGTTGGTATGTTTGTTCTATTTTATGGTATTCAACAAAACTTACAAAGCCAGTCTCTTCAAAACAAGTCCCACTCTATCAGACTCTGCAGTGAGGTGGGAACGAGCAGCAGCGAAGCAGTTAATGGACAGACAGTAAACTTCCAGGAGAGGCAGCCCATGATCCATAGAGTTTCTGCTGCCAGCATAGTGCATCAGTGCCTACACACAAATATATCACAATAATTAACAATATAGAGAGATTTACTGGAGATGGTTAGAACAAAGCTGGTGGCAAAAAATAAATAAATAAACTACGGCTTTCTACCTGTGGGGAATTGTCTAAATCCGACTGGTCCCAACTGTTCTAGATGTTAACAGCCCTGAACTATCACTAAATATTTCCTCACTGAACACTAGAAATTCTTATGACAATAATGATATTAATGTGTACAGATGTGGAACATTTAGAGTAAAACGTAGTATATTAAGGTTGCAACTAACAATTATTTCTATAATTGATTAATGACAATTAAAAAAAAAAGATTTATTAATTGGATAGTGAAGCACTTTGGACTAACAATGACAAGTGGTCAAAAACTAGAGGCGTTTTATCGTTCTGGCTTGAAACTCATAATACTAGCAAATAGTGGTGCTCCGATTGATCGGCCACCGATCATGATCGGCCAATATTGACTAAAAATAGCTTGATCAAAAAAGCCAATCGCGACTTTTTCACACGTGCATGCACGGTGTGCGGCACAGGTACACAACAGCAGAGCTTGTCAGTGGCAACATGAGCTCTCCCGTCTCCCCCTCCCCCCTCTCCCGAAGTTTTTCAAAGTGTCCGATAAAGACGTAAAGTTAGCCGTTTGTAATGTATATCGTGATGAAATCCCTCGAGGTGGAAGCAAGCAACGTAATTTTAACACCACTAACATGATTAGGCATCTTAGAACACATCATACAACTGAATATGCAGAATATGAGAAACTAAACCAACAGTCTACAATTTTATTTCTCTCAATACAGATAATTTAGAGTTAGTTTCATTTCTACAAATGGTGCAAACTCTACATGATTTTAGATAAATGATTCCCATTCCTCTGCCATTCTGTGATCAGCAGTGATCGGCAATCAGCAGATCATGATTTTGGTGATTGGTAATCGGTGATCGGCCCCAAAAATGCTGATCGGAGCATCTCTACTAGCAAATAAGATAAAAAAAAAAAAACTGATTTTTATTTAATCTGAACCCAACGAAGCTGTAAGTATGCCACAGGACTTGTAAATAGAGCATATATACACATAAAGATGTATTTCTATCAAAAACACAAAGTGTACATCTTTTTTACCGTTTCTGTGGATTTACTGCTCTGTCCTTGTAATAAAACACTCTTCTCTCAGCACATGGCAGGTTTGAGATTCTATGAACACCCCAGATAATGATTAATTCATTATTAAATTATTTTAATAATTGATTATAATCAATTAATCCGATTAGTTTTTGCAGCCCTAAAGTATATCGGTAAATTTTTATTTATCAATTTGAGAACATTTAATAATCTTTTTGAAAATGTAAAGAAAATGTATGCTGCAGGTAAATGCATTAAAATTAAAATGTATATTAATATCTATTGGCATGGATACTGAAGCCAAAATGTTAACAAATTTATTTGTGCATCCGACTATAACCATCCCTGGAGCCTCATTGTGCCGACAGCGAGAGGAGCACGAGCTGGGGCGGCTGCCTGTTGGGGCCCTGCATCCATTCCCTTCAGCCCACATATACCAGGGGCTCTCAGAGGAAGCCACTCTGGAGACCTTTATCAGTGTGCTAATTGCTCATGTACTACTTCCGACTTTGAAGAACCATATTTTAGTCTAATGCTAGTCTGTGCACAAATAGCATTGCTAGACCAACAACTTACTTTTTTTATAGTAAGGACTATGCTCCATAACATCAACTGCACATAAAACTGTTGAACTGTTGAGCCCAGTAAAGGCAAATGTTTGCTAAACTGATGATGATTCATTATCTAGGTTAAGCTATGGGGCCTTTCTGAGTGGAGTTTGCATTTTCTCCCCATCATCAAAACACAGTGAGCCCCCCGGTGCAACTGCCAACAGTGAATTTCCCCATGGCGATAATAAAGTAGTAATAAAAAGAAGTTGAACTAACTAGCAATATAGGGAGGGGAGTAGTGATGTCTCGATACTTCAAAAAGGTATTGCAATATCATGTTGCTTAAATCAATTATACAATACCACTTTTTGTTTTCAAAAATCAATACTTCTTTTAAATATCTGACATGTGTGCCGTTTAAATGAGAAGCACACTGTTCTGCTGCTGCATTGCAGCCAGCTTACCGTGAACAGAGAGAGGGAAAACTACAGACGTATGGTCTAAATGTGTTTGTTTAAACATCCTTAAAACAAATCAAAAAGAGCAAACAGCCGCTGTTCCATTTTATTTCACATGTACCCTCTGTTGTGAAACTCTTAATTCATTATGAGGTATACAAAGAAAATGTGCATATTTTCAATCAAACTTTGCAAAAAGCAAGAGAAATATTCTTCTCAGAGATCATCAACAACAATAGTAACAACCTGCGTGTCCTGTTTGCTACAGTGAACAGATTAACAAACCCTCCAGCTCCATTTCCTCCAGAATTAGTTTCCACCACTAAATGCAATGAGTTTGCATTGTTTTTCAACGACAAGGTTCAAGGCATTAAACATGCGATACAGTCCAAAGGGCATAAAACAACACTGCAGCCACCTAGGAGACACTCGGTTGGTTTAATACATATTACACCCATTAATGACTGAACAATTGAAAAAACTGTCTCCAGCCTGAGTTCATCCACCTGCTGCCTCGATGTTTTACCCACTAGATTTCTAAAATCAGTACTAAGCAGTTTGTTACCACAACTCACTGATATAGTCAATAATTCCTTACAGTCTGGAACATTTCCAAGGGCCTTAAAAACTGCTGTCATTAGAGATGCTCCGATCAGCATTTTTGGGGCCGATCACCAAAATCATGATCTGCCGATCACAGAATGGCAGGGGAATGGGAATCTTTTATCTATAATCATGCATTGTTTGCACCATTTGTAGAAATGAAACTAACTCTAAATTAACTGTATTAACTGTATATGACATTTCACCACAGAACATGACTACACTTGTAAACCGAACTACAGCTGAATATAACAGAACAGTTATTTCCTAAATAACCTTCCTGTGTGCATACACACATGGAATGGCAGGTTATGTTCCACAATAAAAGATGTGAAATACATCTCGGCTCTATCTGAATGGAAGAACTGAGATATATTGGAGCAGCCTTCTCTGCGCTTAGCCTCCCTAACATGTTGTGGTCCCTAAAAGATATAAAAGCATAAAATATTATTTCTATAAGCTATAGGCCTATGCAATTATTCGTTAATTATGTTTAAATATGTAGATTACTTTTACTATTTATATAAGCTGCTTTTCTTATGTAAACTGCTTTTATTTATTTAATATTGCAACTTTAAACAGGTCTAAGCAGTTTGGTGTTTTCATGTAGCCTTGGCAACTAGCCTGAATAATATGCACATGAAATGAAACTTATCAACTCACCTCAACATGCCTTTTGCAATCCTTTAGATAGACATAACTGATTAATTTAGTTTGGGAGAAGAGATAAAAGCCCGCCCACACTGACAATTGATTTGTTGATTTGCGGAAACAGGCAAAGGATGCCTGTCAGGATGCTCTCTGTCTTCGCAAGCACTTCGCACACACGCACACTAGCACACACACACACACACACACACACACACACACACACACACACACACACACACACGCAAGGTCTCTCGCTCCCTCTCCGCCGCGCGCGCGCTTCACGATTGGAAACACTCGCATGTTCGGTCTTGCTCGCTCGCTCTAGATTCCGGGAGATTTTAACTAATTTGCGGGCATCAGGGAGCCGCTATCAATATGCGGGAGACTCCCGCAACTTCCGGGAGACTTGGGATGTCTGCTTTGAAAAACTTCCAGATGGGAAAGCTCATGTTGCCACTGACAAGCTCCGCTTTGCTGTTGTGTACCTGTGCCGCGCGCCATGCATGTACGTGTGAAAAAGTTGCATGATTTACGTCACGCGATCGGCTTTTTTGATCGGCTCTTTTGGGGTTCGCCGATCAAGCTATTTTTAGTCAATATCGGCCGATCATGATCGGTGGACGATCAAGCGGAGCATCACTAGCTGTCATTAAGCCTCTCCTAAAGAAGAGCAGTCTTGATGCTACAGTGCTCAACAACTATCGGCCCATATCAAACCTGCCATTTTTAGGGAAAGTCATCGAAAGAGTTGTAAATCAACAACTTAATGACTTTCTATTACTTAACAACTGCTTTGATCCTTTTCAGTCAGGATTCAGGCCCCATCACAGACTGAGACTGCACTTATCAAAGTCACAAATAACATCCGTCTGAACACTGACGCAGGCAAAGTCTCTGTTGGACTTGAGTGCTGCATAGGCTTCTGTTGGACTTGAGTGCTGCATAGGCTTGGGCGGTATCCAAATTTTGATACCGTCAAACCTCCTCCCTATTTTACCTCGGTATACGGTATTACCGTGAATAATAAAAAAATATATGACGTAAGGCTCAGACAGTGTCACCAAACTGTTGGCTTGTGCCTAAACTGTTCAGAAACTGAATACCAAACACTAATACTAAACAATAACAAAATAACATGCACAACAATATAAACAACTTTTATTAGCAACAAATAGCAGTTTATAAAAAGTGCAAATACAAGAGTCAAACAGAATTAAATGAACATAAACATCCAGAACAGTTTAGTAGTTTTTTAGAGTGTGGGACCTCTACTGGGTAAAGTGTCAGGATGACAAACACGTATTTGTCCCAAACAGCTGTCAATAGAAGCCGCATTATTCCCAAACTCCCTGTCACTACTGCGGCCACGGCAGTACACCCGCCCCGGCTTCCATCACTTGTGCTAAAGGTAAAGCTGCAGGCGCTAAAGGTAAAGCTGCAGGCGCTAAAGGTAAAGCTGCAGGCGCTAAAGGTAAAGCTGCAGGCGCTAAAGGTAAAGCTGCAGGCGCCAAAGGTAAAGCTGCAGGTGCCAAAGGTAAAGCTGCAGGTGCTAAAGGTAAAGCTGCAGGTGCTACGTGCTCACGGCTTCCCTTCCAGAGCGACTAGTTTTCCTCCCGTTTCTTTCACTGATGTTTGGCAAAATGTGGGAAAAACAGCGTGTGCTTTATGAGACACTGAGAAAGGCACGAGCAGCGGCGCCGCTGTCCAAGTTACACACGCACACTCACTCTCGCTCATTCTCACTTTCACTCGGCTGAAAAGACTCTAAAAGGTAGATGTTCTCCCTCAGAATCAGAGTCAGCCATTACTAATACCAAAGCTTCATCACAGGTGTATTTTTTATTTTCATGTTTATCAGCTCGCGTGTAGAGAATGAGGCTTCTATTGAGCCGGTCCTGACACTCCCACTGAGACGCGTCTTTGAGGTCTTCTTCTACAAATTTTTTTAATGGCAACACAAGGTAATAGTGGACTAGAAACAAAGTACAGGGTGTCTGACATCTGGTGGAAAGGAGTGGAAGCATAATTTAGCACATAAACCGGAAGTAGCGGCTGTTTTTTCCTGTTAAGTTGCTTGTCGCAATTTTGCGACTTTGGCGCTTAAAGGGTTAATATTTAATCCTTGTCTCTATACAAGTGCATTGTTTTGTTTTTTTATGACGGTATGACGGTACTGAACAGCTGAGCTGCCAATTGTCCCATTACTTTTGGTCCCTTAAAAAGTGGGAGGCACATATACAAACTGTTGTAATTCCTACACCGTTCACCTGATTTGGATGTAGATACCCTCAAATTAAAGCTAAAGTCTGCCCTACGCACGTCTTGTATAGAGTGGTGTATAGGTGGTGTATAGAGCCAAAAAGATTAGAATTGTGTCAATGTCCTAATATTTATGGACCTGACTGTACTTGCTCTTTTCATCGGCCGACGTCCTCGTTTCATTTACAAATTTAGTGTTAGTTAACGTTCCTTTTATTCACAGATTCACTTTGCAACAGCGGTTTGTTGTTTCTTCATATCTGCCACACTCTGAGAGAGACAGCTAGCTTAAATCGCAGCAGTGACACACTTCCTGCAACAACTAATGGAAAACTTCCGGCAATCAGCAACAACTTCCAGCAACTGCTGGCCGTCGGCTATTTTTGTTGAGTTTTGGCTATTGTCAGAGCCAGTGCCGGCTTGCCGGAGTGTGCCAGGAATGGCCGGTGGGTTTTCTGACCACTACCGACCTTAGTTGCCACACATCCCTGGTTGCTACTGGCTTTTGTTTTTTATGGCATTGCCCTTATAGGTATGCTGCCCTTTCTAACCATTGCGGTGATGGTATGCAGACGACCTACAGATTTACCTTCCAGTTGTCCCTGCTTGTCCTGATAGTCTTTAGTCCATTAACAGATGCTTAGAGGACATCAAATTGTGGCTGTCCCAGAATTTCCTCTGTTTGAATGAGGATAAAACTAAATGTATTGTGTTCGGCACATCCAACCTGCCCAGTGTCTTAGCTCCTGGTCCTGTTGCTTTAGCCCCCATCTTAACCATGTTGTCAAAAATCTGGGGGTGAAACTAGACAGCAGTCTAAAATTTAACAAACAAATAGATTCTGTGGTTAGGGCTTTTTTTCAGCTTTGCCTCCTTTCAAAAGGTTAAACCCTTCTTGAGTCACACTGACCTGGAGAAAGCTATTCATGCTTTTATTAGCTCCTGCATAGACTACTATAATGCACTCTATGTGGGAGTTAACCAAACTGGACTTCACCGTTTGCAACTTGTGCAACTGCCCAACTGCTAACTAACAGTCGTAAACATGAGCACATAACACCTGTCCTGTACTCCCTGTCCAGTTTAGAATTAATTTTAAAATCTTAATGTTTGTTTTTAATGCACTCACGGGCCTTGCACCTTCTTATTTGTGTGAGATTCTGACCCCTCACAAACCCAGCAGAGCTCTACGTTCTGCTGGGCAACATCTGCTGAAGGTGCCCCGGTCCCGGTTCAAACAGTGGGCGATCGTTCTTTTGCAGTGGTCGGTCCTAAACTCTGGAACTCTTTGTCATGTTCCATCACTGACCTGCCTCTGTTTAAAGCCAAACTTAAAACCTATTTATTTAAAATGGGTTTTTGCACTTAGTGGCTCTGCTCTGTTTTTATTGTGTAAATGTGTTTTTAAACCTATTTGTAATTATGTTTATTTTTTTATTAATGTTGTTAAGCACCTTGGTTCAATCTGTGGTTGTTGGAAGGCGCTATATATATAAATAAATATTGATTGATTGATTTATTATCAAATAATTTATAATGTTTCTAAACACGAACAATAAAAGCAAACGGTTAATGGAATGAGTTTCTAGTGGTGGTAAATAACGACTTTAGCCTACTTATGGCCAATATGCTTATTTAGCCATCAAAACCTGACACTCACTGACCATCTTTGACATTTTTTAGCAATTTGTGACACATCCTGGCTTTAGCCAGTAGGTGTCACAAGTGTGTAACCAATGTCACAAGTAACCAATGTGCCATTTTTTCCTGCTACACCATCTATAATATTTCCTTGATGGTGTCTCATAATGAACGCTTTGGCATTCATTATTAGCCTTCAGCTCACTTTAGCATAAAAACTCATGAGCTTTTTCCATTTGGTTAATTTCCACAGTGTTGTAGACACAATTGTTTGACTAGTTTAACCAAAAAAAAGCTGTTTATGTAATACAATTTGCTATTTTGCAAACAAACACATGGTGCCAGTTGCAATAATTCCCAATAGAGAACAGGCCTACCATGCCTGTTGATTTTGTCAGTTATATCACAGAATAGTTGTAGAAGTGAAAAACACATCAACAGCCTCACTATTTTTTGTTTAATAATGTTTATTGTGATTGGTGTTGTGTGTTATGTGTTGTATTATTAAGGAGAGGAGATGTTTGGTACCATGACAATAAAGGAATTCAATTCCTCCTCTTCCTGCTCCTGTTTCTCCAAAAGGGAAGAAAAATAAGCCTGGTTTATTTTGTAGGCATAGTGTATAAAAAAGATGTGAATTGTATTTACAAGCATCTTGAGTTCACTTTGGTGTTTTTTTACTACGATAATGATAAGCTCATTCTTGCAATTGATTGATTAAGTGTTGGTTGCGTATTTACCTCTTTATGGGGAGGAGGGGACACAACAGTGGTAGGCCTAAACATAGTTGCAGCAGCCACACGTAGGCCGCTTTAAAACCGCAGGTGTCACAGATCTGTGTCAGCTGACCAAAAGTATCACTGTAAAAAGCCATGGGATAGAAATTGTCCAATAGTCCTATAATCTTATCAGCAGCCTACTTCTAAAATAAATAACCATTTAAAAGTCACATGATTGATGAGCAAAAGATAGGCCTACCAGCAGATAGTGGTCCCCAAATCAGTCAAGGATGGCACATTGGTTACTTACACAATTCGCAATGTGTCACAACTTGCCAAGAAATGTCAGATTGTCAGGGACTGTCACGACGGCCACATGAGCATATGGGCCTTATTTACCACTAGAGACTGTTCACTTTAACCAACGTTTGCTTATATTGTTCGCGTTTAGACCAGCCGGTCCTGGCACACACTCTGACAAGCCGGCACTGGCTCTTACAATAGCTGGTGTTTGCTGCTGTATTCTGGCAACGGCCAGCATTCGCCGGAAGTTGTTGCCGATTGCCACAGGAAGTGTGTCACTGCCGCGATTTGAGCTTGCTCCAAGCCTCTCTCATGGAACCCCTTAAAAAAGGTCCTCAGGTAAGAGCACCGCCATACAGCGATATACAGCAATATATCGCTGTCCACCAGAGGGCAGGCTCCAAAAGCAGAAATATGAGGCGACTTTACAAGTGTAAAAATCATGTTTACAGCATAGATTGTATAAATATGGATGATATCCGCCCATTGGTCCCCTATTCACCAATATTGTCATTACGAATGGGCAATAAAATGGCTGTTACATCCGGGCTTTTTCCATAGTAAAACAATAGTTTTTAGATAGCATAAACAAACATATTAATCAAAAATTCACCCCCCCCCAGAGTTGTCATTAGGGCTGGGTACCGAACTTCGATACCTTTATGGTATCGAACGAAAAACTTCAATTCTATGAGTATCGAAAAAATATTTATCTTTCGGTGCCAAATTTCGGTTCCAAAAGCCAAGCGGCCGGGTTTTTTTTTGCCAAGCGGCTGTGTCTGTGTGAGCTTGTAGCATACGTGCATGTAAGGAACTACATTCGCCGTGATTGGCTGTCCACCACCACGTGACGTGACGGTGGGATATCTGAAGATACTCGCACTCACACAACACAAGTGTAACGGTAGTTGTTTTTTCTCCAAACGTTCCAGTTTTATAATGCCAAAGAGATCTAAAGTGTGGCTACACTTTATAAAAGTGGATGCAGAGTCAGCAAAGTGCAACATATGCGACAAGTGTATTGCAACCAAAGCCGACAATACCACAAATTTAATGAAGCATTTGACCATGCACGGGATCAATATGAAGACAGAAAGTTGCAGGGTATTCGACTGAAAAAAAGAAGGAAATAGAGGAGCCTTGCACCTCATCGGAGTCAAACCTGCCCCCTTCAACATCATCTGGCATTTCTGACATTGTAGCAGGTAAGAAAGGAAGATATTACCTTTTAGCGAACAGAAGTTAAAGTAATTGTTTACGCTAACGCGGGTGGTTTGAGTGTGTGGATGCAACTCTGCGTTGCGATGTAACGTTACCCAGGCGCTAGCTTTAACCTTATTCTTTGACCAGGCAACATCTTTGTTTTTCCAGCGTAACGTTAAGGTTTCACATTTTAGAAATACTTGACAGATAAGTGTAATTTCCCTACTTAAACCAAATGCATCATCATGACGTTGACTACCACTTTATGTATGTTAGCTTGTGCTGCTAATCGGTTGCTGTAGCGTTAGCGCTGTTATTTCCTCCTTCACATTAGCCTCTGCCTCCTTTTGCAGGTAGGCATGGCGATAGAAGTAACAGCCAACAGCATGACCAGCACCTCAGACAAGATTCAGGAGGAGATACAGCTCTACAGAGGTTTGCCGTGTACACTGTCTACAGTGAATCCAGCAACTTGGTGGTGGAGTAAGAAGGACACACTGCTAATGCTATCCAGCTTGGCAGCCAGGTTTCTCTGTGTACATTAAGCCTCATCAACACCCTCAGACCGTACATTTTCTACGGCTGGGGACACCATTAGCCAGGAGCTGGCCTGTCTGTTGCCAGAAAAAGCCGACATGTTGATCTTTCTGAAGAAAAACTGCTGAGCGGTTACCCACAAATACAGTTTGATTTTGCACTAAAAAGTTTTTTTTTTTTTTACATTACATTTACATTTACATTTATTCATTTAGCTGACGCTTTTATCCAAAGCGACTTACATTGTTCTAATGTTATGACCAGTGTTACAGCCACTGGAGGCAAGGTGGGTTAAGTGTCTTGCCCAAGGACACAATGACAGTATGAACTGTGGGGAGAGCGGGAATCGAACCACCTACCTTCCGGTTGAAGGACGACCACTCTACCCACTGAGCTACTGCCGCCCCATTCCTTTGAATTTTAGTTGGTTCAATATTAGGATGTACACAATATAATTTATTTATTTATTTATAATATGTTCATGTTGTGGCAAAAAGGTTTCTCTTTTTTTTTGTAAATTTTGGCCAAGTTAGGATTGATACGATGTGTGAAGTGCGAGTGTGAAGTGTTACCAGAATTTGTTTTAATTAAGATGAAAAATAAAAGTTTTGTGTTTAATGTATTTGTGTTGATTTTGAAATGGATTTTAAAACACATGGTATCGAAAAAAGTATCGTTAGGGACCGGTATCGAAACTGAGGTATCGAAATTGGCACCGGATCGAAAGATTTTGAACAATACCCAGCCCTAGTTGTCATGTAGTAAAAACTTAGCTCTAGAGACCGGAGCCATCTTTTGTACCATGCTGTAAACATGAGTTTTACACTTGTAAAGTCGTCATTGGGTTTCTCCTTATATTTCCGCTTTTGGAGCCTGCCCTCTGGTGGACGGAGGTATATCGCTGTATTTCGCTGTAAAATCACCGTATGGCGGCGCCCTTACACGAGGACCATTTTAGAGGTTCCATGGGAGAGGCTTGGTTTACAGCCTTGTACAAAAGATGGCTCCGGTCTCTAGAGCTTATGATTATGTCAAATGGATCGGTGCTATGATTGACTAAAACAAATCTCATGGTAGGCGGACACTAGTAGGTGCTTCATCCAATCACCTAACAAGTTTCCGACAAAAGGCACCTCCCTTTTGCAAACGCTTTCAGCTGGTTTTGTGAAACAGTTCTATCTGGCAGAGTCAGGTTAGCTGTTTCAGGCTGATGTTAAGGTATTGTTCTAATATCGATATTGTGATACTCAAGTCAGGTATCGAACCGAACTGAAATTTTTTGTATCGTGATAACACTAGAGGGAAGTAGGTAAATATTTGGTAAATTGCTAATTAAGCATACTAATCCAGGTTTTGTCTACAGTGGTAAGTAATACAAATGTGAAAAATTGTGAAAACTCCTCATGCCTTTATCTATGTGAAGGCCATCACTGCATTGCACTATCAATGCCACTTTACTTGCACTTTCTCTTTCCACATTTCAAATTCTTGCATTTTGCGCTTTAACATTCAATGGTACAAATGTCACTGCAAAAGCATTCCTCAGAAAGACTTGTTTTTTTATTGGGTATTTCACCAATGTAGTCCAAAAAAAGAGAGCCATAATTTTGGTAAACAAATGCCACGGTACCCCACCCAATTAATAATGTAAGAATCCATGTTCAAACTGTGACTATATTCAAACATTTACAGTATGTCTTTCTTTGTTAAAATCTATATTTAGGCATATGGCTGCTAAGACTAATAAGAAAAACACTAAGGCAAGATGAGCGTCAATCCCCTGTTAATAAAGCAGCTGTCTTTGCATAGCACAATGTAAGTGACTATGCACAGACTTAAAATTATGTGCAAATTTAAAAATGCCACCTCTGTAATGTTTCTTAGGCAAAATCTTAAGGCTAATGAGACGTGAGAAAAAGATTCCAGGCGAGCTAACAGCAGGCTAACGGTAGCTCCGGGTGCTACTGTACACATTACCTGACAGAAGTTATCGCAGTACTCAGTCGAGGATGCTGTGGAGATTTCTTGTTGCCTGAGCACGTCCTCGAAGGCTTTTAACGTGGCCAGCAGTGTTTCCATAGCCACTAGAGTGTCCTCCGCCGTGTCTAGGGCCCGCTCGTTCCACTCGGGCTCTGGGTCGACATTATTCTCCGCCATCTTCACTATCCAGCACAGCGCGTATGCAGCAACCCTATAGCAGTGGTAAGCTGGCGGCGCCTTCACGGTCAGTGGGAATAGTTAAAACACATGTCAGCGAGATCTCACCGGAGGACCGCAGGAGTATCGTGACCCGGAGAAGGAGTGAGAAGAGTTGGAGTCGTGCAAATGCTGCGTGGGTTCTTCCTGTAGGTGTTTGCAAGTCAGGAACTGTTTGACAATTTGATTAAAAAAAAAAAAAAAGATTGTCTTCCCTGTGGTATCTAACCCAATAGAGATCCAATAAACTAATCAAATAGGTTACACACATTACCTGTGTATATTTCATTTCCATATTCAATGTTTTATAGACAATATATTTATTATTATTAGAGCTAGGGCCTTGAGTGTGATTTTTTTGTAGAAGTGTAGAAGGTATAATTTAATAAAAGTGTATTCTTTATCTTTCTGTATTTTGTATTTTAAGATATATTGCAATGTTGTCATTAAGATGATCTATTGAAATCAAATAACAGGCCTGTCTCATGTTTGGCGTCCTCTCTCGGTGACTGGGCACAGTAAACTCTGGTCTTAACCCGGTGTACACCGGAAGTACTTCGCTCATTCCTGGGCGCACATGTAGAAGGTAAGCAAACCTGAAATTCAACAGAACCTTGTAAACCTTAAAATCTATTTGACGCTGTCGGCGATTGTGTATAGCTTTATAGTTATATTTTTTAGAATGTTTAAATCCAGAAAAATCAGCTTCAGGGAAGCCATATTCTGGTCATTTACAGAATACCCTTTTAGGAAATAAACATTCAACGATCTCATGTAGGTCTCGATATTCATGAAATGGGGCCGTATATATTAGCGGAACTCCGAACTAAACCATTGCAAATGTCTCTAAAAACAAGCTAAACGACAAAAAAAAAAAAAAAAAGTCACTGTAGGATCTGAATGACTCAAAGGGGAACCAGATGATAGCAGTAGCCTACATCTAAATGGCCCTACAAAAGATGGAACATTAAATACTATTTACCCTATACTATAGACTTAGATATTTCCACAGATTAAATGTCAAATAACCAAATGGCTATAAGAAAAGGGCAAAGCCTACACTTTGTCCTGTTGTGATTCCCAACAGCATAAGTAATAGTCCTAACCCTTTAGTTTTAGTATGGGGAAGTCCAAACAAACGGGAAACCACAAGAGTGACAAGAAAAAAAACATCTCAAAGACATGGAAGACCAAGCGAAGGACGAAGGACCTGGACCAGATCCATGCAGACATGAAGCCTGAGGTCGCAGACAAACTCTTGAACCAAGAGGTGGACTACGATGTGACGGGATGCGCTCAGCACTACTGCCTACACTGCTCGTGAGCACTCCACCTCTTATAATTTTCATGAATCATGATATTTCATACCCAGGGTCTTTTCTTTTGTATTGCAGGAGATATTTTGTTGACATGAGGTCCATGAAAGAGCACTTTAAAACTAAAGTGCACAAAAAAAGGTAAGTCATCACTAGGGATGGGTATCGTTAAGGTTTTAACGGTATTACTACTCTTACCGATACTGCTTAACGGTCTGGTACTTTAACGGTATTCTTATCGGTACTTTGTGTGTGTGTGTTTTTTTAAGAACAAGTTGAGAATGTGTGTATGTATGTATGTATGTGTGTATAAATATATATATGTGTGTGTATCATACATAGTATAAATATGGATGATATCCGCCCATTGGTCCCCTATTCACCAATATTGTCATTACGAATGGGCAATAAAATGGCCGTTACATCCGGGCTTTTTCCATAGTAAAACAATAGTTTTTAGATAGCATAAACAAACATATTAATCAAAAATTCACCCCCCCCAGAGTTGTCATGTAGTAAAAACTTAGCTCTAGAGACCGGAGCCATCTTTTGTACCATGCTGTAAACACGAGTTTTAAAGTCACCATTGGGTTTCTCCTTATATTTCCGCTTTTGGAGCCTGCCCTCTGGTGGACGGAGGTATATCGCTGTAAAATCACCGTATGGCGGCGCCCTTACACGAGGACCATTTTAGAGGTTCCATGGGAGAGGCTTGGTGTGTATATATATGTATATATTAGGGCTGGGCAAGTTAACGCGTTTTTATCGCAACGAATGACTGCACGTATGAGCCGCCCTCATCCAGTGCTTTAAGTGGGCCGGTACGCACCTGTACTCAGTACCGCCACTTCTCCGTGCGCCCAGAACGTGCTTTTAGCGTACTGGTACGCTCATTTCGACATCTGTTTTAATAGAGGTTTTAATCCTTTGCCTGCTCTGCCGCTTTCCAGAGAGCCCTTCACAATGCACGCTTCCTAATTCGTCCCACCAAGAGCAGAGACTACATTACCCATACACCCTTGAGTTTGGCAAGTGAAAGGGAGAGAGTGTGTGAAACGCGCAGGAACTGCATTCACATGCTCTGACTGTAATGAAAACAAGAGAGACATTTATATTGTTTCTATAACAAACTAAACAAAATATTAATGCCCTGTCAGTGGCAAATATTTTTGGTTTTAATTAGGGCTGTGTTTCGATTCAAATTTCAAGAATCGATTCGATTTCGATTCTCAAGATCTCGAATCGATTATCATTATTCGATTCGATCCGATCTTCGAGATTTAGATAAGTGTTTTTGAAGAAAGCATTTTTTTCCAGCTGTTACCTGAAATAGAGGACTGTAGTTATGCAACATATTGATACTATTATTATAGACATTCAACTGCAAATTAATGGAGTATTGATGGTTGTAAAGAACAATCCCCCTTCCAGAGTGTTGATACAACTGCTTTCACAAACTTGTACTGGTGTAGATGACAGAGGACGCAGAGGTATATCAGCAGTAGTGCGATGAAAGAACTTTGCGATGTGCCTTACTCTCCCAAGAAGGCGTGCAACATTCGGCACGGCAGTTTGAGACCGGCTTGCGAGGCCAGGTTGATTATATGCGCGAAGCAGCCGACGTGGGTTAGTCCGTAATCTCAACCGCACGGATCATATTCGCGCGTTGTCAGTGACTATGGCTGGGTCTTTACTCAGCAGCCCCACTCCTCCATAGCTTTGGTTAACATTTCAGCTAGACTGACAGAGCGATGGTCCGTTTGAACCGGTTGTCTGCAGAACGTAAGACACGAGGTTCCAGAGCTCGTCTATGTAGTGTGCTGTCACACTCATGTAAGATTCCGTAGATACGGATGTCCAGGTGTCACTCGTAATGCCCACCCTCTCTGCGGTCTTAAGCTTACACATTACACCATCTTTTACTGTCTGGTACAGACAGCGTTAGCGTTTCTGGAGTTTTCAAAGCAGCCATGTTCGTTGTTTTAATGTCCTTCCACCTCGCGCATGCGTGAATTACTGTGACAAATTAAAATTCACGGGAAAATTTAGGCCTATTATTAAATCGATCCTCTGAGTTACGAATCGATCTTTAGAAATTAATATGAAAATCGATTCAGAATTGGTGAATCGATTTTTTCAACACAACCCTAGTTTTAATATTTAATTTGATTACATCAATGTTTAAGTTCAGATTTACAAGAAATGTTTTAACTGCTGTAAAAAGCACATTATTTGTTTAAAGTGTTGTTTAAAGTGCAAACCAAATGTTATTGCACTTTTGTTCATATAGCAGTTGTTTAAAAATGTATGCAGTACACTAATTTTGAATTCATTATTAAATTTTGTGTATAATGCGATTAATCGCGATTAATCACAGAACATTGTGCGATTAATCGCGATTAAACATTTTAATCGTTGCCCAGCCCTAGTATATATATATTATTTATGTGTATATATATGTGTGTGTGTGTGTGTGTGTGTATATGTGTGCGTGTGTGTATATATATGTGTGTGTGTGTGTGTGTGTGTGTATATGTGTGTGTGTGTGTGTGTATATATGTGTGTGTGTGTATATATGTGTGTGTGTGTGTGTGTGTATATGTGTGTGGGGCGGCAGTAGCTCAGTGGGTAGAGCGGTATATGTGTGTGTGTGTTTATATATATATATATATATATGTATATATATATATATATATATATATATATATATATACACACACACACACAACACACACACACACACACACACACACACACACAATTATAAATGTGTGTGTAGTGTAATATCCTTGCAGGCATATTTTGATTCTATTTTTTGTAGTAACGTGGAGGAGATGACTCAAATAGATGTTGTTTTTCCTTCTTCTAGGTTGAAGCAGCTGAGAGAAGAGCCATACACACAGGCAGAAGCAGAGAGAGCAGCAGGAATGGGGTCCTACATCCCTCCCAAAAGAGTAGAAGTAACGACACAGAATGTGGAAGAGGACATGGACTGAGCTCTTTGCCGAAAACACCAACTAATCAACCATCTAACACAGGACTTATTAAAGAGAATAGAAATAATGCTTTTGTCAATGGCTTGATTTAGTGAGATCCAGGCCCCTGCTCTGCCTATCCACTTTTTCTTGTCTTTTTCTAAAAAAAAAAAAAAAACTGGTTTATGAGACATTACTCCAGAGTTATTAAAAGTGCATTTTATAAAAATAGGATTTAGTTGAACTAAATGTAATAGATAGACAATACTTCAGTGTATAACCACACCACTGCAGAATAACTTGCTTAGCATTGTTTATCCTGTATGTATCTGAGAAATAAAAACAGACATGTGAAGCTCCAGAAGTCTCAGTGGTTCAAGCAGACATTTTAGCTCCATTACTTTCCCTCTTCCGAAAACTGCCCAGAGTGGACAAACATTCTTACATGTAGCTTTGGGCCATTTTATGGCCCATTTTATGAACTAAATTAAATTTGGTGAAAATGAATTCACCTTTAGGCTAACTTCCACATGGTTTGTTTGGATGTTCACATGCTCTAAAAAGGTGTGAGATTATCTCCCTTTAGCCTTAATGAGCTCAGGCCAGCCCTGAGCTCATTAAGGCTAAAGGGCACCATCTCTCAAAAGTGAGGCTTATGAATATGATTAATTTAGTAGTTATGAGATGGAAAGGTCTGAGATCTGTCGACTGACTAGTCCACCATCCAAACCATCGCATATTGCCTAATCTACACACCTTGTTAGGGCAAGTACTTAAAAGTATTTAGAAGGAAAATAAAACAGTTGTGTCACATTTGTGCTGGGCAGATATTTGAATTAGTTGGTAAAAAAAATATCAAGCAGCTCATCAAGCCTATAGTTCCTTTGCTGAAGGTGTACATTCTTTGAGCAGGGAAACCTGTAATTCCTATGTAACCCATAGGCCTTCCTGAAGCCATTTTACAGCTTTTCAAGTTTATATTTTGCTCTCATTAGACATTATTAATGCTAGGGTAGTAATATTTCACCAAGGTGTGCATTAATCAAGGAAATTTGCATTGTTAGTGTCAAAACTGCAAAAGCATAGCATTATCACTGTCTGATCCAAATCTCATGTCTCTATGACAAATTACATTTTTGAGTTGTAGGGGGCGCTGGATGGCCATTTCTTATCCCTTTTAAGATATCCCTTTAATTTTTATAACATTGTCTTCTCTTCTTAAATGGCCACAAACGCTTCTTTGGAGCAGATCTGACTATATTTGAGAGAATTAGAGGGGATTTTATACATTGCATAATTGCCGCCTTGTTACAGCCAAACCCACAAATTTATCCAAAAACTAGATAACTTTTGTTTTCCCATGTGTCTAATTCATTTTGGCCAAATTTGGTGTTTATGGGATCAAGCAGATAATTTCTACAGTTTTTTTAAATGAAGGGTGTGATTTCGGAAATTGCAGAATCCACCCTATATATGGACTTCCTGTTGGGTTTATTGTAATGCCATAATATAATTTTATATTTGCCTTGACATACGTGTGTCCCAAGTTTCAATTTCCCTATGATTTAAAAAAATAAATAAAACTTTGCTCTTCATATGGACTGAATTGCCGGTGGCAGATATGGGGTGGAGCTTATTGTCTTTTTTTTGTTTACCCTCCCATCAGGGAAGTGTATAGCAAAGTTCATGCCTAAGATAATACCCCTTACACCTAATATGGCCAGGTCACGGGTTCTATCATCATCACTAAAAACATCACCCCCAATACCACCCAGGAGTACCACTGCTTCACCTCGGCCACTACCTAGAGTCCAATGCACCCCTGTCAGACCCCCTGACCTCCCCCTAGCCGTGACTAGCATCAAGGCTACTATCAGTGATTAGGACACTGAGGGCCTCTGCTGTTCCAGGACTTTTCGTCATAATAAACCACTTATCAGCCTGAGGCCCTGGGAGAAAACACTCCCTCCTAGCTCCATAGCTACAGTCAGAAGTCGCAGATTAAAGAAAAGAACAATAGTCAGATTATCTAATCAGACAAATCTGATTCAAATCCCTGCAAACAGATAAAGTCAGGTCCTGATCAAACGGACTTAAAACTTGCAGTGTTCAATGTTTTTGGGAAACAAATCTTTTTTAATTAATGATTTTATAACTTCAAATAAGCTTGATTTTATGTTTTTAACAGAAACATGGTTAGACAGCAGTACTGGAAATGCGGTCCTTATTGAATCCACCCCATCGAATTTCACATTTTTATCCAAAATACGGGAAAACAAAAAGGGTGGTGGTGTATGTGCCTTTCTTAGGGATAATATTCTTATCCAGAAACTTTCGCTTGGAAAGTTTTCATCATTTGAGTATGTGTCATTCAAAATGGAGTTGAGGTTTTCTCCATCTATTTTATATGTAGTACTTTACAAACCACCCCAACAGTGTCATGATTTTATTAATGAGTTTACTGAAATGCTTTCGGTTATCTGCACAGAATTTGAACAAATAGTCATATCTGGTGATTTTAATGTGCATGTGGGAATGAAGGATGATAGGACACAAAGGAACAGTTATTACACATAATGGGAATAATGATTAACACAGAACAATAAACAATAACATTTTCTGATTATAACTTTGTGGAGGACCGGGAATGTTTTGACTGATTAAAACTCGGCTGGGGAGTTTAATTACCGGATTATTAAGAAGGGGTTTAGGGAAGGAGATAGGTGTATTGACTTGGGGCTTATGAAATACAGTTTAAAATGCCGAACTCCTGCTGTGTCACGTTACTTGGTTCGCTGGTACTGGCCCAGTTCGATTTCCGTCACAGATCCAAAGTCTTGCTCCGGGTTCTGAAGCAGGGCATCTGGGTTTCGAAGATACCGCTCTCACAAGGTGTCTGTCACGAGACTGGCCGCTGGCTGGTTCAGCTGGGAGGCCGGGAAATGGAGTTGAGGAAATGCGTCAACTGTATAAAGCCGTATTAGTCTATTTCTGCCTTTGGCATTAGGCAGGAACAGTCTTTGAATGTCGCTAGACCACTGTAAAAGGGGTCGTTCCTCTGGCTTAAAACGGCTTTGTGGGATTTGGTTCAGTCCGGTATCTCGTACAGAACTACAAATTCCCTTCCGTTGCCTGGAGATGACGTCAAAAAGAGAGTCTTACAAAAATAGGCAACGTGTGGCGTTAAAAAGAAAAATCGCGTTGTATTGTGGGTACAATGGGTCTAGAAAAATTTAAAGACAAGAGGAGTTTATAGAGAAGAGTCCGCACACAAACAAGATTTCTCGGGACAAAGAGAAACGTAAGAGCGTAAGAGGAGCCTAAGGGCGTAAGGAAAGAGACGTAAGAGACATAAGAAAGTCTAAGAGAGAAAAAGCAGCGTATTGCCGGCGCGCACAAGGTTTTTGTGCTCCTTGAAAAGAGGCCGGTTACGTTGCCTGGGGCGTTTTTTTGGGGCAAGGCCTGGTTTGGGGGAAGCTTATCCCACCTAAATTTTTAATTCAAATAACCCTTTATTTTCACAAAAACATTGAATATTTAAACACATATAAATCCACATCGCTTCGCACCGTAGGATTCATACCTAAAAAAATACATTTTTAAGCATATCATGGAAACATGTATTCATTTCACTTTATTAACAATGCACGCTGGGAACCTTTAAGGAAAGATAAGATTCAAGATTCAAGATTCAAAGTGTTTATTGTCATGTGTACAGACAGAAAGCATGTTTCCCTGTACAATGAAATTCTTACTTTGCCGTCCACAGTAAAATGTCACACAAGTAAGTAAAAAATAAAAAAAAATACAAATATACAAAAAAATACAAGAGGGCAAAAGGAGTAAAGTAGTAAAGTGAGGTAGTGAGGTTGTGATGGTGTAAAGTGACGGTGTAAAGTAAAGTGAGGTAGTGCAGTAGGTAAACAATTGTTCATGTAATGTTGTGATTGTGAATGTAGACTCCTATCTGCTGTTTAGGAGTCTTATGGCAGAGGGAAAGAATGAGTTCTTCATTCTGGAAGTCCTGCATTTCACACTTCTGTACCTCCGTCCTGAGGGTAGAAGTGTGAACAGACCATGTTGGGGGTGGGAGGGGTCTTTGAGGATGGAAGCAGCTCTTCTGTGGACTCTGCAGTGGTAGATGCTCTGCAGAGAGGGCAGTGGAGTCCTGGTGATCTTCTGCGCAGTCTTCACCACTCTCTGCAGGCGCTTATGTCCATGACAGAAGTGCTGCCGTACCACACAGTGATGCAGCTGGTCAGGACACTCTCAATGGTGCAGCTGTAGAAGTTGCTGAGGATCTTGGGCGACATGCCAAACTTCCTCAGCCTCCTCAGAAAATACAGCCGCTGTTGAGCCTTCTTGACCAGCTGCGTGATGTGAGGTGTCCAAGTGAGGTCCTCATTGATGTGGACACCCAAGTATTTAAAGTTGCTCACCCTCTCCACTTCAAGCTCCCGGATGAAGTGGAGAGGCGTTCTCCTCTCCCTCCTCATGTCCACTATCATCTCCTTTGTCTTGTCCGTGTTGAGGGTGAGGTTGTTGTCTTCACACCATGACACCAGACTGGCCACCTCCCTCCTGTAAGCTGCCTCGTCCGCCAGCGTCGTCCTATCACTGCGGTGTCGTCAGCAAACTTCAGGATGATGTTGTCCTTGTGAGAGGCGACACAGTCGTAGGTGTACAGGGTGTAGAGGATGGGGCTGAGTACACAGCCCTGTGGAGTACCAATGTTTGTGATGGTGCTGGCTGAAGTCCTATTACCAATAATGTAAATGACAGACTGAGGCCTGCCAGTCAGGAAATCTAGGAGCCAGTCACAGAGGGTGGGGTGCAAACCAAGTGTGGACAGTTTGTGGGTGAGTTTGTGTGGGATGACCGTGTTGAAGGCGGAGCTGTAATCTATAAAAGTATCCGTAGGTATGAGTCCTTGTTCTCCAGGTGTGACAGGGAGTAGTGGACGGCAGTAGCGATTGCATCTGAGGTGGACCTGTTGGGCCGGTAGGCATACTGCAGGGGGTCAATGGTGTCGGTATGCTGCTCTGAATGTGGGCCAGCACCACTCTCTCAAACACTTCATAATGATTGGAGTGAGTGCCACTGGCCTGTAGTCATTCAGGCAGGTGGGTGGGTTCTTCTTGGGCAGGGGGACGATGGTCGTGGTCTTGAAGCATGATGGTACAATGCGCTGGCTGAGGGAGAGGTTGAAGATGGAGGTGAAAACATCAACCAGCTCATTGGCACATGCTCTGAGGGCCCGCCCAGGAATGTTGTCTGGTCCTGCTGCTTTGCGGGGGTTGATCTTCCTCAGAGCTCTGTGTACCTGTGTTGTTGAGATGGTTGGTGGAGGGGAGGGGGGTTGGGTGAACCAGGTGTGTGTGAGCTCCCTCTCTGTAGTGTTGCTGGGAGCCTCAAAGCGGGCGTAGAAATTGTTAAGTTCATCCGGCAGGCTGTCTGTTGTGGCGATGTTGTTGGTGGTGGTCCTGTAGTCTGTGATGTGCTGCAGGCCTTGCCACATCCGCCCTGAATCAGCAGTAGAGTAGAAGCTGTCCAGCTTCTCTCTGTACTGCCTCTAGGCCGCTGTGATGGCTTTTCTCAGTCCATACTTCGCAGCTTTGTACTCGTTCTCATTGCCTGATCTAAATGCAAGAGAGCGAGCACGCAGCATGTGATGTACCTGACTGTTTATCCAGGGCTTCTGGTTGGGAAACTTCCTGATTTGTATGGTGGGCACAATGTTATCAATACAAGTGCTGATGTACCCGGACACATACTCAGCATAATCCTGTACGCTGATGGAAGAGTCCTCCACAGTGGCTGCAGCTTTAAACACATCCCAGTCTGTCAGCGCGAAACAGTCCTGCAGGGTGATCTCGCTCTCCGGGGTCCAGAGTTTGATCTGTTTGGTGACAGGGTGTGCTTGTTTCAGTCTTTGTCTGTAAGCAGGGTACAGGAACAAAGAAATGTGGTCCGAGTGTCCGAAGTGGGGGCGGGGTGCAGCCCTGTATGCACCATGTATGTTGCTGTAGACGTGGTCAAGAGTGTTTTTATCACGGGTGGGAATGTCAACATGCTGGTGGTATTTGGGGAATACAGTCCGTACAATGGTTAAAGTCACCGGCAACAATAAAAACAGCGTCAGGATGAGCCGTTTCTAACGCGCTGATGACGTCATGGAGTTTGTTGAGTGCTAACGCGGAGTTAGCACTCGGGGGGATGTAAACAGCGGCCAAAAACACAGCAGTAAATTCCCTCGGTAGATAATACGGACGGCACTTCAGCAGTAATAACTCCACATCTGGTGAACAGTGCTCGTCAACAGTTCGTATATCTTCGCACCATGAGTTGTTTACAAACACACACGCCTCCCCCTTTAGACTTACCGGACGCAGCCGTTCGGTCGCCTCGTGAAGCGGAGTCTGTAGCTGAATGGCGTTCTCTGGAACTCTGTCTGAGAGCCAAGTCTCTGTGAAAATCAGGGCGCAGCACTCTCTGATTTCCCGTTGTGTTGAAATCCTGGTTCGTAGCTCATCCAGTTTGTTTTCCAGGGATCGCACATTCGCTAACAGGAGGCTGGGTAGCGGTGGTCGGCTAGCGCGAGCTTTTAGCCTAGCATGTAGCCCTCCTCTTGCCTCGCGCCGCTGCCTCCAAGCACTCTCCTGGGGTCAGCGAACTCACTCGAGGCCGGTGCTTCATGGCCCTCTGGGTAGCCCCGGTGGTGACTCTGTGAGCGAACAATGAGTTGTAGCTCCAGCGGAATAGAACCACTAAAATCGAAGTTTCGTGAGTTGGCGATGTCCAATAATGCCTGTCGGTTGTATGTTAGCAGTGCATGGCATTTGTGCACTGCAGAAAGAACGAAAAACGCACACAAAAAAAGAAAAGTAAAACACATTTAACACATCATTTAACACATCATTTAAACATTTTCCTTTTAATTAAAACAAGAATGTTCGTTTATGTGAAGTCCTTTGGAAACCTATCCGTCTAAAAGGGAAAAAGTCATTTGGTTTGATGAAAGACTTAGCGGCGTTCATCCATACTGTCACTAGAGGGCAGTATGGTATCATCCAGTAAGCTCAGATTCCTTGACCTCAAAGGTCGTTAGTGTCTTTGTTTTGATGCCAATACACAAAAATCGTATTTCAAAGAGCCGTAACTGTCACGTCCTGGGCCCAGCCAGTCTAAAGGCTCAGAGATAACATCTTTGATCTGCTCTGGAATGTAGAAGACCAAGTCGTTAATTAGGGTTATCCCTGAGTTCCTGTTCTTATGAACACAACCGGCCAGCTGTTTCGCATTAACAGGGGAGTGTTAAGATCCTTTTCTGTTGGTAAAGCAAACACTTTCTGAGTCTGAAAGAGAGGTTTTACAGCATAAATTGTCAGTCCGTGACATTTATTGCTGGTCAACCTTGCTAGGCTCGTCCTATTGGTCCCCGTCGTTGCTCAGGTGGGATGGGGTTTATCCCAATTTAAAGTAAAAAAGTCAATTAGCCTTAGAGGGGCCTCACACACACACAATTTAACACCGGACATACGACACCCCGTGACACTCACTCTGTCAGGGCACAGAAAAGGGAATGCCGAAAAGCCGAAAGAAAATGGCGTAAATTGAAACTCTTAATTCATTATGAGGTATACAAAGAAAATTTGCATATTTTGCATGAACAGATTAACAAACCCTCCAGCTCCATTTCCTCCAGAATTAGTTTCCACCACTAAATGCAATGAGTTTGCAAGTGTGGCGGTGCGAGTAGGGTGATGTATGGTCTAACAGAATAAAGATAAAATGTGAATTCAACTACGCCACCTGGGGGTTTGAACCAGGAACTATTGTACGCATCGGAAGTTGGGGAAAGAAAACGGACACACGGGTCAATATCTGATTTAAAAAGGACAGAGACGTGTTTCACAAATCAAAACCAAACCATTTATTAAAATAGATTTAAAATGATTACTCAAGAAAACTGAAAAAAAGTAGAACAAAACCGATTACCCAAAAATATTTTTATTCTAACAGACTATGCTAAAACTGAACAATTTGGTAAAACAGGCCTAATTCCTAAGACCTCACGCATGTGCCTAGCTCAACCACCAGGGGAACTCCCAGCGTCACTAGATATAGATATATAAAAAAAACAAGTTAACCACAGTGTGAACCCAGTTAAAACACAACTACAATAAACACAACTCAGTAAACAAAAATGAAGCAAATAAGACAAACTGCAACCAACCAAACAGTATTTGCCAAACTAGGACAAAAATGAAAACCAAATGAGATAACACAGGCAGGAACTAACAAAAACAAACAGCAAACAGAAACAAACAACAGACAAAACAATAGCAACCACCCTGACAGTTAATAGGAACCTCAGACCAGAGCACATGGCACCCAAACTGCAGAAAACATGGCAGCAGCAGAGCGGGAAGCCAGTTTAAAATAGGTGCTTTAAATAGTTTCCTAATGAGAGGGGCTAGCCAAAGGTGGAGCTAGGAGGAGTACCTCAGGTGCCCTGGGACTTTACACCACTACACATTGTTTTTCAACCACAAGGTTCAAGGCATTAAACAGCGATACAATCCAAAGGGCATACAACAACACTGCAGCCACCTAGGAGACACTTGGTCTGGTTAACACATTTTACACCCATTAATAAAATCAGTACTAAGCAGTTTGTTACCACAACTCACTGATATAGTCAATAATTCCTTCTGCTGCGTTCACACCAAGCGCGAATAAATCGCGCTATTCACGCGTAGTTGGACGCTTGAACATTTTGAGTTTACTCGCTTCATTCGCGTGTGAAATTCACTCAACAACAGATGCAAATTCGCGTCATAGGAGAGGCTTCTGCCAGGCGGGTTGTCTTCCGGTCTTGTTGAAGAATGGTTGAGATGGGTTTTGTCGAGAAAGTAGCAGTGCTCTATTTACTTTGGAGGACTGAAAAATGGCGTGAACCCGTTCGGTGCTGTGCGGGGGTCCATCGGATGCTTCAGAGGCGGACCCAGCTCCGTAAGTTTCACAAACTTCTCCAGGAGCTGCGCCTGGATGACGGCCGCTTTCAGCGGTCCTCCCCACTGACCCGGCCCCAGTTTGATGACCTGTTGTCCCGAGTCGGTGCGAGGATTTCCCGCAGGACAGCAACTACTGACGCTCTATTCAAGTCTGTCCATCTGTCTCCAGTCAATGTTTGATGTAATTATGAGTAATTAATATGTGGACAACTACAGTCTTCGGAACACAGTTATCAGTACAGTCAATATAGTATTATGTCTATAAAATCGTATTTAGAATTGTATTTATAACATTGTGTTGTATCTCTTATTTGTTTTTATTTCTTTAATAAATGGAGCCAGCCTCCAAAAAGAATCTATGACTCATGGCTTGTTTCTCATTAATACAATGTCACGGTGTCCCTTGTTTCTCCTTTGTGTTGTTTTTCTTGTGTTCTGTGTGAGTGCGCTGCCCCTTTAAGTTTTGTGACACACGGACAGACTCATGTTGGGGAACGCCCATCACACCTGCATAATCACTGAGACCAATAGGACGCGCCCGGGTTTAGTTTAAAAGGGCCAATAGAAAGACAGTCTGCAGGAGAGCAAGAGACAGAGAAAGTAAAGGACAAGGAAGGAATCGGATTGAACAGCACGGAGTGACGGACAAGTGAACGGCAAAGGGAAGCCACAGATACCTCGAAGACCATCAAATACAACGCTTCTAACCCAGCTAAGTAGAGGGAAGTGCCCATAACTGTGTGGAGGATATACCTACCCGAATTGTTTGGTTGTGTGACTGAGACCGCCTTTCCCCTGTTCACAGCACCGTCTCCCACTTCAGGGGACAGACCGAGCCAGGAACCGAGGAGCGACCGGCCGTATCTTCGCGGACCAAGAGGGGACTAAGAAAAGCAACCTGTACATCGCCATAAAACGCTAAGTGAAGGGACGTGTCCCGATTAACCTGCATGCTGTGTGGCTTTATTGTGTTTTGTAGTGTGGTCGTTTGATCCGACATTATTGTGTTTTATAATTAGCTTCTGCGGCGACGTACTGGGGCTTCGAAGTCCACTGGGACCGGTGAGAAGGCAGCCACACTCGGGCTGGCCGGCCCCGCGGCACGAACTGGAGGGCGGGGATCACAACAAACAATATTCCTTCAAAGACTGTTCCCCCTCACAAACCCCCGGACTCTACTCACATACTCCTCTATTAGCTTTGAGAGCCTTTGTTTTGTTAGATTCTTTATATAGATTTCTGTTTTTTAACCTTGCGTTGTTTTAATAAATTGATTGTTTTATTGTAAACTCAGTCCCACTTGTATTTCTTTGTGGTACACTTTGGTGATCGAAAAGAACCAGACGCCGAGGGGCGGCGACAACAACACTGGTCCAATCATAAATAACTGTTTTCTTACTATTGTAGATGTGTTTGCAATAGAATATAATAAAAATGAACAAGTGTTTACCATAAGTAATCTAGTCTTAAATACTGAACATTATAAACTTCTTCTATTTATTCTAAATAAATCAGTCTGAAATATTGAAATGTTTGTGACAAACACATCAAAACCTTTGGTCATTATATAAAACATTTATTTAAAAAAATGGAATTATGAAACTATACACAAAACATAATGCACTATTTCTGAGCAGGAATAAAAGAATCCTAAAGTGAAGGAGAGGAGAACAGAGAGAGTCTGGTTTATTTCCTGCTGTGACAGCTGCATCATTTTAAAAACTATACATTGGGTTCCAAATGAAGCAGAACTGTGCTGCTTTCAAAGATTAATGTATGTATTTGAAATTTGACAAATTGTTTCGTCCAAGACAGTAACTTCTGCAAAGAAGGGACCAGACTCAAGAGAAGATCCTCTGAACCTGGAGCTGGAGCTACAGCATGTGTTCTGAGAGCTTCTGAACTGGGTCTTCTCCTGGGGTCTTCTCTTTGGTTGCCCTGTATGAAATGACACATGAAAAAGGCAGAAAAACATTATCTACTCATTAACAAAGCACCAGGGTTGTGTTTGTATCTGAATGTAAGAGGATATGAGGGCTTACTGTAAATGATTGTATATGATATGTATTTATTACCTGTACACACCTGTGGATACAGCAGCAGATATGGATGGGGCAGGGGAAGCTGCAGCAGCAGGTTTTTGCAGGGGTGGTGCCCAGGCTCATTGGCATCAAAAGTCAGCTCTGTCATGACAATATATATAATATACATATTATATTATTAAATTATAATACAAGTTAACATTTGAACATTACACCAGTCACAAACAACACATATCCTCTATAAACTTGGCGGTGGAAAACTAGTTATAAAGTACGGCAAATTAGCTCAGGCTTTAGCTAGCTGGTTGGCTCAATATATACGACTCTAAAGAATTAAAAGGCGTTTTTTTGCAACTTACCAGAGTTTCCGACCCCCTCACTCACTTTCCTTCGAGCAAGAACTTTTAAGATTCCTGGCTCTGAAAAATGACGAAGATGTTTCGTATTCCACAGGCTGCCCCGATAACTTCGTCCTCCATTGTTGTTTTGGATTTCTGCCTCTACGGTCCGCCTCCGTTCGTAGCACGTCACTACTAGAGCAAGCTCCTGATTGGTTAACGCGCCGCGAATTTTCGCCAAAGTTCAGATTTTTCAACTTGCGCGAATGAAGCTTTGGACGCGTTTTGCGCGTCAAACGCTCAATTCGCGAATCGCGCCGCAGGACTTCCGTCTAATCGCGTCTTTGCATTGACTTAACATGTAAATCACTCGCACTTAACGCTTAATTCGCATTTGGTGTGAATGCAACTTTACAGTCTAGAACATTTCCAAGGGCCTTAAAAACTGCTGTCATTAAGCCTCTCCTAAAGAAGAGCAGTCTTGATGCTACAGTGCTCAACAACTATCGGTCCATATCAAACCTGCCATTTTTAGGGAAAGTCATCGAAAAGGTTGTATATCAACAACTTAATGACTTTCTATTACTTAACAACTGCTTTGATCCTTTTCAGTCAGGATTCAGGCCCCATCACAGACTGAGACTGCACTTATCAAAGTCACAAATGACAGCCGTCTGAGCACTGACGCAGGCAAAGTCTCTGTCTTAGTTCTGTTTGACTTGAGTGCTGCGTTTGATACAGTGGACCATGAAATCTTGTCACAAAGATTAGAGGAATGGATAGGCATCTCTGGAACTGACCTGGTTTCAGTCCTATCTTGAAGACAGGAAGTACTTTATTTCGGTTGGTAACTGTGTATCAGACCAAATGGCTCTGACATGTGGGGTTCCACAGGGGTCTATCTTGGGACCTCTGTTATTCAATCTTTAGGCCAGTTAATACGCAGCTGTGGCGTATCCTACCATAATTATGCAGATGACACTCAGATTTACATTTCACTCAGAAAGCCACAGAAACAAAGAGAAAGTGTCAGCAGTCACCTCGAGTCTCTTTCTCTAAAATCTAAAAACCAGGTTAGAAATCTAGGGGTCATCATGGACTCAGACTTGAATTTCCACAGTCACATTAAGTCAATTACATCATCTGCATTTTATCACCGTAAAAACATTTCCAGAGTCAAAGGGATAATGTCTCAACCAGACTTAGAGAAACATATCCATGCTTTTATCTCCAGCAGGTTAGATTACTGTAACGGCCTGCTCACTGGTCTCTCAAAACGAGGGTTAAGACAGCTGCAGCTTATTCAGAACGCGGCTGCTCGGGTTCTAACTAAAACCAGGAAGTACAACCACATTACACCAGTTTTAAAATCTCTGCACTGGCTTCCTGTTGCTCACAGAATAGACTTTAAAACAGCACTGCTGGTTTACAAGTCTCTAAATGGTTTAGCACCAGAATATATCTCTGACATGCTAGTTCCTTATGAACCTCCTCGGACTCTGAGAACATCTGGGACAGGCCTTCTGCTCGTGCCCAGAGTTAGAACTAAACAGGGTGAAGCAACGTTTAAGTTTCATGCAGCAAAGACCTGGACCAGCCTCCCAGATGAAGTAAAACAAGCCTCAACTTTAACAATGTTCAAGGGGAGGTTAAAAACCTTCCTCTTTAGCTCCGCCTACATTTCAACATAAAGCGTTTTTTATCTGCACTCTTCTTTTTAAAATGTTTTTAATTTTTCTTATGTTTCTTAATCTAAATCTTGTAAATTGTCTTTTATTCCTGTAAAGCACTTTGAGTTACCCAGTGTATGAATGGTGTTATGTAAATAAAATTGCCTTGCCTTGCCTATACTTTATGTTGTATGTTTGTGTTTGATCTGTCTCATGTACTGGTGAGCTGAAGGAAACCTTCCACGTTGGTAGACAATAAAGTTATATTTTTTTCATTACGCACAGTATAAGTAAACAAAAATTGATCTAAATGCCCTCTGTCAATATATATATATATATATATATATATATATATATATATATATATATATAAATGTAGCTTCTCTCTCCCTCTGAAATAATAAAACATAGGTTTCTTCTTCACAAGTTTGAAAACCCATTATTTGTAAGTCTGAATGTTTGCTTCTGTTATGTTTCCCCCTTGACTTTTGACATTAGAGCTTTTGGTATTGTACACGTGTGAGGTCTGTGTTGAATGTAAGAACTTCCAAAGGCCTTAGACATTATGAGTTTACATTTGTTATTTACCATCAACCTCAAGAAAAATACTTTTATCCATCAGTTCTCTTTCAAAAGGCAACTCCACAACATTAAACTGTCTCTGACTGTACATTAAACTGTCTCTGACTGTTCACACAACATTTATTTTTAATAGTGACACTTTAAGGGCTTGAAACAGAAATGATCATAAAACCAATATTTATATGACAATTTATTTAAAGAGAAATGACAACAGAAAACCTCCATGTACTACATGTATTTATTTGGTTTAACAGTGTAGACTGCATAACACCAATAAAAATAATCCCAGATCAGTCTGTGTGGGACCAACAGCTGAATATTAACGTTCACGTGAATCGTTCTCAGGAAGTCTTGGGACCCAGGAAGGGTTGCTTCCAAACCTTCAGGACACTGTCAGGACAGTAAAGATTTTAAAAGTCAGAAGCAGTCCTGCTGTAGCAGCAAGTTTAACATGCTCCTCGATTTAAGGCTTTGACTATTACCAATGAACAGTGAATCTCCTCTTTAACGTTTTTGGTTCTGAAATAGGTGCATTGTCCATAACCACTCGTGCTCGCATCAGAAAAGTGGTGCAACTCGATTTCTCTAGGCTCCCCGAAACTATCAGGAAGGTAACAGCGAGTTATGTTTACCATGTCTAAGTTGGTAAAGTCACGTTGCCAGCTCTCCCACCTTGGCCTTAGTGCTTCTGGCAGGGAGTTGTCCCAATTGATACCTTGGCGACACATTTCCTGCAGAATTCTTTTGCCATGAAGCACATATGGTCCCAGGAAGCCAAGTGGATCGTAGATGGATGCAACAGTAGATAGGATACCTCGATGTGTTGCTGGTTGGTCTTTTAAAGTGTTGTCAAATCTGAAACAGTCCCTTTCAACGTTCCATTGGATGCCTAAGGCCCTTTCTTGTGGCATGTCCTTGAATGTCAAGTCTTTTGTTTTTGTCTCTATTGCACATTTAGACGGCGGGATGCTTTGTAGAACAGCAGGGCTGTTTGAGATAAATTTGTGTAGACGGAGCCCTCCTTGCTTGCATATCTCTGTGGCCTCTTGTGCGACCTTTATTGCCTTTTCGACTGTGGCTGTGCTTGTGACTCCATCATCCACATAAAAGTCCTTTTCCATGAACTCAGATCCTGCAGGGTGTGTGTGACAGTGTTCTTTAGCCAAATACCTTAGACCGTAATTTGCACACCCTGGGGACGATGTTGCACCCGAAAAGATGTAGCTTCATTCTGCATTCTGCTTTGTCTCTGTGTTGCCATTTTTCCACCACAGAAAACTCAAGTAATCTCTGTTGCAATGATGGATGTGAAACTGGTGGAACATCTTCTCTATATCGCACATTAGAGCAATGGGATGTTGTCTGAACCGAAGGAGGATGCCTGTTAGATTATTAATCAGGTCTGGCCCTTGGAGAAGATGATCATTTAGACTTGTACCATTGTGTTTGGCTGAGCAAAACACAACACGTAGTTTAATGGGCTTTTTGGGGTGATATATCCCGTGATGGGGAATGTACCATCGTTCACCTTGTTTTTCTTCATTGTGTACTTCTTCAACGTCACCCCTTTCAATAATGTCTTTCATGTAAGATATATAGTCTCTTTTGTAATTTCCATCTTTGTTGAACTTTCGCTTTAAGTGTTCGAGTCTGATTTCAGCAAGCTTTCGGTTGTTGGGTAAGTGTGGCCTTTGTCTGAATGGAAGAGGCATCTCGCAGTGTCGTTTTTCTTTATTCCCTCCTTGAGCTTGTACAAAAAGATGAGATCCTCTTGTGAGACAGTATTGTCACTTACCTTTGTGTCCTTAAAATCTGACTCTAGCACATTAATCACGTCCATGGGAGTTATGCCAGTTTGCAGAGTTTGCATGCAATCTCTGCCTCGACTGCCACAAATTGTGCAAAGAATCCTTGCCGTCCATAAGTGTAACTGTGACCTGTCGATTCCAACGGGCTGCCAGCCAGTCAGGAACTTCTGCAGCAACTTCTGATTTTCCTCACAGTCACTGAGTATTTCTAGGCCTTTTACGTATGGTGTGGCTTGGAGACATGCATTCAGAAAGTCTGAAAATGTCCTTAATCCTTCCGCGTCCTTTGAGCTTATTTTAGGCCATTTTGACAGTTTGTCTCTAAAAGCTCTTTGAACAATAAAAGGCGGTCCATAACGTTGGTCAAGCTTTTGCCACGCATCCTTGTATGCCTCTTCATCACTGCGAAAGAATGTGCCCTCAAGACAGTTTTGTGCTGGGCCTGTGACATACCTTTTGAGCAGGTGAAGTTTATCAGCAGGTGAGATGCCTTTGCAGTCCACAAGTGAAGAGAATGAAGCAAAAAATTCAATTTAGTTAATTGGCTCTCCGCTAAACACTCTGGGCATTGGCATTGGGATTCTTTCATTCATTCATTCATTTTCTACCGCTTTGTCCCGTTAGGGGTCGCGGGTGACTGGAGCCTATCCCAGCAGCTTTGGGCCTGAGGCGGGGTACACCCTGGACAGTGGCCAGTTAGTCGCAGGGCTGACATTTAGACATAGACAGTGACAAACATCAATTCACTCTCACATTTATTCACTGGGGACACTTTAGAGTTGCCAATTGACCTAAACATGCATGTCTTTGGACGGTGGGAGGATGCCGGAGTACCTGGAGAGAATCCACGATAACACGTGGAGGACATGCAGACTCCTCACAGAAAGACCGGAGTCGGCCGAGAGAATGTTTGAGTCAGCCGGGTTATGAACTCACGACCTTCTTGCTGTGAGGCAGGAGTGCTAACCACTCTGCCACGTGCACCCCTGCATTGGGATTCTGTTTAAGGACAATTTGAGGGTTTGGATTGTTTGCCGTGTGATTGGACATATGGATAGACACATTGCTTTGTGGCAGTAATGGAGGTAAGCCACCAGAGGACGCTGGTGCTTCATGAATAGATTGGTGGTCAGCAGAGAAAGGCATATTGTTTGGTTGTATTTGCTGATTGTCCATATCCATGTTCATTTCTCTGTCGTAGAGCTCAGGTTTTGCACGAGCAGCTTGCATTTCCTTTTCTGCCTTTAAACGCTCAAGTTCAGATTCAATATCTTTCATTTTTTTCCTTTTGTTTAATTTCCTCTGCTTCCTTTACAGCCAACTCTGCGGCCGCATCAATCCTTTTGGCTGCAATGCTTGAAGTGTCAGACTGCTTACTGACACTAGACTGAGAGGCGGTACCGTAGACGGAACGGGCGTACTGTTGTACCAGTAGCTGATGAAGGCGCTGCCTTTCTCTATCTGCATCAAAATCCCCGTCTAATGCTGTTATACGTTCATTAAGTATTTTCATAATGTCCTTAGTTACTGCTTCACAAGATTCCATTTTGCCTCTTGTGCCAGGGGATGGCATAGTACGCTTATCTCATTGTACACCTTCATCATGTTGCTCAATACGTTTTCAATATCATCGGCCATTGCACACAACTTGTGTCGGGGCGGCAGTAGCTCAGTGGTAGAGCGGCCGTCCTTCAACCGGAAGGTAGTAGGTTCGATTCCCGCTCTCCCCACAGTTCATACTGTCGTTGTGTCCTTGGGCAAGACACTTAACCCACCTTGCCTCGTATGAATGTGTAAGAATGTTGAAGGTGTTGGTCGGAGAGTCCGTAGGCGCGGAATGGCTGCCACGTCTCTGTCAGTCTGCCCCAGGGCAGCTGTGGCTACAGATGTAGCTTACCACCACCAGTGTGTGACTGTGGAGTGAATGAATAATTGATATGTAAAGCGTCCTTGAGCTCTGGAAAGGCGCTATATAAATATAACAATTATTATTATTATTATGTGTCTTTAGGCTTTCTCTGGATGGAAGTCCTTTCCATTGTTCTAAGAGACTTAACAGTTTTTGTCCTTTTTAATAAATTTGTCTTTTTGGTAGGCTAGCATTTTCTCTGTTAGCACGCTAGGCTCTGAACGCCTGGGTAGCCTAATGACAACTCGGTCGCAGCCTCCATTTTATGGATTTCGGCTAATTGTTTTTCTTTGCGTTCAATATTGTCCTTTAACTCTTGTCTTGACATGCTCTCTGTATCTCCTCGATGTAATAAAGCTCTCGTTTCATTGATTTCGGTTTGTAGCTTACGTGTTCGCTCTTCAATATTGTGCATTTTCTGTGTTGTTGTAGCTCACTGCCTGTGCCGTTGTCCTGTAGAGTTCACGGGCAGCTCCATATAGCACACTGAGGTGATGCTCTTATGCCCCTTGATTTAAGGATGAGACTTTTACTGATGGTTTTATTTACATTTACATTTACATTTATTCATTTAGCAGACGCTTTTATCCAAAGCGACTTACATTACATTACCAGTGTTACAGTCACTGGAAGCAAGGTGGGTTAAGTGTCTTGCCCAAGGACACAACGACAGTATGAACTGTGGGGCGAGCGGGAATCGATCCTACTACCTTCCGATTGAAGGACGGCCGCTCTACCGCTGAGCTACTGCCAACCCCGTTTATGTTTAATCCTTTATGAACCTTGATACATTCATCATATCACCAACGTAAGAGCTGAAATGTATACAAAAACATGTAACAGATCAATTTGCACAGTGCTGTCTTACATTTGTGCAAAACAAACATATTAACAGACAAAATGCTCATATCTCAACTTTTTTAACAAACTGTCACGGGGTGCCGTACTTCCCCTCCGTATTCGGGTGGCGTGTTCTGTGAGAGAGCACGGCCCCTTTAAATGTCTAGTGACGCACAGACCAACTCGTGATGGGGAACGCCCACCACACCTGTGCAATCACTGAGACCAATAGGATGCGCCTGGGTCCGGTTTAAAAGACCCAATAGAGAGACGGAAAGGGGAGAGGAAAAGCGGAAAGGAGAAAACAGCAAGACGGAGAAAACGGAGAGAAAGAGACGGAAGAAGGAACGGAAAGAGACAGAGGAAAGAACACCCAACACCACGGAGCATCAGCCCATCGACCGGCAACGGAAAGCCACACAAACCGAAGGGATCATTGCATACAACGCTCCAAATACAGCTAAGTGAAGGGAAGTGCCCATAACTGTGCAGAGGCTATACTTACCTGAGCTGGTTCGTTTGTGTGTCTAAGACCGCCTTTCCCTGTCCACAGCGCCGTCTTCCCTTTCGAGGCAGGACTCGAGGAGTGACCGGCCGGACCTCCGCGGACCCAGAGAGGACCGAGACGAGGAACCTGTACAACGCCTATAATACGCTAAGTAAAGGGACGTGTCCCGTATACCCTGCTTGCTGTGTAGTTTTATTGAAGTTTTATTGTGTGGTCGGTAATCTGACATTTTGGTGTGTGTTGTCACTAGTTTGGCGCGGCATTGTGGGGACCTTGAAGCCCATTGGGACTGCCGAGAGGATGCCAGCACTCATACTAACCGGCCTTGTGGCACGGACTGGAGGCCGGGGCCGCAACCGACTCGCTTCCCTCAAAAACTGCCTTCCCACAGTTCTCAGACTTTTATCCAGCCCGGGGATCAGCTTTCACAGCCTTCTACCGGACTTCTTAGTATTGTTTTATTTTTATTTTTTTATCTGGCGTGTCTTAATAAATTACCTTTCATCTAAATTGAAAACTCAGTCCCCTCGTATTTCTTTGTGGTAAAGCTATGGTGATCAAACAGACCTGCACCTGCAGCCGGTGACATGACCCGGGCGCATCCTATTGGTCTCAGTGATTGCACAGGTGTGGTGGGCGTTCCCCATCACGAGTTGGTCTGTGCGTCACTAGACATTTAAAGGGGCCGTGCTCTCTCACAGAACACGCCACCCGAGTACGGAGGGGAAGTACGGCACCCCGTGACAAACCTTTTGCCTCTTCAGCGGGGCTGTAAGTGTGAATTTAACATTAACCACGGCTCCATGACAAAGTTATTGGCGTATTTGGACTAAGCTTTTGGGCTAAGCTACATACTACCAAACTGCGTTAGCCATGCCGCCTAACTGAAATTTGGAAGTCAACCATTTCATACAAAAATTTCAAAATAAAACTTAAAATAAACACTTTTTCCTGAAACAAATATACATATGGTTATTTACAGCAAGTGACTATCACACTTGGGTCTTGTAGATGAGAGCAGTCATTTGATAGATGTGGTACTTTGCCGAGACATAGCAGAGTGGCAAACTGTAGAGAAAGACAGTTTCTATTTACATAGAAAATGTGCTCTCCAAGTGTCAGTATGCCACTTGTTCTAAACACATTTACTCCGCAAACCCTTAAAAAGCCCAACGACATGCAAACATTTCTAATTTGACAGCTCGGTTTTTACTGTTAACCCATCATCAATCTTTAACGTTCACCAATGTTTACGACGTCCTTAAGACGGTAGATGGTCTGGGCGTCGATGACAGGCAGATTGATAATAAAAGCCATTTCGCAGAACTCTGGGTTTACGTAAATGGGTACGGCACTGCCTAGGGTGTAAACTAGGTGGGCCTGAAGGGCGTTACGAGATCTCTAGTGACGGTTCTAAGAAGGGATTGCACTAATGACAGCGGAATAAGGTACGGGGGAATTCTGCCTATGGCTAGGCTGTCCACTGAAGAGCCGATGTCTCTGAGCATGTGAGGTGACCAGCTGTGTGTGTACGTAGTCAACCTGGAAGATGGCCAGAAGCGAGTCTACAGCTCGGAGGGTTTTGTTCAGGGCCTCACTGCGAGTGTTTACCACCAACACAGTGTCCTTCAATGTTTTCCCTACCGGTTTGGAGTTGCTGTTGTTGCTGAATGATCTGTGCTCTGATGTCAGGGATTTCAGCCTGTAATTCCGCGACATGTCTCCTGACAGTGGAAATGCTAACCGTATTGACCGTGGACAACCCAAGGTTAAACAAAGTACCCACAGCAGCAGCTGCCACAAGAAGTCTTCCTACAAACCGTTTAGATCTCTTGTTAGCTCCAGTGAGTTCATCCTGAGTGATTGTGAATTTCTCAAGCTGAGTAAGCATGTGGGAAATATCCGACTCTGCGTGGTTGGGGATATTTGAGGTCCAGCTGACGCTGGCCCAACTGGTGAGACTGAGGGTGGGTATGGATGTGGTTCCGGCACACATCGGCTGGATTTAACCTGACAAAAACCCTTTGGGTGTGCAGGCGACACTTTGTGATCAACAGTCCGGGTTGGTCCTTTAGAACGATTCCGGCTATTGGTCAGGGCTCTATAACATCAGGGGACCCCATGCCTGTAAGGCTGGTGACCAGAAGGAGTATCGTCCACATCATCCTGGTGAAAGAGAGAGGACCTTTTAACAACGGATTCATTTACAGAGAATACCAGAGTTACCAGTTATAGTTATGGAGTTACCCGCAGTTACTAATGAAGACTGAAAAGTGTTAAGAGAACCTGAGTTAACGGTTAGTAGTGAGTGGTTAGTTGTGGGCTGAGGGATCTAGTTGAGACTACTTGGGAGCGTGAACATCCCCTGTAGATCCCATGGGGGCTTTGTGTAACTTAATTTGGTTGCGGTGTATCCACTTGAGAGTGGGTTCCTTTCGTCCTTTTGTGATCTTTATCTGATACACCACTGGGGACAGCTTGTTGACAATGGCGTATGGTCCCGCCCAACATGGTAGGAATTTCCGTCAGTAGGTTTGTACCACCGCTCGTTTGTCAGGTGAGTTGGCTAAACATGTAGTACCACACCTTGTCTCCCACCTGCAGTTCCCTAGATGACTTTTGGTCATAATAGGCGTTCCGTCCTTCTGCACTTTTGCCTAGTTTTTCCTGGGCAAAGGCGAAGTGGTTCTGAGGTGTGCTTGGAGATCAGTCATGTACTGATGTGTGGTGTAGGCCGTAGCAATGTTAACCTCTCCTGGTTGGTACAGCAAGTGTAAGGAGAGCGTCATCTGCCTACTGGTCATGAGCTCAAACGGGGAGACTCCGGTCGCCGTGTGTGGTGTGGCTCTGATAGCCATCAGAACCAAGGGCAGTTTGACGTCCCAATCTCGGTGATTGGACGCAACATATTTCTTCAGGATGTCTATCACCGTTCGGTTAGCTCTTTCTACTTGGCCTGAGGACTGGGGGTGATGGCTGACATGAAAGTTCGCTTTCACGCCCATGGTTTGCCACAGTCCCATTACCTCAGCTGTGAAGTGAGTACCACGGTCAGAATCGACCTTACAAGGTAGGTCGAATCTGGAGAACACTTGGTTCATGAGTAGAAAGGCTGTGGTCTGTGCCGTGTCATTTGGGCCTGGAAGTCCTTCCACCCATTTGGTGAAGGCACAGGTGACCATTAGGATGTATTTGTTGCCCCTTGTTGATTTAGTTAGGGGTCCCATCCAATCGATTTGGAGGTCAGACAACGGAAATGAGATGCCCCTTCTTTGTAAGGGTGCGCGGTGGAGTGGTCTTGCCGGTTGGAACTGGCAGCATACCAAACAGCCATTGATATATTCTGCCACGTCTATTTGCATTTGTGGTCATTAGGCTACCTGTTGGAGTGCCTGGTGTGTTGCCCGCACACCTCTGTGGTCTGCTACTGGAGCGTCATGTGCGTGCATTAGCATGACCCTCCTTAGGCTCTGAGGCACTACGAACGTAGGAGAAGTAAGGGTGTCAGAGACATAGACAAGCAAGCCATGACGCAGGTGAAGTCGGGCACGAACAGCCCAATGCCTTCTAAAGTATGAATCGGAGGAAGTGTCAGTGTCTGAAACGGAGTGAGACGCGGGGTTTGACAGATGGAGGATCAGTTTGTTGATTGCCAGGTCCGCTGGAATGTCGCAGTGCGCGATTAGGATGTCAACTACATAGATGAGCGTTTCGCGGCTAGCGACATCCGGACATGCTTTATTCAGAAAAAAATTAAATTCGGCTGGGGAATTCAAGTACCCGAATGGGCATCTGGTAAAAGAATATTGCCAATTGGCAAATGTAAAGGCAAGTTTGTGTTGATCCTGTGGATCTACTGGAATGGTCCAGAAGCCGAAGGCGATATCCAGTGTAGAGAAGTACTTGGCGTCCTGTACCTTGGGCAGTTCTTGGCCAAGTTGAGTCATTGGCCACCTGGACAGTGGGACGCTTTTGTTCAGCTGACGGTAGTCGATGGTCAGTTGCCACTTGCCACTTGCCATTGGGCTTGAGTACTGGCCAGGTAGGAGCCGAATAAGTACTGTTGCATGGGCGGATAATGCCCTTGTTCAAAAGGTCGTCTATGATTTCCTGTATTGGTTCATAAGACGCCAGAGGTATTTTGTATTGACGTACATAAGCTAGAGGCGCGTTTGCGGCTGTTGGAATGCGGACTGTATGGATGGGGGTTAGACCACAATCCAGGGAGTTCTTCGCAAAGGATGTACGATATTTGAGGAGGATCTGGCGCACCAGGTCGCGTTCCTCCTCAGTATTGATCGTGTCAGCCAGGTCCAGCGTTCGTTCTAACTGGGACTCGAAATCCGGTTCGGTTTCATTGTCAGGCTTTGTTGTTACCGGACCGTCTGTGGTGACGTTTCTCGGTATCGTCGCGGTCGAGTTTATATCTGCATCGATGGTGAGCAGGAAGACTGTCTGTAAGACCATTTCCCTGTCATCAGCCAGATCGACCCTACAGATAGTGTCGGTGTCGACCGTAAGTGAGGGGTATATGGCAATTACCCCGGAAGGCTTAATGTAGACAACATTGGTCTCCTGCTGTTCAGGCAGGAGTGAGGGTGGCATACGCCCTATGACCGGGAGTCTGAGCTCAAAGTCATGAAATCTGACTCCGATCTACTGTATGCAGAGCGGCTGGCTCTTGACATTTAGTCTGAGTCAGCCTCTGTTTGGTAAATGCCCGCATTGCCAGCTCGCGAAGTTGGCCGCTGGTCTAAGTTAGTGGGCATACAGAAACACCAAGATGATAGCGGGTAGTTGGATGAAGGTTTTGCACAAAGAGGGCTTTGTGAAGTTTTTATCCGCCTCCATGTTTGATTCATTGAGTGGACCGAAATACACTTCGCGTAGCCGATGATAGTATAGCCGTGGGGACTTTGCGTGTGCCTCTTTGATCGTTATTGCGGCCGTCAGACCCACATTTACTGTAACGTCTGAGAATTCCTCCGTGAGGGATTGACTAAGGAGATCAAAGTCAGTTTGGACATCAGGAGGTTGACGTTCGATGAAACTACTAACATCTTGGCTTTATGTTAGTTTAATTAGAGAGATTTTGTCCGCGACAAATAGAGGAGGTAGAATTCAATGTCTTTAAGAAAGCACTCATGTTGTGAGCCACTCCTTGATGGGGTTCAAAGCGAGTGATATGACATGCGATCCTTTCAAGGTCTCTGTGTTGGGACCGTAGTCCAAATGTCTCCGTGTCGGAGCTGGTTGTGGGACAACGTCCGATTGCCTACCCGTGGAAGCTTGCGGAAAGAAGGCCGGGCTCTTGGCTCCGGTTGGTTCTCTGTCCCTTGCGTCCAAGCGAGGCTTGGTGGTTTCGGTTATGCGTGCTCTAAGTTGGTCCATGAGCAGTCGGTCTAGGTCTCTTTGGTGAGTGAGAGCCTCCTTTTGTGCTTTCAGGAACTCTGAGTTGCCTGAGATAGCATTCCTGCGGCCAACTGTGCACTTTGTCCTGATTTCGTGAGTTCCTCCTGCATAGGTTCATACTCACCTGCTCGTGTCACTCAGTTCTTTCTTTAGGTCGCTGAGAGTTTCCTCAGTTTGCTGGAGTTTTGTCTGTAACTCCTCAAATTCCGGGTCCGCCCTTTCGAGGGTTTTGACCAAAGTCTGTAGCTCTTGGGTTTGTTTTTCGGAATCGATCAGGGATTCTTTGGTAGACCGGAGCTCGCGTTGAAGGGAGGCGAGATCCTGTCTCTGAATTTTCTCATGACTGCGTCTCAAGAGATCATCTGTGTGTCTCTGTTGAGCGCGCATGACAATAGCCATTTGTCCTAGCAGTGTTGCTAGGTTTTTGTCTTTTGGCGTGGTGGTTAGTGCTATGCTAACCAGGGAGCCTAGCGTAGCATTGAGTTCTGGGGGCGCGGTGTCCCGAATCTCGTCTACATATTGGGGACTTAATTTCTCTGTCAACTCACTCAGGACTGCGTCTAGGTGGTCTAGAGGCCTGATGGGATCGGGCGAGTCTGGGGACTGGTCAGACATGTTGAGGGATGTGACTCTATTGGGCTAGTATGTTATTTACAGTTAATTGAGTTTTAACTGTAAAGAGATAGTGAATACTTGTGGAGTATGCAAGGAAAGAAGGTAAGTGGCAGTCAGACTGTATTAAAGAATTCCTAACTAGAGCTGCAACGGTGTTTCTAAAATAATAAGCCAAAAGGATAAAAAAATAAATAAAATAATTATAAAAAAAAAAATGATCAAAGAAAATTAATTAAAAAGAAATTATAAAACAATTTCAATTCAAAATTTTATTTCAAAAGTGGACTCAAATTTAAATCAATTAAGGAATTCTTGAGATACAGTTTAAGAGGAAGTCAGTTGGAATCACGTAACTTCAAGCAGGTATCAGCAGTGGCTATTAAATTCAAAATTCATGCATGTAACCAGCTTATATTACAGCCTAGGGCCTAGGACAGGGCACATGCGAGGTTAAGTTAGTTATTAACTTTGACAGCAGTGGGTGTTTCATGCAGCTGGGCTAACAAGCTTTTTAATGTGTCATTCAATTTAACAGATCCTGTGCAGGAAGAAAAGTCACAAGCAGTTTTGCATTAAATGTATGGGTTAAATAACAAAGCTTCCCAAAAGCAGGCGTGATGGGCAACAATATGAGTTAAGTTCAATCTCAAAACATATTGTGCATTTAACCGTTATCAGAAACATTCATTCAACATGTAGAAGCAGCATTAACATTGCAGAGGTTTGCATGTATGCAGAGAAAACAGCGTTAACCAGCAGCAGTGCAGCTAACAGAGTCCTTAAAATGAGTAGGGGCTTATACAGAGGGTAATTACTCATAAAGTTTAATCACTGAGGTATTTCAGTGTCAATGAAAGCTTTAAAACTATTCATTAAGTTGTAAAACGCTCTAAATTTGGGCTCAGCGTCATTAGTTTCAGAAAAGGGGTGTAATTACTTACTACTAGAGTGACCACACGGAGGAGGCACAGAGCTTCTCTAAGGAATTATGGGTGTTTCGCCTCTACCTTCCGTTAGGGGCGATAGAGACTCTTGCTGAGTCTGTGTTTTGCCACTCCTTTTCCGCAAGGGGGCAGTAGAGACTCTCGGGAGTCTCTGGTTTCAGGGGGTGACGTCTCTGGCACGCCCCTGAAAAGACGTGGGTGAAGTTAGCTTTTTAGCTTCAGTTTGGTTGTTGACTTCAGAGGGATGACACCTCACACACAGCAGCGCTGTGGACACATAACGTTTTAAACAAAAGCACTCAGCGGGCCACGTTTTAACCACAAGCACATGGCATTTACACACAGCAGCGCTGTGTACAAGCAGCGTTTTGCCCAAAGTCACACAGCCTGTTAGCATGGAGTTTTTTAGCGGTTTGCAATGCCTCTAATTTCTCCAGCAATCTAGCAGTTTTAATCCGTCCGACAACAACAGACTAATGATTCAACTTTCTAGAAAAGACAACTTTATCTCTGGTTTCGGTGCAAACGCGAACAACCGGATAATTTGTCTATATTGACGTGTAATGGAAAATCTACGTCTGGAATTCCGGTTTAAACGCGGCAATTCTAAATTGTCTTCAGGCCATTAAAAACACACTCTGTAGAGTGTTAGCATGCATTTATTTCCATAATTCATATCCGGCTCTCTGGCACAGCTAAAACCTTTACCAAGCGTCTTTAGTCTTTTACTAAAACAACTTAGCAAGCTGGCGAATTCACAGGCATTAATTTCTGCATGGGATGCTCTGCAGACATGTACGTACAATATTACACAGTTTCAAAGCATATCTCGGAGTTATAAAATATCAGACCAGCTGATTTTTCAAATCCTGAGACAACCAATTTCACAAGCGCTTAATATCAACCAAATAACAGCACAACGCACAAATTACACATTGCTCAGACAATCAGCCAGGGTAAAAACACAGCTTTTTCAGTGAACAGCGATTTGGGTTTTTGCAAAGTATGATTTAATGATTTTTATAATGATTTAAAGGGTTTTTCATGTTTCTTTCAGAACATATTCTTTTCAGGCCTTCTCACGGGCTGCACCAAAATACTGTAGTGTAATAATATATATATGTAATAGGGTGATATTAATTTATGTACATTAATATTTCGTTTATCACAATTATTGTCTCGTTGAGGGCACCACCCAGAGTAAAGTTCTGGGAAACTGATTATATTTACTAAGTCTCAATTATCTGAAGGAATAGAATTCTCTGTTTTCGAATATGTCTTAAATAAACAGGAAAACACCAAATCAAAATCTTTAACGTTTTATGGGGTTTTATTAAAGATTACACAAAGTTAACAATACATTATCATGATGGGGAAAGGACACAAAGGGAAAGATTATTGACGGATAATGATTAACACAGAACAATGAACAATAACATTTACTGATTAGAACTTTGTGGAGGAAAAGGGATGTTTTGACTAATTAAAACTCGGCTGGTGAGCTTAATTACCGGACTATTAAAAAGGGGTTAGAGAAGGAGATGGGTGAATTTATGGATATAATCGAAGTTCTGAATGGACCTTTACTCAAGACAATGTACAGGTTTATAACGCCAAACATCAGTGTCACGTGCTCAACTCACTCTAGTCGTCCGGAGAACTCAGGGCAAAAGGTCCGAAGTGATGCTCCAGAACTTTCGACGCGGCTCCTCCAGCGGGTTGTTACCAGGCGACCAAATGGTGGCAAGAGTACGCTGATCCCAAATGGGCTGTGCCGCTCCATGGCAGGTTAAAGCAGGCGTCCTGTTACTGTCTTTGAGTGTAAGGCAGGGGTTGAGGTGGGAGTCTTTTCAACAAAAATTTATCACTGAAAAAGGGCTTTAGCAAGGGTCTGGCTTCTGTAATCGCTCGTTAGTTCAAGCAGAGTTCTTAGTTTTCACAAGAACTACAAAAATGTCTTCCGTCTCCTGGAGATGACATCAAAAGAGTGTTTTACAAAAATAATCAATATGCGTAGGCTTAAAAAGGAAAAATTCACGTTTGTCACTGAGTGTTTGCCACGTGGCTAGAAACTTGAAAGTTACTAAGTAAGTTAAGAGGCTAGAGATGAGTCCACACGAGAACAGGGTTACAAGAGATAAAGACAAGAGGACAAGAGAGAGATTTCCAGCGCGCATAACATTTTTGTACTGGCCGGAAAGAGGCGTGTTTCACACGGCCTAGGGTGTGTGGCTTTGGATTGGAAATTGTGGTGACTCTAACTAATTTTGATCTTGTTCCAAATGTTCCTTTATCTTCCACAAAGTAACATTGAATTATAATTTTCCACAACTCGTAAGCATACAAATACATTGGTACTGCAGATTTATACAGATTTACATTTACATTTAGTCATTTAGCAGACGCTTTTATCCAAAGCGACTTACAAGAGAGGATAATAATTTTAACAACACAAGGTACAAAAAGCACAAGTGCACAAAAAACTAGTCAGTTTAAACCCAGCACAATATACAAAGCTAAGGATAAGAGAATTTTTTTTTTTTTTTTTTTAAAGAAAGGAATCGATAGAAAGGAAGTAGAACTCAGTGTTTGTCAGTCAGGTGTTGACGGAAGAGATGTGTTTTCAGGCGTTTTTTAAAGATGGCTACAGAATCTGCTGATCTTGTAGCAGCAGGTAGATCATTCCACCAAATTGGAACAGAGCCAGAGAATGTACGTGAGAGTGATTTTTTACCTTTTTGGGACGGTACCACCAGGCGTTGTTCATTTGCAGAGCGCAGGAGAAATGATCAGAAGTGTGCAGTGGCATTAGATTTGTTTATTTCTTTAGGACAGCATACAGTCTACATTAAGCCAGAGCAGAGATGCTTGTACCAGATTATAGCTTAACAGCTAATTTCCATCTGTAGTCCTATATTGTACATGTTTTTAGTGGTAGGGTAAACCGGAGTACCCGGAGGAAACCTACGCAGACACAGGGAGAACATGCAAACTCCACACAGAAAGGTCCTGCCCTAGATGGGAATCGAACCCAGGCCCTTCTTGCTGTGAGGCAGGCGTGCTAACCACTTTGCCACTGTGCCGCCCATGAGTGTGCCAAGTGGAGCAGTATCTTATGTAGATAAGATCTAGTTGGTTACCAAACTTGTGGGTTGCCGATGTGGAAACCTGCATGAGGTCAAATGATGCAGTTAGGTTAATGAAGTTAGCAGCCTGTGGCTTTTAGAGGTGGATGTTGAAGTCTCCTAATACCACCAGAGGGGTACCATCCTCAGGGAAGGATGAAAGAAGCGCATCCAACTCCTCCAAGAAATGTCCAAGCTGACCTGGGGGCCGATAGATAACTACAAAATGACTTTTAACAGGGTGGGTGATGGTAACAGCATGGAACTCGAAGGAGCTGTTGTCACACAAGGGTGATAGCTGTTTGAACTTCCAGTCGGTAGGAATAAGTAGTCCGGTCCCTCCGCCCCTTCCAGTGAGGCGAGGACTGTGGGAGAAAGTGTGATTATGGGAGAGGGCGGCGGGAGTGGCAGAGTCCTCTGGTTTGATCCATAATCTGTAAGTGCTACAACTGAAAGACCAGAATGTTGAACAAAAGCTGTAACAAAATCAGCTTTGTTCACAGCAGACTGGCAGTTCCACAAGCCTATTGGGAGAGTAGAAGGGGCAGTTATTGACAGTGATACAACATGCAGATTATTATGGTTGCGTCGCCTTTTGCGTGAAACAGATGATAATTTCCGTTTTGAAATGACAGTAGTAATTTGAAAACACATTGAAGAGCCGAAGAGGAAAATATACAAGAAGAAAGTAATAGTAGAAATAATTAATTATAAGTGCAAACAATTAGTACAAAAAAGAAGTGCAATACTTAGGTCCTCTGTCTGTGTGTCCCTGTTAGGTGGAGTCGCGTGCAGGTAGAGTCGATGGTCTTTACTCTCTTCGGTCTTCACGCGATGACAGCTACCGCGACCGCTGCCGCGGTGGTTACTCCCACTTAAATACCCGTCTATTCAAGTAATTGAATTCAGCAGGTCACGCCTCCACACAGCCACAAACAACTCAAACGAAACTAGCCCGCTAGCAGCTGAGAATAGACACCGGTACACCACGTGACAGGGTCGTAGTAAACACACTGCACGGTTTCTCAGCAATAACACGGCACTATAAGCTCAAATAGACAAGAAGTACATACAATCACCCAGTTCTGTAGGCTTCTGCTGCTAAGTTGCTTCTCCTAGTCGACTTCGATTAAACCACGGGGTTATATAGCAGAGCGGAGCTGGCGTTTGGTCACGCCTCCACACAGCCACAAACAACTCAAACAAAACTAGCCCGCTAGCAGCTGAGACTAGACACCGGTACACCATGAATTACATGAATTACATACACTCACCCAGTTCTGTAGGCTTCTGCTGCTAAGTTGCTTCTCGGCCACTTTTAAAACTATTAAACTATTAAAACTATTTTTCTGCTTTAAGTATGGGTATGCCTTACTTATAATTTAATCTACCATCTAGTGGTTTAAAATCAAAAACTACAAAAATGTCAAATCTGTTGTTTACAACATTGTCTAAGATTTAAAAAAAGAATGCAGTGTTTTAAAAATCACAGTATTTTATTTAAAAAGTAATTGAACACAAATAAATAAAATAATAATTTGAAGAAAAAAAAACCTGCTGCAGATGTTTTAACAGAGGGCAGGTCCATCGTGAAAACTACAAGAGAGAGTTATGTATAACGTGGCTGTAACTAAGTAAAATATAGTCTCCAGAGTAATGTGTAACTGAATTTACTTGTCTGGGCAGTGGGCTCTTGGGAATGAGCAATTTGAAATTATAGTTACCTGATGTAACTACAGTTCTACGAGTGTGTGCGTAGCCCACCTATGGGCTTCGCTAGTGGTTACCTCTCCCTGGCGCAAGCCAGACTTCTGAGAAAGATTCCCACTCCCATTCACCGTGCCAATCATGCCAGTGTATTGGCACAGCCTCAGGGGCTATATAAACTCCCTTGCCCAACGCTCTCCCTTTTCTTCGAACCAGCTCAAAAGAGGGAAGCAGTCCAGCTGGGCCTGAGAGTAGGTGGGCTACGCACACACTCGTAGAACTGTAGTTACATCAGGTAACTATAATTTCTACTTCGTGTGTGCTCCGCCTACCTACGGGCTTCGCTAGTGGTTACCTACCAAGGCGAAGGCCGTAGGGGATAAATGTACTCCCAGCTGGACAGGTTCAGAACAACTGGCGCGGGAACAAACAACGTCAGGAGCAAGCCCGTCTCTCCCAAGAGCAGCCAAGCACGCCCCACTACAGGCCACGGTGTCCAGACTGCCTCTCCCAAGAGCATCTGACGCTGTCCTATGTGAGCCTAATCAAGCTGTGCCCAGGACCGCCTCTCCCAAGAGCATCCTGGCACCCTGTTTAAACTCCAAAACTTCAGTGTCCATGGTTGGGGGATGGACCGCCTCTCCCAAGAGCATCCATCCTGCCCGCCGAGCCCGTGACCGCCTCTCCCAAGAGCACACGGGCCCCCACGCTGGGGAAGGGCGGCCTTAAGCCACGTAGGCCGCTCCAATACCCCCACAGATCCAGTGTGCCAGGGGTTGGGCCGGCAAACGGTGTCCCACGCCCCCTGGCCGCAAAGCACACAAATAAGTGGTCTGATGTCCGAAAACCCGCTGTGCGCTCCACATAGCAGCGCATAGCCCTGACCGGACACAGTCTGAGTAACCGCGCATCTGCTGTCGTCCCGGCTGAGGTGGGGCAGAGAGCTCTAATTCTGATCACCCTGGACCGGAAGGACGAGGTGATAACCTTCGGCTGAAAGGCTGGGTTGGGCCAAAGGTGAATGAGGCTTCCATCCTCACTGAGCGACATGCACGAAGGATAAACCGACAAGGCGCACAGGTCCCCCGCCCTCTTGCCGGAGGATAGTGCCAACAGAAGGGCGGTCTTGAAGGAGACCAGCCGGACTTCCGCCCGCTCCAAGGGCTCAAAAGGAGGTCCAGACAGACCATCCAAAACCGTCTGAAGGTCCCAGGGAGGCACCACCTGCCTAGAGGGGGGCCTCACCCTGCCTGCACCCCGAAGAAAACGCTTAACCAAAGGGTGACTACGAGTCGAGAAACGCCCAAAGCCCTCAAGGCCCGTCGTGATGGCTGCCGCAAACACCGCCAGAGTAGATGCGGCACGACCACTATCCAGAAGTCCCTGTAGAAATTCCAGGACTACATTAACTGAACAGCTACAGGGGTCCAACGTCCTGTCACCACACCAAGCGGCAAAGGATGCCATATGCCCTGGCCGTGGAAGGTGCCCTAGCACACCACTGCCGGGGGAAGTCCTATATTCATAAGCCTCCCCCTTTCAACCTCCAGACTAGGAGCCTGCGGGTCAGGAATGGTACCGCCACCATCTCCAGTACATTTATATGGGATAGCGTTGGCTTCCAGGCCCCACCCACTGCGAGCCGGCCTAAGGTCCCGCCCCATCCGGTGAGCGAAGCGTCCGTGAACACCTCCACATAGTGTGGGACGCATCCCATGCGCACTCCCAGTTGGAGACGGTCCGGGGTGAGCCAGAATTCCAGGTCCTGCCGAGCCCCCGAAGACAGTGAGACCCGGGTCTGTCTGTCCTGCGTGGGATGTAATCGGAGCCGAGCAAACCAGCGTTGGAGCCGTCTCATATGAAAGAGCCACAAGCGTACCACCGGGTGAGCTGCTGCCATCATGCCCAGTAGGGACCGGACCAGACAAGACGGTGCTGATGGAGCTACCACCAGCCTCTGAGTCTGGTTCACCACGAACCCCAGCTTTAAGATGTGACGCAGTACTCTGTCCGTATGCTCCACGGCTTCCTGGCTTCTCTTCTCCCGGTGTTTTCCCGCCCTGCGCTATAAGACAGGATCAGCAGCGGCAACGTGCCCTAGCTCACTCACGGGGAGTCGCGGACACCTGGTGCCGGTCTGCACGACGGCGCCAAATGTTGGGCCGCTGGCGTCTCGGCTGGAGATGAGGAGCGAGCTGCTGGGACGTTTTGGAGGCTGATTCTAGTCGGTCTACAAGAGACTGAATATCAGGACCAAACAGGGATGAGGTGGAGAGCGGCAGACCGAGGATGCGTCTCTGCTCCTGTTTCTTCAGGGAAGACAGGCCGAGCCACAGGTGTCTGGCGCCGAGCTGAGCCGCGCTCATGGTGCGACCCCCATCCATGGCGAATGCTTGGGACATCCTCAGGAGAACAGCCGCTGTGGTCTGAACCTCATCTATCTCCTCGGGCGTGAGGACAGATCGCTAATGCGTGAGCTTGTCCAAGGAGCCCGCCAGGAAAGCCATATTGCTAGCCAACGCCACCACCTGAGCGGCGTTAGCGTAGCAGCGATATCAGCGTATCAGCGACGCCGTTAACTTGTCCCTCTCCGATGGTAGAGCCAGCTTACCGCTCGGCCAGGGGCTAGATGACGGTAGCAGGCACATCCTCACCCCGTCTTTAATAGGTGGGACGCCGGTGATCTCGTTCCAGCCCTACACGTTGCAATAGCCCAGATAGCCCCGGACGGGGCCTCTCGCCGAGAGCGGGCTCTGCCATTCTCGCTGGGCATAATGGGCGATGGGTGTCATCAGTGGACAGAGAGTCGCTACACGTGGCCGAGAACGAGTCTGTGACGCTAGCCCCAATTTGAAGTCCGCTGGAGCCGTCTCAAGCTGCTGTGGCGGGAGCGGGGTCTCCATTCGAACCGCAGCGGAGGCAGACAGCTGCGGCAGGTCATCTAGCGGGTACCGATGAGCTGGCTGGAGGTCAGGGGAGGAAAACCCAGTACAGGTGGAGCCGGCGTCCTCGCCACGGGCCTCCCCGTCCTTACTACTCGCTGCCCAATCCAGCTGAGGTGGGGTAGCGGCAGGGGACACCGCGATGGATTGCGGTGGCAGGTCGGGTCGAGACAGAGAAATAGGACCCATGAAAGCAGCGCGGCGCTCGGACTCCTCTCTGGGAAGTGTCTCCGACACCGGTAGGTGACAAATCTCGGGCACAATCCATTCTTCTACTATGTGTAATCTTCGCTCTTTTAAATATCTCAGAAGTGCTGAGAGAGAAGAAGGGAGAGCGTTGGGCGAGGGGGTTTATATAGCCCCTGAGGCTGTGCCAGTACACTGGCATGATTGGCGCGGTGAATGCTTTGATCTTTCTCAGAAGTCTGGCTCGCGCCAGAGAGAGGTAACCACTAGCGAAGCCCGTAGGTGGGCGAAGCACACACGAAGTAGAACAGTGACGTTTTCCATATTTTAAACTACAATAGAAAAAGTTAGATTAGCATGCTATATTATAGCTACATACCACATGCATTATTTAAAAGGCTAGTAAAATGTTAACTATATAACATATTATAGAGACATAGCGTGTTCATGAATCTAAAATCATTTTATTTTAATTTAGAAGTATTTATAGTATTTTGGCTTTAATTGCACAATCTACAGGTTCTTTCTGTACATTTATTACATGTTTTAACTCTATTTAGAAAAAGTATGTGACAATCTTTCAATCTATAGTTTAATCCAAAAAACATACACAAAGCCAGAAGTGGGAATAAAGTATTAATACGATTGAAATCTTTGCTTTCTTTAGTGGACTTGCAAGTAAAACGTCAAATAAAATTAGCATAAAGCATAAAAACTTTTAACAGCTATTAGAGTTGATTTCAAATTAGTTGATAATTGCAGTCAAAGTCATGAAGTCCACTTACTATCGACGAACGAGAGCAAGCCGAGAGAAGTGCGAAAACCTCACTGTGAAAAAAACAAAATGTAGCTCGGGTGGGTAACTTATGTATTAATATCATTAGTTTGGTATTGATCAATATCAATACCAACGTTGGTATCGATATCCTCGATATTTGGATCAATCCGCCCACCACTAGCATCCCTGCCCTAGAAGGTTGAAAATTGCACAGAAAACTAGATGTGCTTTTATTTTAAAACAACTTCCGCCAGAAATGGCTCGTCTCTTCGCTGATTTGACTAGCCCCACACGGTTCGGACAGTGACTGTGAGGGAGCCTCCTGGAGCTAGCCACTAAAACAGTCCATGTTGCTGCCTGTGAGAGCGGAGCAGGCATGAATAAACTATCCGTACATTTCTAAATCTTAAAGGTAACTCTACAACAGAACAGTTAATGTTTTATAGACGTTATTCGACCGTATGTTTTTTTTATTTAGCCACTGTGGTGGTGGAGAATGGCCGCGTACGTGGATAAAACACGCGCCAAGGACGGCAGCAGAAATTTGGTGCAGACTGGGACTGGGTCCTGGTTCTGGAGAGGAATATGGACTCTGCTCATAGTTGGTGGTGTGCCTCTTCTCGCTTTTGGAATCAAGTACTGCCAAGATGCCCAGCTCCTCAAGCGTCATGTAAGCGTCACATCTCTAAAATCTTAACATCCAGGAAGTCATCTTATTCTAAACTTTGTTTTTTGGAGAATAATGTCCACAACTGTAGCGTTTGTATTCGCCACAGAGCACTTTCAAAGTTTTATTGGCTGGTGCTGGTCCCATCTCTTGCTGGTTGAACTCACCTTTTGTTTAATGTCATAGGTTGCATTCAGAGGGTCTTTTAAATTGCTACACCTCCCTCCCCCTCCATTAAAAGAGCACAAGGAGGCACCTTTTGTCTGCTGTTTGGCTCAGTTGGTTACGGGACACAAAGGGCTGCTCAGCTGAAATTATAACGCATATATTAGATTTAGGACTTTATGTAGTTTATGTTGTCATCTCATTCTGATTTAAATGTAATATCCAGGCACTCTTGTCCCAGTTTAGATTCAGCACATGACACTGAAAATCCCTGGCGCATGTGATATGACAAAAGAATCAGTCTGTCATACTTGATCTGTCTCTCCACAGGAAGAGAGTGTGCAGACGCTGGGTGAGGAGGGACTTTTTCTTTTCTCCTCTTTAGACTCAGACCGTGACTTCTATCTCAGTCCAGAGGAGTTTAAACCTATTGTTGAGAAACTCACAGGTACCACACATAATTCTTTCCCTGTACTGTGAAAGTTTTATCACTCACTGACGACTATTACCCCACAAACAATCTTTGCTTTCCTGCAGGGATTACACCCCCAGTTAATGTGGAGGAAGAAATTATTCATGACCCAAATGGAGAGACTTTGGACTTGGAGGCTAAAATGCAGCCTCTGCAGCTCCACTCTATGACAAAAAGCAAGGATGGATTTCTTGGGGTAAGACCTTTTCTAAACCTGTGCCACTCCATGTTATGGTGTACAACTATTTTTTATTTTTAATTTAAAACGGGCTTAAGATGTACACAAAAATTCATGAGTACATGCATACACACAAAGGACAAATGTATGTAGTAAGATTTTAAAGGACATACATTCATGATATATATAAAATATATATAAAATAGTCCTTGTGTAAGGGCGCCGCCATACGGTGATTTTACAGTGAAATACAGCGATATACCTCCGTCCACCAGAGGGCAGGCTCCAAAAGCAGAAATATAAGGAGAAACCCAATGGCGACTTTACAAGAGTAAAACTCATGTTTACAGCATGGTACAAAAGATGGCTCCGGTCTCTAGAGCTAAGTTTTTACTACATGACAACTCTGGGGGTGAATTTTTGATTAATATGTTTGTTTATGCTATCTAAAAACTATTGTTTTACTATGGAAAAAGCCCGGATGTAACGGCCATTTTATTGCCCATTCGTAATGACAATATTGGTGAACAGGGCGGATATCATCCATATTTATACAATCTATGATCTAATCTCACCTTTCTACTAAACAAATGTTCTTCTATTTCATATTATGTTTTATTAATGTATTATTTTTTGCTAGTATTTCTTTTCTAAAGAAAATTTAAAGTGTAGAAGATTTTTTTAAATTGTCAAAACAAAGGTTTTAAAAATCAACATTTTTCCCAAGATATTCTCCCACAGAATTTTGTTTTGTTTGTATATGTATGTATATACACTCACCTAAAGGATTATTAGGAACACCATACTAATACTGTGTTTGACGCCCTTTCTCCTTCAGAACTGCCTTAATTCTACGTGGCATTGATTCAACAAGGTGCTGAAAGCATTCTTTAGAAATGTTGGCCCATATTGATAGGATAGTATATTGCAGTTGATGGAGATTTGTGGGATGCACATCCAGGGCACGAAGCTCCTGTTCCACCACATCCCAAAGATGCTCTATTGGGTTGAGATCTGGTGACTGTGGGGGCCATTTTAGTTCAGTGAACTCATTGTCATGTTCAAGAAACCAATTTAAAATGAATCGAGCTTTGTGACATGGTGCATTATTTTACTGGAAGTAGCCATCAGAGGATGGGTACATGGTGGTCATAAAGGGATGGACATGGTCAGAAACAATGCTCAGGTAGGCCGTGGCATTTAAACGATGCCCAATTGACACTAAGGGTCTAAAGTGTGCCAAGAAAACATCTCCCACACCATTATACCACCACCACCAGCCTGCACAGTGGTAACAAGGCATGATGGATCCATGTTCTCATTCTGTTTACGCCTAATTCTGACTCTACCATCTGAATGTCTCAACAGAAATCAAGACTCATCAGACCAGGCAACAATTTTTCCAGTCTTCAACTGTCCTTTTGGTGAGCTCGTGCAAATTGTAGCCTCTTTTTCCTATTTGTAGTGGAGATGAGTGGTACCTGGTGGGGTCTTCTGCTGTTGTAGCCCATCCGCCTCAAGGTTGTGCGTGTTGTGGCTTCATAAATGCTTTGCTGCATACCTCGGTTGTAACGAGTGGTTATTTCAGTCAAAGTTGCTCTTCTATCAGCTTGAATCAGTCGGCCCATTCTCCTCTGACCCACAGGACCGCCGCATACTGGATGTTTTTTCCTTTTCACACCATTCTTTGTAAACACTAGAAATGGCTGTGCTTGAAAATCCCAGTAACTGTGCAGATTGTGAAATACTCAGACCAGCCCGTCTGGCACCAACAACCATGCCTCGCTCAAAATTGCTTAAATCTCCTTTCTTTCCCGTTCTGACATTCAGTTTGGAGTTCAGGAGATTGTCTTGACCTGGACCACACCCCAAATGCACTGAAGCAACTGCCTTGTGATTGGTTGATTAATGAGAAATTGAACTGGTGTTCCTAATAATCCTTTTAGATGAGTGTATTTCCATCAGGATTCTGTTTTAGAAGTTATATCTCACCTTCCCTTTGTGAGATTGATAATTCCTTGTAACAATAATGATGCTAACAAATGTTTTTGCCATCAAGTCCTGGTGCTTTACCAGGAGAAAATGAGTTAACAGCCTCTAATAGCTCCTGCCCTGTAAGTTCTCTCTCACAGCTTCTCATGGCTTGCTGAAGAGAGGAGAGCCTATGATGATTATTTATTTAAAAAGGGACAGTGCATATTGATGAACATAAAAATGTAAATATGCCAGAATTAGCACAGTGGCTACTTTCCATCTGTAGTCCCTGCACAGTGGAACAGTCTGTTTCTTTTAATAAAAAGAAAACAAAAGGAGATTGTAGGTTTTTCTTCTAATGTTTCATGTAATTTTCTTTATTTCATCTATTAGATCTCTCTTTTTATCAGATTTATCTTCTGTTTTAAAGAACCCATCTTAATAGCATGTCCTCTAAGAACATTTGAAAGCTTCCCAAATATTGTGTAGATTAGATGATAATTTCTTCATCAAAAAAAAAAACGTTTAATAAATATTTTGGTTGTATTTATAAACCAATCATTTATTTAAAATAAATTGGTTAAATTTCCAAGAACCTCCCCCAATAACATGTGACATTAAACACATAACGCTGCCAGTCATTTTACTCCAAGTCTACAAATGTATTTAATTTTCGCTCAAAGTAAGTCTTTTGAACATGATTTATCATTTATCAAAATAAAATAAAATACAGTAAAAGTACTTGAAACTATAGGTATTATTTTAGAGGTACTCAGGAGCGTTTTACATTTCATGTTCTCCTCATGGGGATCTTTCTTTTAATGCGATCTTAAAATCACTTTGAACATGTATTTCTCCAAATGTACACAGTAAATGTACTTTATAGGGGCGGCAGTAGCTCAGTGGGTAGAGCGGTCGTCTTTCAACCGGAAGGTAGGCGGTTCGATTCCCGCTCTCCCCACAGTTCATACTGTCGTTGTGTCCTTGGGCAAGACACTTAACCCACCTTGCCTCCAGTGACTGTAACACTGGTAATTACATTAGAACAATGTAAGTCGCTTCGGATAAAAGCGTCTGCTAAATGAATAAATGTAAATGTTATAGTAGAGGTATTTGATAAACATTTTACGTTGTACTCACTGCAAAGTTGTATTTATATTTTTTTCATTGAAAACTTGGCTGTTTACTCTGTTACTTTCATATGCGCTTTATGAGTGTTACCGTGTTGAGTGGTATAATAGCGCACTCTAAAATCTTGTGCGGCTCATTTGACCACGGAAAGACGAAAGGTGGCCCTATATCTTTTTTAAACAAAATCCCGACTCCTCTACTGTTGCTGACGCCGTGACATTAAAAAATGTTACCCCCGAGTTTCCTGCATGCATACAAATAATTATTTGCATACAAATAATTTGAATATCTTCCTTATCCATTCCATGTAAATATCTCATTTTGTTTAGTAACATTTGCTAAACCATTACAATTGTATGTTTTAAATAACAATATATCCTTCCATCAGTTCACATTAAGATATTGACAAGGACTTGTTTGTCAAGATATTGACAAACAAGTCCTTACTGGAGATTTTTAAAGTTGACATTAACTTACGACATACAACACACACAATACGCCTGTAGATTACACATTAAATTAATTCAAAACAACCTGTTTTGTTAAATGCTTAAACATGGACAAAACACATTATTCAGTCCCACTCTTTCCACCTTGTCAGTGTCCCAAAGGGCTGCAGCCCGTCTACTTGTTTATCAGTGCATCAGTGTTTGGATAGGGAAAGTTCAAACAAAACTGTTTTTAATGCTGTTTGAGCTGCTTGTGCAGGTTTCTCACAGCTCCTTGAGTGGATTGCACTCATGGAAGAGCCCAGCAGTGCCTTCCTCGACCTTTTCTGCCAGCCACTTTGGGGCCTTCTTGCCTCCAAAAAACAAAGTGGATGTGGGAGACACATGGTGGGTGATTCCAAGTGAGCTCAATATTTTCACAGGTTACCTGCCCAACAATCGCTACCACCCTCCCACTCCAAAGGGCAAAGAGGTATACTAAAAAGAAACTTTCTGTCTGTGTGTGACATTCCCTCATGAGCTCTTTTCTGAGGCAGGTTCTCATTCACTCCCTGCTGAGTATGTTTCACCCTCGGCCGTTTGTCAAGTCACGCTTTGCTCCTCAGGGCACAGTTGCCTGCATTCGTGCCAGCAATGACTTCTATTTTGATATTGTCTTTAGGTAAGCAGATTTTTAAATCGTTTAGCCAACATCTGCCTCTTTATAGGAATACAGTGAATCTAATATCTCCAACTCTTTGTTGCAGCCAGGCCAAGTAAGACCACCCGGAAACTGTATATTTTTATAATCTCTGTCTGATTAATGTCTCTAGGATTCATGCAGAATTTCAGCTAAATGATGTACCAAACTTTCCCTTCTGGTTCACACCGGGCCAGTTCACTGGTAACATTGTCCTCTCAAAAGATGGTCACCATGTTCGCCACTTTCACCTCATGGTTCCAAATAACAGGTATGTGCAGTAGAGTCCTGCTACCTGTCCCACTTCATCGTAGTGCTGTCACTTTGTCAGTTATGGTTTCACATTTACCTTGGTGTCCCAGGTCTCTGAATGTGGACATGGAGTGGTTGTATGGTGCTAGTGAAAGTAGCAACATGGAAGTAGACATAGGATACCTCCCACAGGTACAGCTGCAATGGTTTGTGTTACAAACCATGAGCAAAAAGACAACACAACTTTATATTTATTGGTGATAAATATTAAAAAATGTATATGCTTGTCTCCAAGTCCCAATATTGTGTCTGTGTTACAGATGGAGCTGAAGTCCACTGGCCCATCCACCCCCTCCGTTATTATAGATGAGGAGGGGAATATTATCAACAGTAAAGACATTAGCCAAGAGCCAATACAGTTTATCTTTGAGAAAATCCACTGGAGCACAGAGATCAGTCAGCAAGAAGCTACTCACCGCCTAGAGGTCACTCTGTACCCTTTCAAGAAGGTAGTAAGCAAATTAAAATAACATTGTGAATATGTTTCTAACGTCATGTAATGAGACTACAGTCTCACTGTGTCCATCACAGGTGGATTACCTGCCTTTTTCAGAGGCTTTTGAGCGAGCCAAAGTGGAAAACAAACTATTGCATTCTATTCTGCTTTGGGGGGCTTTAGACGACCAGTCATGCTGAGGTGAAATTCACAATTTTACATGACAATAGAGAAAATAAAATAGCATTAATACCTTTAGTACTAGAAATAGTGGAATTATGTAAACATCTAACTCCAACTGAAATAAATACAATTTCTCTTGGAAGTCCTTACAGTGGCACATTATTTAATTTTTTTCTGCTAAATGTACTATGTACATTTTATCCAATCCAATTTTATTTGTAGAGCACTTTTAAAAACACAAATATGAACGCATAAAAAAATTGCTGTAACCATTTCATGCTGGTTTTTTATGTAGGTTCGGGGCGAACTCTCCGGGAAACAGTCCTGGAAAGTTCGCCCGTCCTGGCCTTGCTCAACCAGAGCTTTATTAGCAGTTGGTCTCTGGTTAAAGAACTGGAAGACTTGCAGGTAAGCTCCATTTATAATACTACTCATATACTGTATAACAGTAATGACTAACTACAGTATTTGTATCCATCCTCACATTTTTAGGCCGATAAACAGAACCCTGTGCTGAGTGAAAAGGCCCGCTTACATTTGGAAAGCTACAACTTTCCTGTGGAGATGATGGTGGCACTGCCTAATGGAACTATTGTAAATATTTCAGTTAGAATGTGTCTTCAATACAATCTGGGAGATGCAGAATTATGATAAGTTGACACTGTGTTTCTGCTTCTGTAGGTCCACCACATTAATGCTAACTTCTTCCTGGACCAGACGGCCATGAAACCAGAAGAGGAAAGAGCCACTTTCAGCTTTTCAGGGGGTTTCGAGGACCCCTCCACATCCACTTATATCAGCTTCCTGAAGGAGGGCTTGGAGAAAGCTCAGCAGTACGTGGCACAATAAATGTGTGTGTTACGGGCTATGTGTGCTACAGCCCAAGAGACTCAACCGTTGGAAACAAGAGTGAAGATAAAAGAGAAGCGGAACTAATTTGGTTTTGGCCGCTGAGAGACATTTTTGCATTCTATCTTAATGCTTAATATTAATTTGGACATTATATCTAGACATAAATAATGCGTCCGTCTTTATACATTTTCTACATGCTTCACAGTAAAGACCTAAAGGGGAACTCTGCTTCATATATTTTATTTTGTTTTAGTACTGAGATCCTACACACAGCAGGAAACAACAAATGCCTTCTTGTAGCTGCTGATCTACATGTTTCTCTTGCTTAGAATCCCACAGAGATGAGACTGGTGCTCTGGCCTCTAGTTTGGTTTTCAGCATTTAGTGAAGTTTTTGCCTCAAAGCTAACTCTTGGCTGGGCAAGTCCTGATGTTATTGCTAAGTCAGCTCGAGGGAACACCCTGCTCTGTCTCAAAGGAACAAAGCACCAGAAAAGACTTCTTTTTGAACTTTATATTTGAACCCAAATAAACATGTTTTCTAATTTTGCAGTGTAACATTTTAAACATTTGCTACACCAAAGAACGTGTAGTAATGTAAAGTTTTTGTTTTTGCAGCCACTTTCTATTATATGTTTACAGAGTTAAATATTCTTCCATTAAATGTTTAAGTAAAAAATCATGTTTAATATACTGAACCTGATTCCAGTCTTTTGCTAACCCATGCTTATTCGTATTGTATGCAGTAACCAGCCATCGGGGGTATAGCCACTTTGCTGGTTGGATTTCCCATAGCCATGCTTCATTGTTTACAAAATGTGCAGGCTTTATAGCAGCAGCCAATGGGGGCTCATCCCTTTTTCTGGGAAGGTTGCTCAAGAAAAACAAGCTTCTTTCTTCCGGGTTTTATAAAAAATTAAAAGCACTCTAAAAAAGCTTACGCAGCATGTAGAAATTGGGTCTTTACAAAAATTACTGCTTTTACAACTTTTTGGGATAAAATGATTTACACTCAAATACAATTTTTTTTTTTTTATGTAGCGCTTTTTCACCTAGTAGGCACTCAAAGCTCTTTAATGTAATAGTATCTCTGTTACTGTAAGTGCTACATTCTGTGTGGAGAAATAAAATACTTTTTATTCCTCGAGTTCTCAGACACAACAGAGTTGAATGAGTCAATGCTTGTATTCATGAATGATTATTTATACAGTCATACTTGTGAGCTAAAACTTCCACAAATGATTGCTAGTTGAGAACAGGATGTCTGTGGATGTGTGCATGGACAGTTTGGATTTTAGTGAAGACACGTGCAGATTGCTGTACCAGCTCCAATAGTTTCTGAACAACATGGCCTTGTATTCACGTAGTAAAGCTTTAAAAAGTTATTCATTCACAGGTACATGAGCGGTGAAAAGCAGTTTCTGAGATCAGTAGCCAATGCATTCAAAAATGTAAATTCAAAGAACACAGCTCAGATCCACTCAGTTTAGCAGACCACAGCTTATTTTCCAAATCCACAGGAATCAGCCGTTCTCCTGAAATTATCTTTGTACCAGGCTTGTTCTGTATAATTAATTATTTCACAATATTGAATCCCACATAAATCAGAAATGGGCTACACCCAATGTGAATAAGCACTTTATGGTAAATGCTGTAATGATAATTCAGTGCTGAGATGAGTCAAGAGGTGGCCCAGTCTCAGCTAAATGTCCACACTTCCAGCTCCAAGCATCTGTTTCTGAGAGGCAACAGTTATTGAATGTGTAGCAGGGGCTGCTGTGAACCAGGTACAGATGCTCATCCACCCACAGCCCAAAGTGACCACTGTAGAAACAAACAGCAGATCCCTCATACCAAGAAAACATGCCACATGGTTTATAAATAATGTGCCGACTTATGACTTAAAATATAAAAAAATTACACATAAAGGCATGTAAAAGTGTTATCTGGTCAGACTGGAGCCACTGCTGATATCTGGTAGTTTAAGCTTACTGCAAACATTGTGCATCTTCATATGACATCAACAATGAAAGCTATATGTGTAGTGTAAGACAAGGCAATTTATTTATATAGCGTAATTTAAACACTGGGTCATTCAAAGTGCTTTACAGAAATAAAAGTCCAGTTTAAAATACATTTAAGAATTAGAATAAGAAACAAGAAGATAAAAAACACTCTCAGTTGTCTTTACTGAATGTAGGCAGATCTAAAGAGGAAGGTTTTTGACCTCCCTTGCATGTCTGGCATTATCCATCCAGTATTGGACCAGTGCCTCCAGGTTGTATAGTCCCTGCATGAAAACTAAACGCTGCTTCACCTTGTTTAGTTCTAACTCTGGGCACGAGCAGAAGGCCTGTCCCAGATGTTCTCAGAGTCCGAGGAGGTTCATAAGTAACTAGCATGTCAGAGATATATTCTGGTGCTAAACCATTTAGAGACTTGTAAACCAGCAGTGCTGTTTTAAAGTCTATTCTCTGAGCAACAGGAAGCCAGTGCAGAGATTTTAAAACTGGCGTAATGTGGTTGTACTTCCTGGTTTTGGTGAGAACCCGAGCAGCAGCGTTCTGAATAAGCTGCAGCTGTCTTAACCCTCGTTTTGAGAGACCAGTGAGCAGGTCTTTACAGTAATCTAACCTGCTGGAGATAAAAGCATGGATAAGTTTCTCTAAGTCTGGTTGAGACATCATCCCTTTGACTCTGGAAATGTTTTTAAGGTGATAAAATGCAGATGATGATGTGAGGCATTGGACTGGAGAGGACGCTGGCGTCGTCTACTCGCCAATTGGATCTTATTAATCAGGTTGTTTTAAATTTGTTCTGCCGTGGCGTTACCGCACTGCAGTAAGTCTACTGTTTAATGCTACCTTCACCTGTGGAGACTTTTGTCTGTGGAGACTTTTATCGGTGCACTTTTATCGGAACGTGGCTAACAGCTAGCACTGGCTCATCAGTGTCCATCATGCTGACATACTCATCATCACATCTACGGAAACTCATCAACTGTAACATACCAACTGGCTTCTCCACCATCGCACAACTGGGACTCGACGCCGGTTTGTTTTGTTCAAACACGGCAACTCCATCCCATCCATCTGGTCGACAGCACGTCCCGTCGCAGAGCTGACGCACCACCTCACCCGTCATCAGAGCGCTTCCACTACCGGGACTAATAGCGCTGGGTTCTCACACGCCAGGCAAATTAAAAAACCCGGGGTGGATCATAGTGTCCTCCGTCCAATAAATAAACTGGACTCCACACACCACATCACTCTGGAACAACTCAATGTACAGTCACTTACAAATAAATCTGGTTTTATTCACAATCACATCTTCGATAAGGGGATTGACATCATGTGCCTCACAGAAACCTGGCAACAGCCTGAGGTCTACTCAGTCCTCAACGAGGCCTGCCCCCCTGGATATAAATACCTGGACAAAGCTCGTACAACTGGCCGCGGTGGTGGCCTGGCTGTCATTCACCGCAGCAACATTGAAATAACCTTTAACCTGTCTGTCTCTAATTTCAGTTCTTTTGAAAACTTGGTCATTAGATCCAAACATCCACTCTCCATAACAATAGTTCTCATTTACCGCCCTCCAAAACCACAACCAACATTCATCTCTGAAATATATGACCTCCTCACATCAGTCTGCTCAACATCCACAAACTTACTGATACTGGGCGACTTCAACATTCATATGGACTCAAACTCCTGTTGTTATGCCGCTGAGTTCAGACAAGCTCTGGACTGCCTGGACCTTCATCAACACATAAATACCCCCACACACAACAGGTGGCACATACTGGACCTGGTCATCACTGGCTCCGCCCCCATTATAGACCTACAGGTGCATGACCTGGGGGTCTCCGATCACCGGGCCATCACCATGGAACTTGTTCTGCCATCTCCCCTCACCAAGAAACCCCGTCACATCACCTTCAGGAACATCAGGAACACTGACCCTGCCTCCTTCAGCCTGGACCTTCAACACCTCTCCCCCTCTCCCCATTTATCACTCACTGACCTTATGGACTTTTACAATAGAAACCTCAACTTCATTCTAGACACCCACGCACCAGTAAAAACCCGTACTGTGACTTTTACACGCTCCGCTCCCTGGTTTACAGATGAACTCAGGCAAATGAAAAGATCCGTTCGAGTCGTATGTCCGTATGAGCGTGCTTTCAAAACCTCAGAGTTGACGGTGCATAAGTTGGCCTACCGGGAACAACAGAAGGCTTAGCACTTTTAAAGGCCAGATCAGACCACTACATTAAAATAATTAATAATAGCCCTGGAAACTCAAAACAACTCTTCCTAACCATAGACCACCTCCTCAAACCACAAAACTCCTCAAATAATAACCACTCAGTAGATCAGTGTAACAGATTCATTTACTTTTTCACATCCAAAATACAAAATATCCGTTCCTCCCTACCAACTTCAAAAAGCTACTCTCCAATAAATAACAACCCCGTTACAACCACCCCACCACACCTATCTCACTTCTCCCTCAGTACGCAGCAGGAGGTCGAAATCATCATTCAAAAAACAAAACCATCCACATGCAGCCTTGACCCGCTCCCCTCTCCCCTGCTCAAAGCTCACATTCACTCCATCAGTCCTCTCATAACTAAAATCATAAACTTCTCCTCCAAACCGGCCATGTCCCATCTCCCTAAAGACAGCCCTCATCAGACCCCATCTCAAAAAACCCACTCTCGACCCTAAAGATCTGTCCAACTACAGACCCATTTCCAACCTCCCATTCATATCCAAAATTTTAGAAAAAGTAGTTTCTGCCCAACTCCACAACCATCTCAAATCACACAGTCTATATGAAAAATTTCAATCTGGTTTTCGTCCTCCACAGCACAGAAACTGCTCTGATCAGGGTCACAAATGACCTGCTGATGGCCTCGGACTCTGGCTCCCCATCTCTCCTCATCCTTCTCGACCTCTCTGCTGCATTTGACACTGTTGACCACCACATTCTCCTCCATCGCCTCCAACACTACACTGGACTCTCTGACAGTGCCCTCCTCTGGTTTCACTCCTACCTCACGGAGAGGACCGAGTTCGTGGCCCTGGGGGATGCTAAATCTCAGCCCCACATGGTCACCTGTGGGGTCCCCCAGGGCTCAGTGCTCGGTCCCACCCTTTTCATCATCTACTTGCTCCCCCTCAGTCGTGTCATCAGCAAGTATGGAGTTTCATTTCACTGCTATGCTGATGACACACACCTATACATCAAGGTCACCCCCTCCTCCACCCCCTCTGCCACCATAACCTGTCTTACCTCCTGTCTGGAGGAGATAAAGGCCTGGATGAGTCAAAACTTCCTGCAGCTTAATAGTTTAAAAACTGAAGACATTGAGATTGGCACACCACACCAGCTCCACTCCTCCCCCATTACCTCCATATCCTTCTCCGGCCACAACATTCCACTCTGCCCCTCCGTTACTAACCTGGGGATCAAATTTGATCCTCAACTCCGTCTGAACACTGACACAGGCAAAGTCTCTGTCTTAGTTCTGTTGGACTTGAGTGCTGCGTTTGATACAGTGGACCATGAAATCCTGACACAAAGATTAGAGGAATGGATAGGTATCACTGGAACTGCCCTTAAATGGTTTCAGTCCTATCCTGAAGACAGGAAGTACTTTGTTTCGGTTGGTAACTGTGTATCAGACAAAATGGCTCTGACATGTGGGGTTCTACAGGGGTCTATCTTGGGACCTCTATTATTCAATCTCTACATGCTTCCTTTAGGCCAGTTAATACGCAGCTGTGACGTATCATACCATAATTATGCAGATGACACTCAGATTTACATTTCACTCAAAGCAGGTGAAAATGGACCAATCCATTCACTGTGTCACTGCATCGAACAGATTGATGTGTGGATGCAAAATAATTTCCTCCAATTGAACAGAAACAAGACTGAACTAATCATCTTTGGGCCACAGAAACAAAGAGAAAGTATCAGCAGTCACCTCGAGTCTCTTTCTCTAAAATTTAAAAATCAGGTTAGAAATCTAGGGGTCATCATGGACTCAGACTTGAATTTCCACAGTCACATTAAGTCAATTACATCATCTGCATTTTATCACCGTAAAAACGGTCAAAGGGGTAATGTCTCAACCAGACTCAACAGAAACTTATCCATGCTTTTATCTCCAGCAGGTTAGATTACTGTAATGGCCTGCTCACTGGTCTCTCAAAACAAGGGTTAAGACAGCTGCAGCTTATTCAGAACGCGGCTGCTCGGGTTCTAACCAAACCAGGAAGTACAACCACATTACGCCAGTTCTAAAATCTCTGCACTGGCTTCCTGTTTCTCAGAGAATAGACTTTTAAACAGCACTGCTGGTTTACAAGTCTCTAAATGGTTTAGCACCAGAATATAGGGCGGCAGTAGCTCAGTGGTAGAGCGGCCGTCCTTCAACCGGAAGGTAGTAGGTTCGATTCCCGCTCTCCCCACAGTTCATCCTGTCGTTGTGTCCTTGGGCAAGACACTTAACCCACCTTGCCTCGTATGAATGTGTTAGAATGTTGATGGTGTTGGTCGGAGAGGCCGTAGGCGCGGAATGGCTGCCACGTCTCTGTCAGTCTGCCCCAGGGCAGCTGTGGCTACAGATGTAGCTTACTACCACCAGTGTGTGACTGTGGAGTGAATGAATAATTGATATGTAAAGCGTCCTTGAGCTCTGGAAAGGCGCTATATAAATAAAACTATATATATATATAATATATCTCTGACATGCTAGTTACTTATGAACCTCCTCAGACTCTGAGAACATCTGGGACAGGCCTTCTGCTCGTGCCCAGAGTTAGAACTAAACAGGGTGAAGCAGCGTTTAAGTTTCATGCAGCAAAAACCTGGAACAGCCTCAACTTTAACAATGTTCAAGGGGAGGTCAAAAAAATTCCACTTCAGCTCCGCCTACATTACAACTTAAAGTGTTTTTATCTGCACTCTTCTTTTAAAATGTTTTTAATTTTTCTTATGTTTCTTAATCTAAATCTTGTAAATTGTCTTTTATTCCTGTAAAGCACTTTGAGTTACCCAGTGTATGAATTGTGCTATAGAAATAAAATTGCCTTGCCTTGCCATGCTGACAAACACCAAAAGTATCAAGAATAGTAGAAGGTTCTTTGGCATTTCTGTCACAAACATTATCCACATGCACATTAAAATCACCTGATATGACTATTTGTTCAAATTCTGTGTAGATAACTGAAAGCATTTCAGTAACTCATCTATAAAATCATGACGTTGTTGGGGTGGTTTGTAAAGAACTACATATAAAATGGATGGAGAAAACCTAAACTCCATTTTGAATGACATACTCAAATGATGAAAACTCTCTAAAAAAAAGACACATACAACACCACCCTTTTTGTTTTCCCTCATTTTGGATAAAAATGTGAAATTCGATGGGGTGGATTCAATAAGGACCGCATTTCCAGTCTTGCTGTCTAACCATGTTTCTGTTAAAAACATAAAATCAGTGCTTATTTAAAGTCATAAAATCATTATTTAAAAATATTTGTTTCCTTAAGACCTGACATTGAACACTGCAAGTTTCAAGTCTGTTTGAGAAGGACTTGACTTTATCTGTTTGCAGGGGATTTAAATCAGATTTGTCTGATTAGACAATCTAACTGTTATTCTCTTCTTCAATTTGCGACTTCTGACTGTAGTTATGGAGCTAGGAGGGAGTGCAGTGCAGTGCAGTGTAGTATATTCTAGTACAGTGTAGTGTATTGTAGTGCAGAAACCAGTGTTATTGTTTTTGCTCGGATTATTAGGCCCGAGCCGGTGATGACCGGGAGGGCCTATCTTTTTTGCTCGGGTTATTTTTTATTTATTTATTTATTTATTTTCCTGCAAAATGATCCTAAATTTGACCCAGTGAACATGCACGAAAATTCATTTTTATTGTTCTCAGACTTCAAGCCCGGCGAAACATTTATGTATTTGAAGTCCACAAAAAAAAAAACTACAAGAAATGACTCAGTGGCGACCCCTAGAAAAGTCAAAGTACATTGGGCCTATGGAAAATGAAAGTAAATTTTTCCATTGTAGAAATACAGAACTTGGTACATCCATAGGACACCTCAGGGCAAACAGAAAAGTCTATGACAGCCACACCCTAAACTCAACAGGAAGTCCGCCATGTGGGGTAGAACGGCCACCTAAAGGGCCGTACACACCGGGACGAATATTTTATAGTTTGTCGTAGGCAAATGAAACTTGGTACACACATCCAGTATGGGCTTATGAACAAAAAAGCCAATGGGGACCACACCCTATCACATACGGGAAGGCGGCCATTTTGAATTGAAGATGTGTACCGACTTAGAATACAGCTCTGTTTTAAAAAACAACAAAAAATAGCTGCTTCTTTCTAAAGACACCAAACTTAGGGCAAAATGAGCTAAACACATGTGTGTAAAATAGATATAGAATTATATTTTTTCTGAAAAATGATCCTCAATTTGACCCAGTAAACGTGCACTGAAAAGTCAAATTTATTGGCCCCAAAATTCAAGCCAGCCGAAAAATGTATGTATTTAAAGTCCCCATAAAAAAGAATGAAAAATGACTCAGTGGCGACCCCTAGCAAAGTCAAAATACATTGGTTCTATGGAAAGTGAAAGTAAATTTTTTCAAATGTAGAAATACAAAACTTGGTACATCCATAGGACACCTCAGGGCAAACAGAAAGGTTTGTTACAGCCATACCGTAAACTCAACAGGAAATCTACTATGTTGGGTGGAATGCGTGACCACCTAAATCCCTTTAGCACCCCTTGTGCTAAAGACTTTTAATCTAAACAGCTCCAAATTTGGTGAGTATCATCTAGACACGTGTGCCAAAAAAGTTATCAATTTGTTTTTTGATACATTTGTGGCTGTGGTCGTAATGAGTCTGTGAAGAGGCAGCCATTTCTTTGGGAAATAAATGCCATTTCCCAATTGCCAGGATCCTTCCTTTAGAGGAGGCCCCTCCAGAGCCACGGCTAGAGTCTTAGAAAACTCCTCAGAATCCTTTGGAACTTGTAACCTTGTACTTTTAGACAAGTAATATTTACATTTTGCCTTTTTAAACAGGGGGGTGCAGCGATTCCTGAGTCATCTCAAATCTCCAGCCAGTACTTTGTTTTTCTCGCCTTAGCCCAAGCATAATCTATTATTTTCAAAGGTTCAGACAGCTCCCAGGAAAACCAGGGATTGTAGAGACCATTAACTCTAAATTACAAGGTGGTGTAGCAGGCCCCAGCAGTAGCACAGGCCCGGTTATTTGACATTACCGTGAAGTTTACACTTTAAAGCACGAAATGCAATCCTCCGAGTGTATGTGTCTCCGCGGTCTCAATGGAGGCGAGGGCCTTTATCGCCGCTTGCGGCTTTAATTTTGTTTTTTTAGGCCCGAGCCGGTGATGGCCGGGAGGGCCTATTGTTTTTGCTCGGATTTTTTTTTTTTTTTTCTTTCTTTTCCACCTATGATCCTAAATTTGACCCAGTGAACATGCACGAAAAGTCATTTTTATTGGTCCCAGCCTTCAAGCCCAGCGAAAAATTTATGTATTTGAAGTCGCCGAAAAAAAAATACGAAAAATGACTCAGTGGCGACCCCTACAAAATCAAAATACATTGGGCCTATGGAAAGTGAAAGTAACTTTTTTCCAACGTAGAAAAATGAAACTTGGTATATCCATAGGACACCTCAGGGCAAACAGAAAAGTCAATGACAGTCACACCTAAACTCAACAGGAAGTCCGCCATGTGGGGTGAAACGCAGCGCCACTAAAATCGCACTTGCGCAGAAAGATGCAAATCATTGTGTTTTAATCTAAATGGCCCCAAATTTGGTGAGTATCATCTAGACACGTGTGCCAACCAAAGTTGTGACTTTGTTGTTGATATCTTATCGGGTATGGGTGTGGCAAGCCTGTAACGAGGTGGCCATTTTGTGAAAATAAAAGCGTCTCTTAACTCTCAAACGCCTTCTCGGATCGAGTTGGACCCAAAAGGCGTTTGTGCACATTCATGACCTGAACACAAAAATATGTAAATAAAAGGGTTATCTTTAGAAATGGCTCTCCAGCGCCCCTACAAACTTATAATGGGACCCAAGAATTTAGTTTGTCATAGAGACATAAAATTTGGTACACACATCTCTTATGTCATGACGAGCATAAAAGCCAATGACAACCACCCCCTATCTATAAATGTGTTGCCATAGCAACGTCCCAAATATTTGGAAAAGTCAATGGGAAGTGAAAATTTTAGTTTGTCGTAGGCAAATGAAACTTGGTACACACATCCAGCATGGGCTTATGAACAAAAAAGCCAATGGGGACCACACCCTATCACACACGGGAAGGCGGCCATTTTGAATTGAAAATGTGAACCGACTTAAAATACACCTCTTTTTAAAAGAACTCAGAAAATAGCTGCTTCATTCCACAGACACCAAACTTGGGCAAAATGAGCTAAACACATGTATGTAAATGAGACAAGTGTTTTTCTAGACTTTTTTGCTCGAGTTATATTTTTTTTATTATAATTCGGTATATATTTTTTATCATATTTTTCTGCAAAATGATCCTCAATTTAACCCAGTAAACGTACAACTAAAAGTCATTTTTATTGGTCCCAGATTTCAAGCCCAGCGAAAAATTTATGTATTTGAAGTCCCGAAAAAAATACGAAAAATGACTCAGTGGCGACCCTAGAAAAGTAAAATACATCGGGCCTATGGAAAGTGAAAGTAACTTTATTCCAATGTAGAAAAATGAAACTTGGTACATCCATAGGACACCTCAGGGCAAACTGAAAAGTTTATTACAGCCATATCGTAAACTCAACAGAAAATCTACTATGTTGGGTGTAATGCGTGACCACCTAAATCGCACCCCTTCTGTCTAAAGTCTAAACAGCTCCAAATTTGGTGAGTATCATCTAGACACGTGTGCAAAAAGTTATCAATTTGTTTTTGATACATTTGTGGCTGTGGTCGTAATGGGTCTGTGAAGAGGCAACCTTTGGGAAATAAATGCCATTTCCCAATTGCCAGGATACTTCCTTTAGAGGAGGCCCTCCAGAGCCACGGCTAGAGTCTTAGAAAACTCCTCAGAATCCTTTTACCGTGAAGTTTACGCTTTAAAGCACGAGTGCATGTGTCCCATGTCTCAAGGGAGGCGAGGGCCTTTATCGCCGCTATGCTTTAATTAGGCCCGAGCCGGTGATGACCGGGAGGGCCTATTGTTTTTGCTCGGATTTTTTTTTTTTTCTTCCACCCAATGATCCTAAATTTGACCCAGTGAACATGCGAAAAGTCATTTTATTGGTCCCAGACTTCAAGCTCGGCGAAAAATTTATGTATTTGAAGTCGCCGAAAAAAATATGAAAAATGACTCAGTGGCGACCCTACAAAATCAAAATACATTGGGCCTATGGAAAGTGAAAGTAACTTTTTCCAACGTAGAAAAATGAAACTTGGTACATCCATAGAGACCTCAGGGCAAACAGAAAAGTCAATGACAGTCACACCCTAAACTCAACAGGAAGTCCGCCATGTGGGGTGAAACGCGCGCCACTAAAATCGCACTTGCGCAGAAAGATGCAAATCATTGTGTTTTAATCTAAATGGCCCCAAATTTGGTGAGCATCATCTAGACACATGTGCCAACCAAAGTTGTGACTTTGTTGTTGATATCTTATCGGGTATGGGTGTGGCAAGCCTGTAACGAGGTGGCCATTTTTGTGAAAATAAAACGTCTCTTAACTCTCAAACGCCTTCTCGGATCGAGTTGGACCCAAAAAGGCGTTTGTGCACATTCATGACCTGAACACAAAAATATGTAAATAAAGGGTTATCTTTAGAAATGGCTCTCCAGCGCCCCCTACAAACTTATAATGGGACCCAAGAATTTAGTTTGTCATAGAGACATAAAATTTGGTACACACATCTCTTATGTCATGACGAGCATAAAAGCCAATGACAACCACCCCCTATCTATAAATATGTTGCCATAGCAACGTCCCAAAAAATGGAAAAAGTCAATGGGAAGTGAAATTTTTAGTTTGTTGTAGGCAAATGAAACTTGGTACACATCCAGTATGGGCTTATGAACAAAAAAGCCAATGGGGACCACACCCTATCACACACGGGAAGGCAGCCATTTTGAATTGAAAATGTGAACCGACTTAAAATACACCTCTTTTTAAAAGTACACAGACAATAGCTGCTTCATTCCACAGACACCAAACTTGGGCAAAAGGAGCTAAACACATGTATGTAAAAAGACAAGCGTTTTTCTAGACTTTTTGCTCGAGTTATATTTTTTTATTATAATTCGGTATATATTTTTTATCATATTTTTCTGCAAAATGATCCTAAATTTGACCCAGTAAACATGCAACTAAAAGTCATTTTTATTGGTCCCAGACTTCAAGCTCGAAAAATTTATGTATTTGAAGTCACGAAAAAAAATATGAAAATGACTCAGTGGCGACCCCTACAAAAGTCAAAATACATTGGGCCTATGGAAAGTGAAAGTAACTTTTTCCAACGTAGAAAAATGAAACTTGGTACATCCATAGGACACCTCAGGGCGAACAGAAAAATGTATTACAGCCATATCGTAAACTCAACAGGAAATCTACTATGTTGGGTGTATGCGTGACCACCTAAATTGCACCCCTTGTGTCTAAAGGCTTTTCATCTAAACAGCTCCAAATTTGGTGAGTATCATCTAGACACGTGTGCAAAAAAAGTTATCAATTTGTTTTTGATAGATTTGTGGCTGTGGTCGTAATGAGTCTGTGAAGAGGCAACTATTGGGAAATAAATGCCATTTCCCAATTGCCAGGATCCTTCTCAACAGAAAATGTTGGGTGGAATACATGACCACCTAAATCGTACACTTTGTGCTAAAGGGTTTTCATCTAAACAGCTCCAAATTTGCTTTAAAGCACGACATGCAATCCTCCGAATATATGTGTCCCCGCGGTCTCAAGGGAGGCGAGGGCCTTTATCGCCGCTTGCGGCTTTAATTAGGCCCGAGCCGGTGATGACCGGGAGGGCCTATTGTTTTTGCTCGGATTATTAGGCCCGAGCCGGTGATGGCCGGGAGGGCCTATTGTTTTTGCTCGGATTTTTTTTTTTTTTTTTTTCTTTCTTCTTCTCCCCATATGATCCTAAATTTGACCCAGTGAACATGCACGAAAAGTCATTTTATTGGTCCCAGACTTCAAGCTCGGCGAAAAATTTATGTATTTGAAGTCGCCGAAAAAAAAATACGAAAAATGACTCAGTGGCGACCCCTACAAAATCAAAATACATTGGGCCTATGGAAAGTGAAAGTAACTTTTTCCAACGTAGAAAATGAAACTTGGTATATCCATAGGACACCTCAGGGCAAACAGAAAAGTCAATGACAGTCACACCTAAACTTAACAGGAAGTCCGCCATGTTGGGTGAAACGCGCCACTAAAATCGCACTTTGCGCAGAAAGATGCAAATCATTGTGTTTTAATCTAAATGGCCCCAAATTTGGTGAGTATCATCTAGACACGTGTGCCAACCAAAGTTGGGACTTTGTTGTTGATATCTTATCGGGTATGGGTGTGGCAAGCCTGTAACGAGGTGGCCATTTTTGTGAAAATAAACGTCTCTTCTCTCAAACGCCTTCTCGGATCGAGTTGGACCCAAAAAGGCGTTGTGTTCCTGACCTGAACAAAAAATATGTAAATAAAAGGGTTATCTTTAGAAATGGCTCTCCAGCGCCCCTACAAACTTATAATGGACCCAAGAATTTAGTTTGTCATAGAGACATAAAATTTTGTACACACATCTCTTATGTCATGACGAGCATAAAAGCCAATGACAACCACCCCATCTATAAATGTGTTGCCATAGCAACGTCCCAAAAATGTGAAAAAGTCAATGGGAAGTGAAATTTTTAGTTTGTTGTAGGCAAATAAAACTTGGTACACACATCCACCATGGGCTTATGAACAAAAAGACAATGGGGACCACACCCTATCACACACAGGAAGGCGGCCATTTTGAATTGAAAATGTGAACCGACTTAAAATACACCTCTTTTTAAAAGTACACAGAAAAAGCTGCTTCATTCCACAGACACCAAACTTGGGCAAAATGAGCTAAACACATGTATGTAAAAGAGACAAGTGTTTTTCTAGACTTTTTGCTCGAGTTATATTTTTTTATTATAATTCGTATATATTTTTTATTATAATTTTTCTGCAAAATGATCCTCAATTTAACCCAGTAAACGAACAACTAAAAGTCATTTTTATTGGTCCCAGACTTCAAGCCCGGCAAAAATGTATGTATTTGAAGTCCCCGAAAAAAATACGAAAAATGACTCAGTGGCGGCCCCTAGAAAAGTCAAAATACATTGGGCCTATGGAAAGTGAAAGTAATTTTTTTCCAACGTAGAAAAATGAAACTTGGTCTATCCATAGGACACCTCAGGGCAAACAGAAAAGTCAATGACAGTCACACCCTAAACTTAACAGGAAGTCCGCCATGTGGGGTGAAAGCGCGCCACTAAATTCGCACTTTGCGCAGAAAGATGCAAATCATTGTGTTTTAATCTAAATGGCCCCAAATTTGGTGAGTATCATCTAGACACATGTGCCAACCAAAGTTGTGACTTTGTTGTTGATATCTTATCGGGTATGGGTGTGGCAAGCCTGTAACGAGGTGGCCATTTTTGTGAAAATAAAACGTCTCTTAACTCTCAAACGGCTTCTCGGATCGAGTTGGACCCAAAAGGCGTTTGTGCACATTCATGACCTGAACACAAAAATATGTAAATAAAAGGGTTATCTTTAGAAATGGCTCTCCAGCGCCCCTACAAACTTATAATGGGACCCAAGAATTTAGTTTGTCATAGAGACATAAAATTTGGTACACACATCTCTTATGTCATGACGAGCATAAAGCCAATGACAACCACCCCTATCTATAAATGTGTTGCCATAGCAACGTCCCAAATATTTGGAAAAAGTCAATGGGAAGTGAAAATTTTAGTTTGTCGTAGGCAAATGAAACTTGGTACACACATCCAGCATGGGCTTATGAACAAAAAGCCAATGGGGACCACACCTATCACACACGGAAAGGCGGCCATTTTGAATTGAAAATGTGAACCGACTTAAAATACACCTCTTTTTAAAAGAACTCAGAAAATAGCTGCTTCATTCCACAGACACCAAACTTGGGCAAAATGAGCTAAACACATGTATGTAAATGAGACAAGTGTTTTTCTAGACTTTTTGCTCGAGTTATATTTTATTTTATTATAATTAGGCCCAGCGGTGATGGCAGGAGGGCCTATTGTTTTTGCTCGGATTTTTTTTTTTTTTATTTATTTTTTTTTTTATCTTTATTGTGACCAAATGATCCTAAATTTGACCCAGTGAACATGCACAAAAAGTCATTTTTATTGGTCCCAGACTTCAAGCTCGGCAAAAATGGTATGTTTTTGAAGTCGCCGGAAAAAAAAAACGAAAAATGACTCAGTGGCGACCCCTACAAAATCAAAATACATTGGGCCTATGGAAAGTGAAAGTAAGTTTTTTTCAACACAGAAAAATGAAACTTGGTATATCCATAGGACACCTCAGGGCAAACAGAAAAGTCAATGACAGTCACACCCTAAACTTAACAGGAAGTCCGCCATGTTGGGTGAAACGCATGGCCACTAAAATCGCACCCCTTGCGCAGAAAGATGCAAATCATTGTGTTTTAATCTAAATGGCCCCAAATTTGGTGAGTATCATCTAGACACGTGTGCCAACCAAAGTTGGGACTTTGTTGTTGATATCTTATCGGGTATGGGTGTGGCAAGCCTGTAACGAGGTGGCCATTTTTGTGAAAATAAAACGTCTCTTAACTCTCAAACGCCTTCTTGGATCGAGTTGGACCCAAAAAGGCGTTTGTGCACATTCCTGACCTGAACAAAAAAATATGTAAATAAAAGGGTTATCTTTAGAAATGGCTCTCCAGCGCCCCCTACAAACTTATAATGGACCCAAGAATTTAGTTTGTCATAGAGACATAAAATTTTGTACACACATCTCTTATGTCATGACGAGCATAAAAGCCAATGACAACCACCCCCTATCTATAAATGTGTTGCCATAGCAACGCCCCAAAAATGTGAAAAAGTCAATGGGAAGTGAAATTTTTAGTTTGTTGTAGGCAAATAAAACTTGGTACACACATCCACCATGGGCTTATGAACAAAAAAGACAATGGGGACCACACCCTATCACACACAGGAAGGCGGCCATTTTGAATTGAAAATGTGAACCGACTTAAAATACACCTCTTTTTAAAAGTACACAGAAAAAGCTGCTTCATTCCACAGACACCAAACTTGGGCAAAATGAGCTAAACACATGTATGTAAAAGAGACAAGTGTTTTTCTAGACTTTTTTGCTCGAGTTATATTTTTTTTATTATAATTGTATATATTTTTTATTATAATTTTTCTGCAAAATGATCCTCAATTTAACCCAGTAAACGAACAACTAAAAGTCATTTTTATTGGTCCCAGACTTCAAGCCCGGCAAAAATGTATGTATTTGAAGTCCCGAAAAAAATACGAAAAATGACTCAGTGGCGACCCTAGAAAAGTCAAAATACATTGGGCCTATGGAAAGTGAAAGTAAGTTTTTTTCAACACAGAAAAATGAAACTTGGTATATCCATAGGACACCTCAGGGCAAACAGAAAAGTCAATGACAGCAACACCGTAAACTTAACTGGAAGTCCGCCATGTGCAGTGAAACGCTGACCACTAAAATCGCACCCTTGCGAAAAAGATGCAAATCATTGTGTTTTAATCTAAATGTCCCCAAATTTGGTGAGTATCATCTAGACACGTGTGCCAACCAAAGTTCTGACTTTGTTTATGATATCTTATCGGGTATGGGTGTGGCAAGCCTGTAACGAGGTGGCCATTTTTGTGAAAATTAAACGTCTCTTAACTCTCAAACGGCTTCTCGGATCGAGTTGGACCCAAAAAGGCATTTGTGCACATTCATGACCTGAACACAAAAATATGTAAATAAAAGGGTTATCTTTAGAAATGGCTCTCCAGCGCCCCCTACAAACTTATAATGGACCCAAGAATTTAGTTTGTCATAGAGACATAAAATTTTGTACACACATCTCTTATGTCATGAGCATAAAAGCCAATGACAACAACCCCTATCTATAAATGTGTTGCCATAGCAACGTCCCAAAAAATGTGAAAAAAGTCAATGGGAAGTGAAATTTTTAGTTTGTTGTAGGCAAATGAAACTTGGTACACACATCCACCATGGGCTTATGAACAAAAAGCCAATGGGGACCACCCTATCACACACAGGAAGGCGGCCATTTTGAATTGAAAATGTGAACCGACTTAAAAGACACCTCTTTTTAAAAGTACACAGAAAAAGCTGCTTCATTCCACAGACACCAAACTTGGGCAAAATGAGCTAAACACATGTATGTAAAATAGACAAGCGTTTTTCTAGACTTTTTTGCTCGAGTTATATATTTTTTTATTTTAATTTGGTATATATTTTTTTAATATAATTTTTCTGCAAAATGATCCTCAATTTGACCCAGTAAACGTGGAACTAAAAGTCAATTTTATTGGTCCCAGACTTCAAGCCGGGCAAAAAATTTATGTATTTGAAGTCCCGAAAAAATACGAAAAATGACTCAGTGGCGACCCTAGAATAGTCAAAATACATTGGGCCTATGGAAAATGAAAGTAAATTTTTCCATTGTAGAAATACAAAACTTGGTACATCCATAGGACACCTCAGGTCAAACAGAAAAGTTTATTACAGCCATACCGTAAACTCAACAGGAAATCTACTATGTTGGGTGGAATGCGTGACCACCTAAATCTCACCCCTTGTGCTAAAGGCTTTTCATCTAAACAGCTCCAAATTTGGTGAGTATCATCTAGACACATGTGCCAAAAAGTTATCAATTTGTTTTTGATACATTTGTGGCTGTGGCCGTAATGAATCTGTGAAGAGGCAGCCATTTCTTTGGGAAATAAATGCCATTTCCCAATTGCCAGGATCCTTCCTTTAGAGGAGGCCCATACAGAGCCAAGGCTAGAGTCTTAGAAAACTCCTCAGAATCCTTTGGAACTTATCCTCCGAGTGCATGTGTCCCGCGGTCTCAAGGGAGGCGAGGGCCTTTATCGCCGCTATGGTAGGCCCGAGCCGGTGATGACCGAGGGCCTATTGTTTTTGCTCGGATTTTTTTTTTTTTTTTAATTTTATTTTTTATTTTTATTTTCCACCTATGATCCTAAATTTGACCCAGTGAACATGAACGAAAAGTCATTTTTATTGGTCCCAGCCTTCAAGCCCGGCGAAAAATTGATGTATTTGAAGTCGCCGAAAAAAAAATACGAAAAATGACTCAGTGGCGACCCTACAAAATCAAAATACAATGGGCCTATGGAAAGTGAAAGTAACTTTTTTCCAACGTAGAAAAATGAAACTTGGTACATCCATAGGACACCTCAGGGCAAACAGAAAAGTCTATGACAGCCACACCCTAAACTCAACAGGAAGTCCGCCATGTGGGGTGAAACGCATGGCCACTAAAATCGCACCCCTTGCGCAAAAAGATGCAAATCATTGTGTTTTAATCTAAATGGCCCCAAATTTGGTGAGTATCATCTAGACATATGTGCCAACCAAAGTTGTGACTTTGTTGTTGATATCTTATCGGGTATGGGTGTGGCAAGCCTGTAACGAGGTGGCCATTTTTGTGAAAATAAAACGTACCTTAACTATCAAACGCCTTCTCGAATCGAGTTGGACCCAAAAAGGCGTTTGTGCACATTCATGACCTGAACACAAAGATATGTAAATAAAAGGGTTATCTTTAGAAATGGCTCTCCAGCGCCCCCTACAAACTTATAATGGGACCCAAGAATTTAGTTTGTCATAGAGACATAAAATTTGGTACACACATCTCTTATGTCATGACGAGCATAAAAGCCAATGACAACCACCCCCTATCTATAAATGTGTTGCCATAGCAACGTCCCAAATATTTGGAAAAAGTCAATGGGAAGTGAAAATTTTAGTTTGTCGTAGGCAAATGAAACTTGGTACACACATCCACCATGGGCTTATGAACAAAAAAGCCAATGGGGACCACACCCTATCACACACGGGAAGGCGGCCATTTTGAATTGAAAATGTGAACCGACTTAAAATACACCTCTTTTTTAAAAGTACACAGACAATAGCTGCTTCATTCCACAGACACCAAAATTGGGCAAAATGAGCTAAACACATGTATGTAAAATAGACAAGTGTTTTTCTAGACTTTTTTGCTCGAGTTATATATTTTTTATTATAATTCGGTATATATTTTTTTATCATATTTTTTCTGCAAAATGATCCTCAATTTAACCCAGTAAACGTACAACTAAAAGTCATTTTTATTGGTCCCAGCCTTCAAGCTCGGCGAAAAATTTATGTATTTGAAGTCCCCGAAAAAAAAATATGAAAAATGACTCAGTGGCGACCCCTAGAAAAGTCAAAATACATTGGTTCTATGGAAAATGAAAGTAAATTTTTCCAATGTAGAAATACAAAACTTGGTACATCCATAGGACACCTTAGGGCAAACAGAAAAGTTTATTACAGCCATACCGTAAACTCAACAGAAAATCTACTATGTTGGGTGGAATACATGACCACCTAAATCGTACATTTTGTGCTAAAGGGTTTTTATCTAAACAGCTCCAAATTTGCTTTAAAGCACGACATGCAATCCTCCGAATATATGTGTCCCCATGTCTCAAGGGAGGCGAGGGCCTTTATCGCCGCTATGCTTTAATTAGGCCCGAGCCGGTGATGACCGGGAGGGCCTATTGTTTTTGCTCGGATTTTTTTTTTTTTTTCTTCCGACCCAATGATCCTAAATTTGACCCAGTGAACATGCACGAAAAGTCATTTTATTGATCCCAGACTTCAAGCTCGGCGAAAAATTTATGTATTTTAAGTCGCCGAAAAAAATACGAAAAATGACTCAGTGGCGACCCTACAAAATCAAAATACATTGGGCCTATGGAAAGTGAAAGTAACTTTTTCCAACGTAGAAAAATGAAACTTGGTATATCCATAGGACACCTCAGGGCAAACAGAAAAGTCAATGACAGTCACACCTAAACTTAACAGGAAGTCCGCCATGTGGGGTGAAACGCGCCACTAAAATCGCACTTTGCGCAGAAAGATGCAAATCATTGTGTTTTAATCTAAATGGCCCCAAATTTGGTGAGTATCATCTAGACACGTGTGCCAACCAAAGTTGTGACTTTGTTTTTGATATCTTATCGGGTATGGGTGTGGCAAGCCTGTAACGAGGTGGCCATTTTTGTGAAAATAAAGCGTCTCTTAACTCTCAAACGCCTTCTCGGATCGAGTTGGACCCAAAAAGGCGTTTGTGCACATTCATGACCTGAACAAAAAATATGTAAATAAAAGGGTTATCTTTAGAAATGGCTCTCCAGCGCCCCTACAAACTTATAATGGACCCAAGAATTTAGTTTGTCATAGAGACATAAAATTTTGTACACACATCTCTTATGTCATGACGAGCATAAAAGCCAATGACAACCACCCCTATCTATAAATGTGTTGCCATAGCAACTCCAAAAATTTGCAAAAGTCAATGGGAAGTGAAATTTTTAGTTTGTTGTAGGCAAATAAAACTTGGTACACACATCCACCATGGGCTTATGAACAAAAAGCCAATGGGGACCACACCCTATCACACACAGGAAGGCGGCCATTTTGAATTGAAAATGTGAACCGACTTAAAATACACCTCTTTTTAAAAGTACACAGAAAAAGCTGCTTCATTCCACAGACACCAAACTTGGGCAAAATGAGCTAAACACATGTATGTAAAAGAGACAAGTGTTTTTCTAGACTTTTGCTCGAGTTATATTTTTTTATTATAATTGGTATATATTTTTTATTATAATTTTTCTGCAAAATGATCCTCAATTTAACCCAGTAAACGAACAACTAAAAGTCATTTTTATTGGTCCCAGACTTCAAGCTCAAAAAATTTATGTATTTGAAGTCCCGAAAAAAATACGAAAAATGACTCAGTGGCCCCTAGAAAAGTCAAAATACATTGGGCCTATGGAAAGTGAAAGTAACTTTTTCCAACGTAGAAAAATGAAACTTGGTATATCCATAGGACACCTCAGGGCAAACAGAAAAGTCAATGACAGTCACACCCTAAACTTAACAGGAAGTCCGCCATGTGGGTGAAACGCTGCGCCACTAAAATCGCACCCCTTGCGCAGAAAGATGCAAATCATTGTGTTTTAATCTAAATGGCCCCAAATTTGGTGAGTATCATCTAGACACGTGTGCCAACCAAAGTTGTGACTTTGTTTTTGATATCTTATCGGGTATGGGTGTGGCAAGCCTGTAACGAGGTGGCCATTTTTGTGAAAATAAACGTCTCTTAACTCTCAAACGCCTTCTCGGATCGAGTTGGACCCAAAAAGGCGTTTGTGCACATTCATGACCTGAACAAAAAAATATGTAAATAAAAGGGTTATCTTTAGAAATGGCTCTCCAGCGCCCCCTACAAACTTATAATGGACCCAAGAATTTAGTTTGTCATAGAGACATAAAATTTTGTACACACATCTCTTATGTCATGACGAGCATAAAAGCCAATGACAACCACCCCCTATCTATAAATGTGTTGCCATAGCAACATCCCAAATATGTGGAAAAAGTCAATGGGAAGTGAAATTTTTAGTTTGTTGTAGGCAAATGAAACTTGGTACACACGTCCAGCATGGGCTTATGAACAAAAAAGCCAATGGGGACCACACCCTATCACACAAAGGAAGGCGGCCATTTTGAATTGAAAATTTGGTCCGACTTAGAATACACCTCTTTTTTAAAAAACAACAAAAAATATCTGCTTCATTCCACAGACACCAAACTTGGGCAAAATGAGCTAAACACATGTATGTAAAAGAGACAAGTGTTTTTCTAGACTTTTTTGCTCGAGTTATATTTTTTTTTTATTATAATTCGGTATATATATTTTTTATTATAATTTTTCTGCAAAATGATCCTCAATTTAACCCAGTAAACGAACAACTAAAAGTCATTTTTATTGGTCCCAGACTTCAAGCCCGGCAAAAAATTTATGTATTTGAAGTCCCCGAAAAAAAAAATACAAAAAATGACTCAGTGGCGGCCCCTAGAAAAGTCAAAATACATTGGGCCTATGGAAAGTGAAAGTCCACCCCCTATCTATAAATGTGTTGCCATAGCAACGTCCCAAATATTTGGAAAAAGTCAATGGGAAGTGAAAATTTTAGTTTGTCGTAGGCAAATGAAACTTGGTAAACCCAAATGGCAGTGACATGTGGGGTTCCACAGGGGTCTATCTTGAGACCCTTTTCTTTCAATCTCTACATGCTTCCTTTAGGCCAGTTAATACGCAGCTGTGGCGTATCCTACCATAATTATGCAGATGACACTCAGATTTACATTTCACTCACAGCAGGTGAAAATGGACCAATCCATTCACTGTGTCACTGTCTCCAACTGAACAGAAACAAGACTGAACTAATCATCTTTGGGCCAAAGAAACAAAGAGAAAGTGTCAGCAGTCACCTCAAGTCTCTTTTTCTAAAATCTAAAAAACAGGAATTTCCACAGTCACCTGCACCAGCATCTTGTGTGGGAGCATCACCACCTGGATGGGAAACTGCACCAGGCAGGACTTCTTGGCCCCAAAAAGGGTGGTTCGTTCAGCTGAGCAGACCCTTAGAACCCCCCTCCCCAACCTGCAGGACATTTACACACAGTGTTGTAGGTTAAGGGCCAAAAAGATGCTCAAACAGCCCCCCCACCCCGCCTACATTTAGTGAAGACAACTGACAGTGTTTTATCGGCACTTTTTATTTTTACTTTGTCTGTTTTCTCATTCCACATCTTGTCTATGTACTTTAACTTTGTCTTTGATTTCTTTAAAGCACTTTGAGTCACCCTTGTATAAACTGTGCTCTAGAAATAAAGCACAGTTCAAGTCAGAATAACTCAGTGTGGTCAAAAAGGGGGAAAACCAAAAACAGGGATGTTATTGAAATTGTATTTGCATATTTATTTTTTTTGCAATTGCTTGGTGAGAGTCAGGGCCGCGGGAAGTCATTTTGAACAGGGGGTGCTGTGAAATTATTTTTTTTTTTTTTTTGACAAAAAAACCTATGAGCCTATAGGCCTATTTAAAATATATTTAAAAAATAAATACATTGAGATTTACTACTTTATTGTCATATACACTTAAGTGCACAGCCAGCCAGGGTCTGAAACACACAGACATCAGTTCTCAGATATGCGCAATGCGCTATTAATCTGAAGCAGAAGCAGAATCAGAAATAAGTTTAATAATCGAAAGAAAACGAAATAATTACTTTCATTACAATTTCAGATAGCCTATACATACATGCAACTTATTTAGATACAACAAATAATATTACAACAAAATAATATTAATCAAACTTCACAATAACGCTAAAACAATGCAATCGATTTGGTCAGCTGGCTTGAGTCACTGCGCGTTTATGTCACACGCAACTCTATTAACTCCAAAATCTTTTTACGCACACCACAAGGAAATAATCTCTGACTATTTAAGCAATTTGTTTATTGAACAGTTCTCCACATCCATTACGCAAAGAACACACGAACGAAATAATACTCTCCATCTCCATCCCTACCACCTTACAAAAATACTATAGTGTACTACTTACAATTGCTTTGCTAGTCAAAGCTGATCCCACACGTGTTGCCAAAAAAATAAATGTTACAAGCGCGGCAGCACCATGCTCTTACCTGAGCTACATGCAGGCGGGGTGCCCTGGTTACAGGTGTCTAAATGTCGAGGTGCGCTCTGGGGTCGTGGAGATAAAGTCTCTCATGAGGGGACGAATGTCCAGGGAGTTCAGAATGTCTGTGTTGGTATGCATCAGTGAAAGGTGTGCGAGTCTTTTCTGGGTCATGGTGCTGCGTACCCATGTCTTCAAAAAACGCAAGGCGGAGAAAGTGCGTTCGGCCACGGAGATGGGTAGTCAGTCACAGACATAACTCGATCAGTTTTTCTATCTCTGAAAACATGGCTCTTGTTTGTGGCTGGAGCTTTATCAAACATGATGCTACATCTTGGACTGTGACACACATAAACCCTCTGTCTTTTGTGACATCGGCAAGCTGCTTGGCGATGCTTGGCCTAAGCATTTTGAGCTGGAGTTCAAGGCGGTGACCTGCCTGCCTGGCGTTGACAACGTAACTTCCGAACCTGTGTTGATTAGTCCTCAAAATATGAAATTAAAATCCAAAAGAATACGTAATAGCCTACGTGTGTCAAAATCATTTTCTAAAATATTCATAAGGAATTTATAAATTGTGCAAAATATTTTAATAGGCCTACATTTTTTTTAATCTCCCTCTCGTCACTAGGGGGTGCTGCAGCACCCCCAGCACCCCTACTTCCCGCGGCCATGGTGAGAGTGTATGAAAGATACGCCTCCTACAGCTTTCACTGCAATGATATAAAATCTAATGTTTTGTTTACTTCCCCAAGCAAACCTTACCCTGTACCACTTGTGTTATGTTTGTGCTTCATTCTTGCAAGAATTAAACCTGGCCATTGCTTTTTAAATTATACTCTGTCTACGTGTCTGGATAATATAAGGACGAAATAATTCTTATAACACTTGCTTCTGTCACTAAAAAAAAGACATTTCAGCTGTAAGGCTTGGGGTTTAAATCTGCAACTTTACATCTGTTATTAGCAAACAAGTTATTAGAAGATCTATAAAGACTGCAGTAATGCAGGAGACACACTTTCATGATTGTAAAGACTGAAACTAAAACGTGAACTTTATCTTGGAATAAGAAATGTATTCAAAAAGCATCTTTAGATTATTCATAAACTTTCTTTTCACAAATAAAAAAATGTACAGCACTGCACGATAAGTCATTCCAGTTGTTCAACTCTTCGTATTTTTTTATTTTAGCACAGTCTTCGTTTTTGTTGTTATTTGGTTCTCCAGAAAACCAAAAGCTGAAACAGATAAAGAAATCAACAAATCAGCTCAACATTTAATTAGGTAACACATTAACTTGACACTGAAATAATAAATTAAGTGTGAACCTTGTGTTGAGTCGTGAGCCGTCCACCCATTTCCAAACGCCCTCACTCTCCTGATCAGTCAGTCCAATCCAACTACGTCTTTCAAATGTGTTTGCAAATTCCTAAAAGAGAAGGAGTGAGAGAGCAAATATAATATCAGAAAGTTCTTGATCTACAGTAACACAACTACAGACCTGCTCCTCTCGGCTGTTGATGATGATCAGATCTGCTCCTCTTTGCTGACAGTACTGTCTGCTGTCCTGCCAAGACAGCTTTCCAGGAGAGACATGATAGGAAGCATCGCCGAAGTTGACCCATTTTTCATTAGAACATGAATCTATGAAAGGGTTTACAATATCACAAGAGTTAACAAACAAACAAATTATTGCATCAAACAAATTGTGTGCAATGTCATTCTTTATGTGCCAATTTGCATTTGTTTAAAGTGCTACGTGCTCCACTACATTTCAAGATTCAAGATTCAAGATTTTTATTCGTCACATACAAAATTATATATAGCATATATAACCAGCAGTGAAATGTGAGTCAGGTCCGCTCCATGGACAGTGCAATTATTAAAGAAAACAACACAGATGAAAATTTACATAAATATAGCTATATAAGAATGAAATATAAGTAAACAATAAAAATATAGGAATAAAATATAAAAAAATGTGTGTTGGAAGTGTGAGGAATTAAATATAGAACGCAAAATAATGTGCATGAATGTAAACTGTAGTCTTAAATATTAAGATGTACAGGGATGTACAATGTGCATATATGCATTTTACTGAAGTCTTAAATATTAAGATACACGGAAATGTACAAGAAGCTAATGTGCAAAACAGGGTGACACTGTCAGTGTGTCTATGAGAGGTAGTGAATAAAGTAAAAAGATAAAGTGGACATTATGTGGAGGCATGAGGATGTTAAGAACTGTCTGTTTGTTACAAGGGGTATCACCCGCCTCCCTGGGGTCTATGCCAGGGCACTGGAGAGGAGAATCTTATAGTCAATCCTCAGATTCAGGAGGAACAATGTAGTTTTTGTCCCGGTCGTGGAACACTGGACCAGCTCTATACACTCTTCAGGGTTCTGGAGGGTTTATGGGATTTTGCTCAACCAGTCCACATATGTTTTGTGGATTTGAAGAAGGCATTAGACTGTGTCCCTTGCAGCGTCCTGTGGGGGGTGCTCTGGGAGTATGGGGTCTGGGGCCCTCTGCTGAGGGCTGTCACACAAAATGTGTCATGGCCGCTCGTCATGTCACCTGAACAACCAGCCACTCCCATTCTATACACCTGCAGGCCATTACAATCAGGCAGGTACATAAGCAGCCGACAACGGCTGTCCTTTGGGTCCGACAGACAACGTTCAGTTAATCCACAATCCCAGTGTTAACTACCTCTGTTTCATTAAAGAATACACAGAATACACAGGGGCGGCAGTGATCAGTGGTAGAGCGGTCGTCCTTCTACCGGAAGGTAGGTTGTTCGAGTCCCACTCTCCCCACAGTTCATACTGTCCTTGTGCCCTTGGGCAAGATACTTAACACATCTTACCTCCAGTGGTGTTCCAGCTGTAACACTGGTGAATGGAACCTTAATGTAAGTTGCTGACCAAAACATATTCTTTTATTAATTTTCCACTGACTCCACAGAACGGCTGCACGGCCATTGATCCCACAACCTTCATGGTGTGTACCAACAGATTCTCTGTTTTACTCACGAGAAAAATAGACAATCTTTTTCTTTTCTTTCTACTTTTTCTGGAGCTCATCTCCAGAAGGTAGGAGGTTCTATTCCCGCTCTCCCCTGTTCATACTGTCATTGTGTCCTTGGGCAAGACACTTGTCCCACCTTGCCTCCAGTGTCCGTAGCACTGGTGTATGAATGTGTGTGACTGTAGAGGTGTGTTTGGTGGTGGTCGGAGAAGGTTGAGTGCCGTTTGTATGGCAGCCCCCCCCCCTCTCTGTCTGCCCCAGGTGTGAATGTGTGTGAATGGGGTGAGTGGAAGCACGATGTGAAGCGCTTTGGGGGCCCGAGAAGGGTGCAAAAAAGCGCTAAATAAATGCATGCCATTTACCATTTACATCTAAAAAAGCCTTCACAGTTCTATCTTTTTAAGGATGTTCCAAACAACAAATTTGGCCACACCTAAAGTTGTGTTTCTCTCTGATGGGTTTGTTTTGTTTTTTTCAGCCTAATGATGGCTTGCTTCACTGATAGTGACAGATCTTTGGATCTCATATTGAGAGTTCACAGCAACAGTTTCCATAAATAATGTAAAAACAAAGTATAACAAATATGTAGAGACTTTTGATCCAGAAAGTGTTGGTGAAAGTTTGTTCTAAATTTGTATTTTCAAGTCATTTGGATGTGTTGTGGAATGTTGTGTATCCTTTCAATGATCATTCCATCAATCTGAACCTTTGCATTTGTACCACTTCTACCAAATAACAATACTGCTTTAATCAACTTTAGTGATAATCTGTTATAATCAAACCATCATTATTATTTTTTTCCAGTTCTGCATTGACATTTCCCAAGAACTGTTCCAAGTTGTACCCAGAGCAAAAAAATTTGAATAATCAGCAAACAAAACAAGTTTCAAGGTCTTTCTAACTTTGAATAATTCATTTATAAACAAAATAAAACATTTAGGGCCCAGCACTGACTCCTGGGTGAAACCACAAGAAAAGTTTAAGCATGTTGCCATAGCAACAGAGGAGGGTAAAGAGGCCTAAAATTTTACTCTAGTGAGAAAACAAAATAACGTAATAAAAAATAACATATTAAGGTCCAAGAAACACATTTATAAATCTTACTTTTTCACACTTGTGATTACTTACTGAAACCAACCCCTACACTGTGTGTTTAAACGGTACAGCTGTTGTTTTGCTCTGTGTGAGACAAACATGCTTTGTTCATGAGGCCAGCGTCAGCCTCTTCACAAAGAATTACTTCATTTGATTATCTTAAAAATATTTTCAATATATAATTATTCCAGTAGCTCTTTATTACATTGTTAAGTATACTCTAAATTTCCTGTACATTATTTTTGTTTTTTTTTCATAAAAATGTATTATTATATTCAATCTTATTAGATTGTACAATATTACTTAAATTTTTGCAGTTCTTGAATTCTTTATGTCCCAGCTTGTTTTTAGACAGTATCACCATTTTAAAGGAAAAGGAAGTGATTTCTGGTATTTAAGGTTAGAGTTTAATGGTGAAGAATAATATCCATCAGAGCCTGAGCAGACACTGTTTCTCTAAATGACCTTTTCTAAACTAGTCCATGTCCTTCATACATATACTTTAAATTGTTACAGTTTTTCTTTAGACCTCAGTCTTTTCTAAAATCTTCTATTGCCATAAACACAAAGCCCTGTGTAACATGTCTTCTTACAAAATGTAGTCGAGTAAATGGATCTAGTTGCTCTCAATCTTTTTCTCACAGATCCAGATATTATTTTCTTCACAAACAAAGTCGTTCAAGCTGTTTTCGTTCTCAAAATATCGTATTTCTCCACAGTCTTCATTATTGCCATGATAACTGTTTGGCTCACCACGATACCAGAAGCTGAAAGTAAACAGAACAAAAAATACTAAATACTGTATGTTGATATTAAAACATGAACACAGAATCAAGTTGTTGAGATCAAACAGAGACCTTGGGTTCATTCGAGTCCCATCCACCCATCTCCATTGTCCCTCTGTCTCTGAGTCCGTCAGTCCAATCCAGGCGTTCGATTTAAACCTCTTTAAGAAGTCCTTGACACAGAACAGTGTTCATACTAAGAGACATGTCACAGAAATGTGCTTCAGGCGACTTTGAATGTAGCATGGTATTGTGGCAAATGTTAGACACAAATTGCAAAACTATAAACTCAAGTGACAACATCTCAGAACGTGTGCAGAAGGAAGCACTTTGAAAAAACTCTTGTAAAAATTACACCTAAATGTGACACATTTATAAACCTGTGCATCAGCGTTTGCCACTGATGTGAAACATCTATAGCATGTGCACTTGTCAAAGTCACACATGACATTCATCTGAAACTGATGCTGGTCTCTGTCTTAGTTCTGTTGAACTTGAGTGCTGCGTTTGATACAGTGGACCAAGAAATCCTGTCACAAAGATTAGAGGAATGGATAGGTATCACTGGAACTGCCCTTAAATGGTTTCAGTCCTATCTTGAAGACAGGAAGTACTTTATTTTGGTTGGTAACTGTGTGTCAGACCAAATGGCCCTGACACGTGGGGTTCCACAGGGGTCTATTTTGGGACCCTAATTATTCAATCTTTACATGCTTCCTTTAGGCCAGTTAATACGCAGCTGTGACGTATCATACCATAATTATGCAGATGACACTCAGATTTACTTTTCAATCACAGCAGGTGAAAATGGACCAATCCATTCACTGTCACTGTCTCCAACTGAACAGAGACAAGACTGAACACCTGCCTTTATAGCTCCGCCTACATTCAGAAAAAACAACGGGGAGTTAAACTGGACTCTTTGTCTTTTCATTTTTTTATTCTGCATTTTACTTTTTCTGTTTTCTTATTCCAAATATAGCACAGTTCAAGGCAGAAAAACTCAGTGAGATCAAAAAGGGGAAGAACCGAAAAAGAGGGATATTTTTAAAATCACTTTTGGACGAGACCAGTTCTGTTGAAAACTGATTGTATTTACAGTTTTTTCCAATTGCTTAGATTCTAAAGTCAAAGTAAATGCACAAATTAAAAAGAAATTTACACTCAATGAGCAAAAGGTCATCTCAGAGTGACACAACTACACACACGTTCTCAGCATCACACATTCAGTGTTCGACACATCAGTCAGAACTGTGAGACTGTGTTTTTTTTAACGTCAATCATCTAAAAATGAGTTTGATGCTGTAAAATACTAAGATAACCTTTTGCTCATTGAGTGTAAATTTCTTTTTAATTTGTGCATTTATTTTGACTTTAGAGTCCAAGCAATTGCCAATAATCTGTAATTTTGGATCCTGTAATCTGATTGGACAGAAGAAATCCAGACTCATTAGACCAGGGCATTTTCATCTGTTGTGCCTCTGGAGCTCGAGACAGTAACATGGCCCTCGTTTTTACAAAACCCCAGTGATGTTTGTGTGAAGGTTTTGTAGATCAGTCCATCTGACCTAACAACACTGCCACATTCAAAGTCACCTACATGGCCTTGTTTTGAACTTCAGCAGATCATAAATAATACAATTGTTCCATTAGATACTTGGAGTTAAACAACAGGACAGTTAAATAGATGGACAGATCATAAATGTGACACAAACCTGCTCTTCTTTGCTGTTGATAATCACCAGGTCTGCTCCTCTTTGTCGACAGTCGTCTCTACTTTTCTGCCAGGATTTCTTGCTTTGTGAAATGAAATACACACTCTGGGCAAAATGCACCCATCCTCTTTGAGAATATTCATCTGTAAAAAGATGTTGGAAATACATTTGAGGTATGGGTTTATGAGTTTTGAATATTCAGTGTTTGTGCTCACTGTAGTTCCGCAGGATGTGTCTCAGCTGGTCTCTCTCTGCAGTCAGGCTTTGTAACAGTTCTTCAGAGTGATGCCCTGAAAAACACACATGAAGCTCATCTAACTACAGTACAAGGTACATCAAGCACATTGTTCCTGTTTTTACTTATGTAAGGCAGTGCCTTTATTACGCCACTAGGGGGCGCATGGGTATCACATATTTCTTTGGAATTAGGCTGTTGAGGTTTTCTGTTGTGTCCAATTCCGGCCACTGAAGCTATAGCGGTGTCGCAAGGGCAGCCATTTTGTCTTTATGTTTTGTCCTTACTCCCGTATGGCTGCCAGGTTCTGTGAACACCCAAACTGCGTATAGTCTGCAAGCAAGAAAATAAAGTGCCTGTCGGGCATTCCACAATCCAAACAATCACTGTGTCCAGCTTCCTTTCCTTAGCATCGCATCTCGCTGCTCACCAATAAGAAAACACAACGCAGAGAGACCAGAAAGCAGTGTGTGTAGAGAAGAGAGGGCCAACACAGGAATAGACTAGAACCATGGCTGGTCTGGGTTACACTTACAAAGAGCAAGACGCAGGTAAACATTGAGGCTAGCTTAGTATGGCTATATATATATATATATTTATATATATATATATATTCACATAAGCTGTATCATTTTTATCCATTTTTCGCAGCTTTTGCTTTGCTTGACAGGTTCTGAGACTGAGTTGAAGGACTGGGAAAGACCGAAACATATTCTTTTATTGATTTTCCACTGACTCCACAGAAAGGCTGCACGGGCATTGATCCCACAACCTTCATGGTGTGTTAAACTGTACTAACAGAATCTCTATTTTACTCACGAGAATTAATTTTCTGGAGCTCATCTCTCTCTGCAGTCACAGTTAAATTTGTTGTCGACACCTGAAGGGGCTGCGTCCAGAACCATAAACATGTTTACTATAAATGTATATATATGTATATATATATATATATGTCAACTCTTCACTCAGTCTTTAGAATACCAAACTGGTTTAAACTTTGCCAAATATTGAAGCATATTTCCAAATATTTTAAGGTGTCTTCATGTTTTATGATGTTTACTATTTTAAAGGAATGATGTTAATAATTTTATTAGGAAAGGTCTCATAGTTATTCTTTTAGTTTACAACCCTTCACGTAAAGTATCTTAAAATATTGTGTTCATTGTTTTTCTGAGGGACTTTGTACCAGACGATAATGTACACCGTTATCTGGGATTAATTGAGAAAATAAGTAAAATATTAAACTGGGTGTAAGCTAACAAGAGGGTGTGGCCATTCTCAAAAAACAAAACAAAAAAAAACTTTAGTTTTATTAAAAAAAAAAAAAAAAAGACATTATACTCACTCAAGTTCTGCAGTTTTTGCTTCAGTTCATCTCTTTCTTCAGACAGGTTTTGGAGACTGAGTTGAAGGACTGGGAAAGACCAAAACATATTATTTTATTGATTTTCCACTGACTCCACAGAAAGGCTGCACGGGCATTGATCCCACAACCTTCATGGTGTGTTAAACTGTACTAACAGAATCTCTATTTTACTCACAAGAACACTTTTTCTGGAGCTCATCTCTTTCTTCAGACAGGTTTTGATGACTGGTTTTAAGCACTAGGAGAGACACCATTAGTGAATTAAAGACAAGGCTGTTACATTTGTTTAAAGAAACTATTACCACATCCTTTACTATATTTTTATTTCAGATTTGTCTAATATAATAAAATACATAATAAATATGTATTATTGTAAAAAGTAAAAATGTATAGAATGCCAAAAACACAGTTTTCTTGAGCATTGTGTTTACACAGTGAGTTTATTTTATTTAACTCACGGGAATTAATTTTCTGGAGCTCATCTCTCTCTGCAGTCACATTTTCATATTTGTTGTCGACACCTGAAGGGGCTGCGTCCAGAACCACAAACATGTTTACTATAAATTTGAACAAGTTAAGTTTACTTAAAAATAATTTGGGAAACTGATTTTCCTGGGTAAAGTAATTAAAAGGACTTTGTTTCATCAAGATTGTAGCCACTTATTGTTTGGTTAGTTTAAGACTGTCAGAGTTCCATTTCTTTGTGTAGTTTGTTTTGTTAGGCTGCATGTAAAGGCCTCTCTGTTTAATTTGATTTTCACTTTCAGTAATTTAAAATATTGTGTTCATTGTTGTCTGAGGGACTTTGTACCAGACGATAATGGTGTAACTGGGATCAATTGAGAAAATCAGTAAAATATTAAACTGGGGTGTAAAAAAAAAAAAAAAAAGACTTCAGTTTTACTATTTCCATCCTGGGTAATTACTTAAAGCAGTTACATGGAACAACTTGACAAAATAATTTAAGTTTAGTGCAAGTTCCTTAACATTACTCAAGGTAATCAGTTTCCCAAAACTTTTTAAGTAAACTTGTTAAAATTGACAGTGAAACATTGAACTTATTGAGATCACATGACACAGTGAATAAAGTACTCACAAAGAGAAAGACGCAGGTAAACGTTCAGAGAAGCTTGTACGATGCACAGGAGCCCGAGGCCAACAAAGACCAGTCTAATCCCTTTTCCTCCTGTTGAAGAAAATAAACACTGCTGATCAAATGTTACTAAAATGAATTTTAAAACTATTTGTCTCACTTGACTCTGCAGCTGCCTCTTCAGTGTTTGTTTCATTTAGACTTCTGGAGCGGTTCCTAAATCCCCTTTTATTCCTGACCATACGCTCACTTGTTTTCTCATCCATCATCTACTCACTGCAGCTTCACAAACTAAATGTAAAGTGTGATGCTTCTTCCTTTTTTTACACTTCTTAAACTTTTATTTTTAGTCTGCAGTTCACACTTCCCTTCACTCCATATTAAGTGTTAAGTTTGTTCCTCTTTTATGACACACTTAAGTTATTACCATTTAACCCTTTCCTTTTTGTGCAAACAGTATACGTCATCAACACCACATGGCAGTTTTGTGGATTGATATATCTCCAAAACATAAATTAGCTCAAAAGTGTTTTAGCAAAGCTTCAGATGCAACTTACTCTTTATTCTTATTTATTTTATCTATCTTTAGCTCCGCCTACATTTAGTGAAGACAACTGACAGTGTTTTATCTGCTCTTTTTATCTTTACTTTGTCTATTTTCTTATTCCACATCTTGTCTATGTACTTTAACTTTGTCTTGGATTTCTGTAAAGCACTTGGAGTTACCCTTGTATGAACTGTGCTCTAGAAATAAAGCACAGTTCAAGGCAGAAACAGTCAAAAAGGGGAAGAACCAAAAAACAGGGATGTTATTAGACCCGAGCCGGTGATCACCGGAAGGGTCTATTATTTCTGATAGCGTCCGTTATTATTAGACCCGAGCCGGTGATAACCGGAAGGGCAAAATGATTCAACTCATCGTGTTTTTATCTAAATGGCCCCAAATTTGGTGAGTATCATCTAGACACGTGTGCCAACCAAAGTTATAACTTTGTTGTAGATATCTTATCGGGATGGGTGGCAAGCCTGTAACAAGGTGGCCATTTTTGTGAAAATAAAATGTCTCTTAACTCTAAAACGCCTTCTCGGATCAAGTCGGACCCAAAAGGGCGTTTGTGCACATTCATGACCTGAACACAAAAATATGTAAATAAAAGGGTTATCTTTAGAAATGGCTCTCCAGCTCCCCCTACAAACTTATAATGGGAGCTTAGAATTTAGTTTGTCATAGAGACTTCAAATTTGATACACACATCTCTTATGTCATGACGAACATAAGCCAATGACAACCACCCCTATCTATAAATGTGTTGCCATAGCAACGCCCCAAATATGTGGACAAAGTCAATGGGAAGTGAAAATTTTAGTTTATCATAAGCAAATGAAACTTGGTACACACATCCAGTATGGGCTTATGAACAAAAAAGCCAATGGTGACCACACCCTATCTATAAATGTGTTGCCATAGCAACGCCCCAAATATGTGGACAAAGTCAATAAGAAGTAAAAATTTTAGTTTGTCGTAAGCAAATGAAACTTGGTACACACATCCAGTATGGGCTTATGAACAAAAAAGCCAATTGTGACCACACCCTATCATACACTGGAAGGCGGCCATTTTGAATTGAATGTGAGAATCTTCTTAGAATACACCTTTCTTTTAAAAAACAGTCCTTTGTTTTTCTACTTAGCCCAAGCATAATCTATTATTTTCAAAAGTTCAGACAGCTTCCAGGAAAACCAGGGATTGTGGAGGCCTTTAACTCTAAATTACAAGGTGGTGTAGCAGGCCCCAGCAGTAGCACAGGCCCGAGGTGACGAAGCAGGATCCAGCCAGAAGAAGATTCAAGCAGTAGCACAGGCCTGGTTATTTGACATTACTGTGAAGTTTACGCTTTAAAGCACAAAATGCAATCCTCCGAGTACATGATTCCCCGCGGTCTCAAGGGAGGCGAGGGTCTTTATCGCCGCTTGCGGCTTTAATTAGGCCCGAGCCGGTGATGACCGGGAGGGCCTATTGTTTTTGCTCGGATTTTTTTTTTTTTCTCCTCTTTCTTTTTCTGCACAATGATCCTAAATTTGACCCAGTGAACATGCACGAAAAGTCTTTTTTATTGGTCCAATTTTTCAAGCTCGGTGTGAAGTAGCGTAGCATTGAGTGGCTAAAGTGGCTCAAGAAGAGAGGCTCAGAGGCTAAGTCAAGTCCAAAAGGTGTCTTTTTATTTACAGTGTTCCCTCACCATCTATACATACAGCAGCGGCAGCATTGCCCTCTCTCCACACAACCAGTTCCTCCTCCCCCCAGGCACACACCTGCCTTGTATCCTGGGCCAATTGGATTGGCCTGTCCCACATAGCTGGAATCCTCAAACAAAGTTATAATTAACTCCCCAACATCCGAAACATTATAATTACTGCACACACAGTAACCTAATACAGACAATGTACAGAAACCCCCAAGTTATAACAGGTAAACCCCAATCATTTAAGATCTACCTCAAGAAACCCCTCTCCAAATAGTAGCTTCTGATGATGTCATAAGTGACATCATCAGTTTCAGGTATAACCAGGAAATGTTTGGGGCCTTCCTCTCCATTTCCAGGCCCCTTCTGGATCAGATCAACACAACAAAACTCATGAACCCAAACAAAATAAACAGTTTAACTGATAAACCTATGTGTGTGTGTGTTTTACTTAACCATAAAGAATGTTTTGCTTAACTGGGTGAAATTAATGAACTACTAAGGCTAACACAAACAAGACCCGGGATATGTGAGTGCAGTTTACCAGTAGCCCAGATAGATTGTATAATATGTAGAAAGTTAATTGTATGATATGTGCAATCAGTATAAGGGACAAGTAGAGTCTATTAGCTCACTTCGTCACACTCGGCGAAAAATTTAAGTATTTGAAGTCCCCGAAAAAAAAATACAAAAAATGACTCAGTGGCGACCCCTAGAAAAGTCAAAATACATTGGGCCTATGGAAAGTGAAAGTAACTTTTTTCCAACGTAGAAAAATGAAACTTGGTACATCCATAGGACACCTCAGGGCAAACAGAAAAGTCTATGACAGCCACACCCTAAACTCAACAGGAAGTCCGCCATGTGGGGTGAAACGTGCGCCACTAAAATCGCACCTTGCGCAAAAGATGCAAATCATTGTGTTTTAATCTAAATGGCCCCAAATTTGGTGAGTATCATCTAGACACATGTGCCAACCAAAGTTGTGACTTTGTTGTTGATATCTTATCGGGTATGGGTGTGGCAAGCCTGTAACGAGGTGGCCATTTTTGTGAAAATAAAACGTCTCTTAACTCTCAAACGGCTTCTCGGATCGAGTTGGACCCAAAAAGGCGTTTGTGCACATTCATGACCTGAACACAAAAATATGTAAATAAAAGGGTCATCTTTAGAAATGGCTCTCCAGCGCCCCTACAAACTTATAATGGGACCCAAGAATTTAGTTTGTCATAGAGACATAAAATTTGGTACACACATCTCTTATGTCATGACGAGCATAAAAGCCAATGACAACCACCCCTATCTATAAATGTGTTGCCATAGCAACGCGTCCCAAAAATGTGAAAAAGTCAATGGGAAGTGAAATTTTTAGTTTGTTGTAGGCAAATAAAACTTGGTACACACATCCACCATGGGCTTATGAACAAAAAAGCCAATGGGGACCACACCCTATCACACACAGGAAGGCGGCCATTTTGAATTGAAAATGTGAACCGACTTAAAATACACCTCTTTTTAAAAGTACACAGAAAAAAGCTGCTTCATTCCACAGACACCAAACTTGGGCAAAATGAGCTAAACACATGTATGTAAATGAGACAAGTGTTTTTCTAGACTTTTTTGCTCGAGTTATATTTTTTTTTATTATAATTCGGTATATATTTTTTATTATAATTTTTCTGCAAAATGATCCTCAATTTAACCCAGTCAACGAACAACTAAAAGTCATTTTTATTGGTCCCAGACTTCAAGCCCGGCAAAAAATGTATGTATTTAAAGTCCCCGAAAAAAATACGAAAAATGACTCAGTGGCGGCCCCTAGAAAAGTCAAAATACATTGGGCCTAAGGAAAGTGAAAGTAACTTTTTTCCAACGTAGAAAAATGAAACTTGGTATATCCATAGGACACCTCAGGGCAAACAGAAAAGTCAATGACAGTCACACCCTAAACTTAACAGGAAGTCCGCCATGTGGGGTGAAAGGCGCGGCCACTAAATTCGCACTTTGCGCAGAAAGATGCAAATCATTGTGTTTTAATCTAAATGGCCCCAAATTTGGTGAGTATCATCTAGACACATGTGCCAACCAAAGTTGTGACTTTGTTGTTGATATCTTATCGGGTATGGGTGTGGCAAGCCTGTAACGAGGTGGCCATTTTTGTGAAAATAAAACGTCTCTTAACTCTCAAACGGCTTCTCGGATCGAGTTGGACCCAAAAAGGCGTTTGTGCACATTCATGACCTGAACACAAAAATATGTAAGTAAAAGGGTCATCTTTAGAAATGGCTCTCAGCGCCCCTACAAACTTATAATGGGACCCAAGAATTTAGTTTGTCATAGAGACATAAAATTTGGTACACACATCTCTTATGTCATGACGAGCATAAAAGCCAATGACAACCACCCCTATCTATAAATGTGTTGCCATAGCAACGCCCCAAATATTTGGAAAAAGTCAATGGGAAGTGAAAATTTTAGTTTGTCGAGGCAAATGAAACTTGGTACACACATCCAGCATGGGCTTATGAACAAAAAAGCCAATGGGGACCACACCCTATCACACACGGGAAGGCGGCCATTTTGAATTGAAAATGTGAACCGACTTAAAATACACCTCTTTTTAAAAGAACTCAGAAAATAGCTGCTTCATTCCACAGACACCAAACTTGGGCAAAATGAGCTAAACACATGTATGTAAAATAGACAAGCGTTTTTCTAGACTTTTTGCTCGAGTTATATTTTATTTTATTATAATTTGGTATATTTTTTTATTATAATTTTTCTGCAAAATGATCCTCAATTTGACCCAGTAAACGTGCAACTAAAAGTCATTTTTATTGGTCCCAGACTTCAAGCTCGGCGAAAAATTTATGTATTTGAAGTCGCCAAAAAAATATGAAAATGACTCAGTGGCGACTACAAAAGTCAAAATACATTGGGCCTATGGAAAGTGAAAGTAACTTTTTCCAACGTAGAAAAATGAAACTTGGTACATCCATAGGACACCTCAGGGCGAACAGAAAAATGTATTACAGCCATATCGTAAACTCAACAGGAAATCTACTATGTTGGGTGTATGCGTGACCACCTAAATTGCACCCTTGTGTCTAAAGGCTTTTCATCTAAACAGCTCCAAATTTGGTGAGTATCATCTAGACACGTGTGCCAAAAAAATTATCAATTTGTTTTTGATAGATTTGTGGCTGTGGTCGTAATGAGTCTGTGAAGAGGCAGCCATTTCTTTGGGAAATAAATGCCATTTCCCAATTGCCAGGATCCTTCCTTTAGAGGAGGCCCCTCCAGAGCCAAGGCTAGAGTCTTAGAAAACTCCTCAGAATCATTTGGAACTTGTAACCTTGTACTTTTAGACAAGTTATATTTACATTTTGTCTTTTTAAACAGGGGGGTGCAGCGATTCCTGAGTCATCTCAAATCTCCAGCCAGTACTTTGTTTTTCTCGCCTTAGCCCAAGCATAATCTATTATTTCCAAAGGTTCAGACAGCTCCCAGGAAAAACCAGAGATTGTGGAGACCTTTAACTCTAAAGTTAGGTTACAAGGTGGTGTAGCAGGCCCAAGCAGTAGCACAGGCCCGGTTATTTGACATTACCGTGAAGTTTACGCTTTAAAGCACGAAATGAAATCCTCCGAGTGCATGTGTCCCCGCGGTCTCAAGGGAGGCGAGGGCCTTTATCGCCGCTAGCGGCTTTAATTAGGCCCGAGCCGGTGATGACCGGGAGGGCCTATTGTTTTTGCTCAGATTATTTTTCTTATTTTTATTCTTCTCCACCTATGATCCTAAATTTGACCCAGTGAACATGAATGAAAAGTCATTTTTATTGGTCCCAGCCTTCAAGCTCGGCGAAAAATTGATGTATTTGAAGTCCTGAAAAAATTACAAAAAATGACTCAGTGGCGGCCCCTAGAAGAGTCAAAATACATTGGGCCTATGGAAAGTGAAAGTAACTTTTTTCCAACGTAGAAAAATGAAACTTGGTATATCCATAGGACACCTCAGGGCAAACAGAAAAGTCAATGACAGTCACACCCTAAACTTAACAGGAAGTCCGCCATGTGGGGTGAAAGGCGCGGCCACTAAATTCGCACCCCTTGCGCAGAAAGATGCAAATCATTGTGTTTTAATCTAAATGGCCCCAAATTTGGTGAGTATCATCTAGACACATGTGCCAACCAAAGTTGTGACTTTGTTGTTGATATCTTATCGGGTATGGGTGTGGCAAGCCTGTAACGAGGTGGCCATTTTTGTGAAAATAAAACGCCTCTTAACTCTCAAACGGCTTCTCGGATCGAGTTGGACCCAAAAAGGCGTTTGTGCACATTCATGACCTGAACACAGAAATATGTAAATAAAAGGGTTATCTTTAGAAATGGCTCTCCAGCGCCCCTACAAACTTATAATGGGACCCAAGAATTTAGTTTGTCATAGAGACATAAAATTTGGTACACACATCTCTTATGTTATGACGAGCATAAAAGCCAATGACAACCACCCCTATCTATAAATGTGTTGCCATAGCAACGCCCCAAATATTTGGAAAAAGTCAATGGGAAGTGAATATTTTAGTTTGTCGTAGGCAAATGAAACTTGGTACACACATCCAGCATGGGCTTATGAACAAAAAGCCAATGGGGACCACACCCTATCACACACGGGAAGGCGGCCATTTTGAATTGAAAATGTGAACCGACTTAAAATACACCTCTTTTAAAGAACTCAGAAAATAGCTGCTTCCTTCCACAGACACCAAACTTGGGCAAAATGAGCTAAACACATGTATGTAAAATAGACAAGCGTTTTTCTAGACTTTTTGCTCGAGTTATATTTTATTTTATTATAATTTGGTATATTTTTTTATTATAATTTTTCTGCAAAATGATCCTCAATTTGACCCAGTAAACGTGCAACTAAAAGTCATTTTTATTGGTCCCAGACTTCAAGCCGAAAAATTTATGTATTTGAAGTCAAAAAAATATGAAAAATGACTCAGTGGCGACCCCTACAAAAGTCAAAATACATTGGGCCTATGGAAAGTGAAAGTAACTTTTTCCAACGTAGAAAAATGAAACTTGGTACATCCATAGGACACCTCAGGGCGAACAGAAAAATGTATTACAGCCATATCGTAAACTCAACAGGAAATCTACTATGTTGGGTGTATGCGTGACCACCTAAATTGCACCCCTTGTGTCTAAAGGCTTTTCATCTAAACAGCTCCAAATTTGGTGAGTATCATCTAGACACGTGTGCCAAAAAAAATTATCAATTTGTTTTTTGATAGATTTGTGGCTGTGGTCGTAATGAGTCTGTGAAGAGGCAGCCATTTCTTTGGGAAATAAATGCCATTTCCCAATTGCCAGGATCCTTCCTTTAGAGGAGGCCCTCCAGAGCCACAGCTAGAGTCTTAGAAAACTCCTCAGAATCCTTTTACCGTGAAGTTTACGCTTTAAAGCACGAAATGCACTCCTCCGAAGGCATGTGTCCCCGCGGTCTCGAGGGAGGCGAGGGCCTTTATCGCCGCTTGCGGCTTTAATTAGGCCCGAGCCGGTGATGGCCGGGAGGGCCTATTGTTTTTGCTCGGATTTTTTTTTTTTAATCTTTCTTGTCGACCTATGATCCTAAATTTGACCCAGTGAACATGCACGAAAACTCATTATATTGGTCCCAGACTTCAAGCTCGAAAAATTTATGTATTTGAAGTCAAAAAAAATACGAAAATGACTCAGTGGCGACCCTACAAAATCAAAATACATTGGGCCTATGGAAAGTGAAAGTAACTTTTTCCAACGTAGAAAAATGAAACTTGGTATATCCATAGGACACCTCAGGGCAAACAGAAAAGTCAATGACAGTCACACCCTAAACTTAACAGGAAGTCCGCCATGTGGGGTGAAACGCAGCGCCACTAAAATCGCACTTGCGCAGAAAGATGCAAATCATTGTGTTTTAATCTAAATGGCCCCAAATTTGGTGAGTATCATCTAGACACGTGTGCCAACCAAAGTTGTGACTTTGTTGTTGATATCTTATCGGGTATGGGTGTGGCAAGCCTGTAACGAGGTGGCCATTTTTGTGAAAATAAAACGTCTCTTAACTCTCAAACGCCTTCTCGGATCGAGTTGGACCCAAAAAGGCATTTGTGCACATTCATGACCTGAACACAAAATATGTAAATAAAAGGGTTATCTTTAGAAATGGCTCTCCAGCGCCCCTACAAACTTATAATGGACCCAAGAATTTAGTTTGTCATAGAGACATAAAATTTTGTACACACATCTCTTATGTCATGACGAGCATAAAAGCCAATGACAACCACCCCCTATCTATAAATGTGTTGCCATAGCAACGCCCCAAAAATGTGAAAAAGTCAATGGGAAGTGAAATTTTTAGTTTGTTGTAGGCAAATAAACTTGGTACACACATCCACCATGGGCTTATGAACAAAAAGCCAATGGGGACCACACCTATCACACACGGAAGGCGGCCATTTTGAATTGAAAATGTGAACCGACTTAAAATACACCTCTTTTTTAAAAGAACTCAGAAAATAGCTGCTTCATTCCACAGACACCAAACTTGGGCAAAATGAGCTAAACACATGTATGTAAAAGAGACAAGTGTTTTTCTAGACTTTTTTGCTCGAGTTATATTTTATTTTATTATAATTTGGTATATTTTTTTTTTATTATAATTTTTCTGCAAAATGATCCTCAATTTGACCCAGTAAACGTGCAACTAAAAGTCATTTTTATTGGTCCCAGACTTCAAGCTCAAAAATTTATGTATTTGAAGTCCTAAAAAAATATGAAAAATGACTCAGTGGCGACCCTACAAAAGTCAAAATACATTGGGCCTATGGAAAGTGAAAGTAACTTTTTCCAACGTAGAAAATGAAACTTGGTACATCCATAGGACACCTCAGGGCAACAGAAAAGTATTACAGCCATACCCTAAACTCAACAGGAAATCTACTATGTTGGGTGTATGCGTGACCACCTAAATTGCACCCCTTGTGTCTAAAGGCTTTTCATCTAAACAGCTCCAAATTTGGTGAGTATCATCTAGACACGTGTGCCAAAAAAATTATCAATTTGTTTTTGATAGATTTGTGGCTGTGGTTGTAATGAGTCTGTGAAGAGGCAGCCATTTCTTTGGGAAATAAATGCCATTTCCCAATTGCCAGGATCCTTCCTTTAGAGGAGGCCCCTCCAGAGCCAAGGCTAGAGTCTTAGAAAACTCCTCAGAATCATTTGGAACTTGTAACCTTGTACTTTTAGACAAGTTATATTTACATTTTGTCTTTTAAACAGGGGGTGCAGCGATTCCTGAGTCATCTCAAATCTCCAGCCAGTACTTTGTTTTTCTCGCCTTTAGCCCAAGCATAATCTATTATTTTCAAAGGTTCAGACAGCTCCCAGGAAAACCAGAGATTGTGGAGACCTTTAACTCTAAAGTTAGGTTACAAGGTGGTGTAGCAGGCCCAAGCAGTAGCACAGGCCCGGTTATTTGACATTACCGTGAAGTTTACGCTTTAAAGCACGAAATGAAATCCTCCGAGTGCATGTGTCCCCGCTGGTCTCAAGGGAGGCGAGGGCCTTTATCGCCGCTTGCGGCTTTAATTATTATTTTTTTTTTTTTCTTCTTCTCCCCATATGATCCTAAATTTGACCCAGTGAACATGAACGAAAAGTCATTTTTATTGGTCCCAGCCTTCAAGCCCAGCAAAAATTTATGTATTTGAAGTCCCCGAAAAAAATATGAAAAATGACTCAGTGGCGGCCCCTAGAAAAGTCAAAATACATTGGGCCTATGGAAAGTGAAAGTAACTTTTTTCCAACGTAGAAAAATGAAACTTGGTATATCCATAGGACACCTCAGGGCAAACAGAAAAGTCAATGACAGTCACACCCTAAACTCAACAGGAAGTCCGCCATGTGGGGTGAAACGCGCTGCCACTAAAATCGCACTTGCGCAGAAAGATGCAAATCATTGTGTTTTAATTTAAATGGCCCCAAATTTGGTGAGTATCATCTAGACATGTGCCAACCAAAGTTGTGACTTTGTTGTTGATATCTTATCGGGTATGGGTGTGGCAAGCCTGTAACGAGGTGGCCATTTTTGTGAAAATAAAACGTCTTAACTCTCAAACGCCTTCTCGGATCGAGTTGGACCCAAAAAGGCGCTTGTGCACATTCATGACCTGAACACAAAAATATATGTAAATAAAAGGGTTATCTTTAGAAATGGCTCTCCAGCGCCCCCTACAAACTTATAATGGGACCCAAGAATTTAGTTTGTCATAGAGACATAAAATTTGGTACACACATCTCTTATGTCATGACGAGCATAAAAGCCAATGACAACCACCCCCTATCTATAAATGTGTTGCCATAGCAACGTCCCCAAATATTGGAAAAAGTCAATGGGAAGTGAAAATTTTAGTTTGTCGTAGGCAAATGAAACTTGGTACACACATCCAGCATGGGCTTATGAACAAAAAAAGCCAATAGGGACCACACCCTATCACACACGGGAAGGCGGCCATTTTGAATTGAAAATTTGGTCCGACTTAAAATACACCTCTTTTTTAAAAGAACACAGAAAATAGCTGCTTCATTCCACAGACACCAAACTTGGGCAAAATGAGCTAAACACATGTATGTAAATAGACAAGTGTTTTTCTAGACTTTTTGCTCGAGTTATATTTTTTTATTATAATTCGTATATATTTTTTAATTATAATTTTTCTGCAAAATGATCCTCAATTTGACCCAGTAAACGAACAACTAAAAGTCATTTTTATTGGTCCCAGACTTCAAGCTCGGCAAAAATTTATGTATTTGAAGTCCCAAAAAAATACAAAATGACTCAGTGGCGACCCCTACAAAAGTCAAAATACATTGGGCCTATGGAAAGTGAAAGTAACTTTTTCCAACGTAGAAAAATGAAACTTGGTACATCCATAGACACCTCAGGCAAACAGAAAGTCAATGACAGTCACACCCTAAACTTAACAGGAAGTCCGCCATGTGGGTGAAACGTGCGCCACTAATAAAATCGCACCTTGCGCAAAAGATGCAAATCATTGTGTTTTAATCTAAATGGCCCCAAATTTGGTGAGTATCATCTAGACACGTGTGCCAACCAAAGTTGTGACTTTGTTTTTGATATCTTATCGGGTATGGGTGTGGCAAGCCTGTAAAGAGGTGGCCATTTTTGTGAAAATAAAAGCGTCTCTTAACTCTCAAGCGCCTTCTCGGATCGAGTTGGACCCAAAAGGCGTTTGTGCACATTCATGACCTGAACACAAAAAATATGTAAATAAAGGGTTATCTTTAGAAATGGCTCTCCAGCGCCCCTACAAATGTGGAAAAGTCAATGGGAAGTGAAATTTTTAGTTTGTTGTAGGCAAATGAAACTTGGTACACACATCCACCATGGGCTTATGAACAAAAGCCAATTGGGACCACACCCTATCACACACACGGGAAGGCGGCCATTTTGAATTGAAAATGTGAACCGACTAAAAATACACCTCTTTTTAAAAGTACACATACAATTGCTGCTTCATTCCACAGACACCAAACTTGGGCAAAATGAGCTAAACACATGTATGTAAAATAGACAAGCGTTTTTCTAGACTTTTTGCTCGAGTTATATTTTTTTATTATAATTCGGTATATATTTTTTATCATATTTTTCTGCAAAATGATCCTCAATTTGACCCAGTAAGCGTACAACTAAAAGTCATTTTATTGGTCCCAGATTTCAAGCCCAGCGAAAAATTTATGTATTTGAAGTCCCGAAAAAAATGAAAAATGACTCAGTGGCGACCCTAGAAAAGTAAAAATACATCGGGCCTATGGAAAGTGAAAGTAACTTTATTCCAATGTAGAAAAATGAAACTTGGTACATCCATAGGACACCTCAGGGCAAACAGAAAAGTTTATTACAGCCATATCGTAAACTCAACAGAAAATCTACTATGTTGGGTGGAATGCGTGACCACCTAAATTGCACCCCTTGTGTCTAAAGGCTTTTCATCTAAACAGCTCCAAATTTGGTGAGTATCATCTAGACACGTGTGCCAAAAAAAAATATCAATTTGTTTTTTGATACATTTGTGGCTGTGGTCGTAATGAGTCTGTGAAGAGGCAACCTTTGGGAAATAAATGCCATTTCCCAATTGCCAGGATCCTTCCTTTAGAGGAGGCCCCTCAGAGCCACGGCTGAGTCTTAGAAAACTCCTCAGAATCCTTTGGAACTTATAACCTTGTACTTTTAGACAAGTTATATTTACATTTTGCCTTTTAAACAGGGGGTGCAGCGATTCCTGAGTCATCTCAAATCTCCAGCCAGTATTTTGTTTTTCTTGCCTTAGCCCAAGCATAATCTATTATTTTCAAAGGTTCAGACAGCTCCCAGGAAAACCAGGGATTGTGGAGACCTTTAACTCTAAATTACAAGGTGGTGTAGCAGGCCCCAGCAGTAGCACAGGCCCGGTTATTTGACATTACCGTGAAGTTTACGCTTTAAACGAAATGCAATCCTCCGAGTGCATGTGTCCCAGTCTCAAGGGAGGCGAGGGCCTTTATCGCCGCTATGGCTTTAATATTATTTATTTTCTTTTTTTTTTTTTATCTTTCTTGTCGACCTATGATCCTAAATTTGACCCAGTGAACATGCACGAAAAGTCATTTTTATTGGTCCCAGACTTCAAGCTCGGCAAAAATTATGTATTTGAAGTCGCCGAAAAAAATAAAAATGACTCAGTGGCGACCCTACAAAATCAAAATACATTGGGCCTATGGAAAGTGAAAGTAACTTTTTCCAACGTAGAAAAATGAAACTTGGTACATCCATAGGACACCTCAGGCAAACAGAAAAGTCAATGACAGTCACACCCTAAATTCAACAGGAAGTCCGCCATGTGGGGTGAAGCGCGACCACTAAAATCGCACCTTCTTGCAGAAAGATGCAAATCATTGTGTTTTAATCTAAATGGCCCCAAATTTGGTGAGTATCATCTAGACACGTGTGCCAACCAAAGTTGTGACTTTGTTGTTGATATCTTATCGGGTATGGGTGTGGCAAGCCTGTAACGAGGTGGCCATTTTTGTGAAAATAAACGTCTCTTAACTCTCAAGCGCCTTCTCGGATCGAGTTGGACCCAAAAGGCGTTTGTGCACATTCATGACCTGAACACAAAAATATGTAAATAAAGGGTTATCTTTAGAAATGGCTCTCCAGCGCCCCTACAAACTTATAATGGGACCCAAGAATTTAGTTTGTCATAGAGACATGAAATTTGGTACACACATCTCTTATGTCATGACGAGCATAAAAGCCAATGACAACCACCCCCTATCTATAAATGTGTTGCCATAGCAACGTCCCAAATATTTGGAAAAAGTCAATGGGAAGTGAAAATTTTAGTTTGTCGTAGGCAAATGAAACTTGGTACACACATCCAGCATGGGCTTATGAACAAAAAAGCCAATGGGGACCACACCCTATCACACACGGGAAGGCGGCCATTTTGAATTGAAAATGTGAACCGACTTAAAATACACCTCTTTTAAAAGTACACAGACAATAGCTGCTTCATTCCACAGACACCAAACTTGGGCAAAATGAGCTAAACACATGTATGTAAAATAGACAAGCGTTTTTCTAGACTTTTTGCTCGAGTTATATTTTTTTTATTATAATTCGGTATATATTTTTATTATAATTTTTCTGCAAAATGATCCTCAATTTAACCCAGTAAACGAACAACTAAAAGTCATTTTTATTGGTCCCAGACTTCAAGCCTGGCAAAAATTTATGTATTTGAAGTCCCGAAAAAAAATACGAAAAATGACTCAGTGGCGACCCTACAAAAGTCAAAATACATTGGGCCTATGGAAAGTGAAAGTAACTTTTTCCAACGTAGAAAAATGAAACTTGGTATATCCATAGGACACCTCAGAACAAACAGAAAAGTCTATGACAGCCACACCCTAAACTCAACAGGAAGTCCGCCATGTGGGGTGAAACGTGCACCACTAAAATCGCACCCCTTTGCGCAAAAGATGCAAATCATTGTGTTTTAATCTAAATGGCCCCAAATTTGGTGAGTATCATCTAGACACATGTGCCAACCAAAGTTGTGACTTTGTTGTTGATATCTTATCGGGTATGGGTGTGGCAAGCCTGTAACGAGGTGGCCATTTTTGTGAAAATAAAACGTCTCTTAACTCTCAAAGCGGCTTCTCGGATCGAGTTGGACCCAAAAAGGCGTTTGTGCACATTCATGACCTGAACACAAAAATATGTAAATAAAAGGGTTATCTTTAGAAATGGCTCTCCAGCGCCCCCTACAAACTTATAATGGGACCCAAGAATTTAGTTTGTCATAGAGACATAAAATTTGGTACACACATCTCTTATGTCATGACGAGCATAAAAGCCAATGACAACCACCCCCTATCTATAAATGTGTTGCCATAGCAACGTCCCAAAAATGTGAAAAAAGTCAATGGGAAGTGAAATTTTTAGTTTGTTGTAGGCAAATAAAACTTGGTACACACATCCACCATGGGCTTATGAACAAAAAAGCCAATGGGGACCACACCTATCACACACAGGAAGGCGGCCATTTTGAATTGAAAATGTGAACCGACTTAAAATACACCTCTTTTTTAAAAGTACACAGAAAAAGCTGCTTCATTCCACAGACACCAAACTTGGGCAAAATGAGCTAAACACATGTATGTAAAATGAGACAAGTGTTTTTCTAGACTTTTTGCTCGAGTTATATTTTTTTATTATAATTCGGTATATATTTTTTATTATAATTTTTCTGCAAAATGATCCTCAATTTAACCCAGTAACGAACAACTAAAGTCATTTTTATTGGTCCCAGACTTCAAGCCCGGCAAAAATTGTATGTATTTAAAGTCCCGAAAAAAAAATACGAAAAATGACTCAGTGGCCCCTAGAAAAGTCAAAATACATTGGGCCTATGGAAAGTGAAAGTAACTTTTTCCAACGTAGAAAAATGAAACTTGGTATATCCATAGGACACCTCAGGGCAAACAGAAAAGTCAATGACAGTCACACCTAAACTTAACAGGAAGTCCGCCATGTGGGGTGAAAGGCGCGCCACTAAATTCGCACCCCTTTGCGCAGAAAGATGCAAATCATTGTGTTTTAATCTAAATGGCCCCAAATTTGGTGAGTATCATCTAGACACATGTGCCAACCAAAGTTGTGACTTTGTTGTTGATATCTTATCGGGTATGGGTGTGGCAAGCCTGTAACGAGGTGGCCATTTTTGTGAAAATAAAACGCGTCTCTTAACTCTCAAGCGCCTTCTCGGATCGAGTTGGACCCAAAAAGGCGTTTGTGCACATTCATGACCTGAACACAAAAATATGTAAATAAAAGGGTATCTTTAGAAATGGCTCTCCAGCGCCCCTACAAACTTATAATGGGACCCAAGAATTTAGTTTGTCATAGAGACATAAAATTTGGTACACACATCTCTTATGTCATGACGAGCATAAAAGCCAATGACAACCACCTATCTATAAATGTGTTGCCATAGCAACGTCCCAAATATTTGGAAAAAGTCAATGGGAAGTGAAAATTTTAGTTTGTCGTAGGCAAATGAAACTTGGTACACACATCCAGCATGGGCTTATGAACAAAAAGCCAATGGGGACCACACCCTATCACACACGGAAGGCGGCCATTTTGAATTGAAAATGTGAACCGACTTAAAATACACCTCTTTTTAAAAGAACTCAGAAAATAGCTGCTTCATTCCACAGACACCAAACTTGGGCAAAATGAGCTAAACACATGTATGTAAAATAGACAAGCGTTTTTCTAGACTTTTTGCTCGAGTTATATTTTTTTTTATTATAATTTGGTATATATTTTTTATTATAATTTTTCTGCAAAATGATCCTCAATTTGACCCAGTAAACGTGCAACTAAAAGTCATTTTTATTGGTCCCAGACTTCAAGCTCGGCGAAAAATTTATGTATTTGAAGTCGCCGAAAAAATATGAAAAATGACTCAGTGGCGACCCTACAAAAGTCAAAATACATTGGGCCTATGGAAAGTGAAAGTAACTTTTTTCCAACGTAGAAAAATGAAACTTGGTACATCCATAGGACACCTCAGGGCAAACAGAAAAATGTATTACAGCCATATCGTAAACTCAACAGGAAATCTACTATGTTGGGTGTATGCGTGACCACCTAAATTGCACCCCTTGTGTCTAAAGGCTTTTCATCTAAACAGCTCCAAATTTGGTGAGTATCATCTAGACACGTGTGCCAAAAAAATTATCAATTTGTTTTTGATAGATTTGTGGCTGTGGTCGTAATGAGTCTGTGAAGAGGCAGCCATTTCTTTGGGAAATAAATGCCATTTCCCAATTGCCAGGATCCTTCCTTTAGAGGAGGCCCCTCCAGAGCCAAGGCTAGAGTCTTAGAAAACTCCTCAGAATCATTTGGAACTTGTAACCTTGTACTTTTAGACAAGTTATATTTACATTTTGTCTTTTTAAACAGGGGGGTGCAGCGATTCCTGAGTCATCTCAAATCTCCAGCCAGTACTTTGTTTTTCTCGCCTTAGCCCAAGCATAATCTATTATTTCCAAAGGTTCAGACAGCTCCCAGGAAAAACCAGAGATTGTGGAGACCTTTAACTCTAAAGTTAGGTTACAAGGTGGTGTAGCAGGCCCAAGCAGTAGCACAGGCCCGGTTATTTGACATTACCGTGAAGTTTACGCTTTAAAGCACGAAATGAAATCCTCCGAGTGCATGTGTCCCGCGGTCTCAAGGGAGGCGAGGGCCTTTATCGCTAGCGGCTTTAATTAGGCCCGAGCCGGTGATGACCGGGAGGGCCTATTGTTTTTGCTCGGATTTTTTTTTTTTTTTTTTTTTTTTTCAATTTGACCCAGTGAACATGCACGAAAAGTCATTTTATTGGTCCCAGACTTCAAGCTCGGCGAAAAATTTATGTATTTGAAGTCGCCGAAAAAATATGAAAAATGACTCAGTGGCGACCCTACAAAATCAAAATACATTGGGCCTATGGAAAGTGAAAGTAACTTTTTCCAACGTAGAAAAATGAAACTTGGTATATCCATAGGACACCTCAGGGCAAACAGAAAAGTCAATGACAGTCACACCTAAACTTAACAGGAAGTCCGCCATGTGGGGTGAAACGCGACCACTAAAATCGCACCTTGCAGAAAGATGCAAATCATTGTGTTTTAATCTAAATGGCCCCAAATTTGGTGAGTATCATCTAGACACGTGTGCCAACCAAAGTTGTGACTTTGATGTTGATATCTTATCGGGTATGGGTGTGGCAAGCCTGTAACGAGGTGGCCATTTTTGTGAAAATAAAACGTCTCTTAACTCTCAAACGCCTTCTCGGATCGAGTTGGACCCAAAAAGGCGTTTGTGCACATTCATGACCTGAACAAAAAATATGTAAATAAAGGGTTATCTTTAGAAATGGCTCTCCAGCGCCCCTACAAACTTATAATGGACCCAAGAATTTAGTTTGTCATAGAGACATAAAATTTTGTACACACATCTCTTATGTCATGACGAGCATAAAAGCCAATGACAACCACCCCCTATCTATAAATGTGTTGCCATAGCAACGCCCCAAAAATGTGAAAAAAGTCAATGGGAAGTGAAATTTTTAGTTTGTTGTAGGCAAATAAAACTTGGTACACACATCCACCATGGGCTTATGAACAAAAAAGCCAATGGGGACCACACCCTATCACACACAGGAAGGCGGCCATTTTGAATTGAAAATGTGAACCGACTTAAAATACACCTCTTTTTTAAAAGTACACAGAAAAAAGCTGCTTCATTCCACAGACACCAAACTTGGGCAAAATGAGCTAAACACGTGTATGTAAAAGAGACAAGTGTTTTTCTAGACTTTTTGCTCGAGTTATATTTTTTTATTATAATTCGGTATATATTTTTATTATAATTTTTCTGCAAAATGATCCTCAATTTAACCCAGTAAACGAACAACTAAAAGTCATTTTTATTGGTCCCAGACTTCAAGCCCGGCAAAAAATTTATGTATTTGAAGTCGCCGAAAAAAATACGAAAAATGACTCAGTGGCGGCCCTACAAAAGTCAAAATACATTGGGCCTATGGAAAGTGAAAGTAACTTTTTCCAACGTAGAAAAATGAAACTTGGTATATCCATAGGACACCTCAGGGCAAACAGAAAAGTCAATGACAGTCACACCTAAACTTAACAGGAAGTCCGCCATGTGGGGTGAAAGCGCGGCCACTAAATCGCACCTTCGCATGAAAGATGCAAATCCTTGTGTTTTAATCTAAATGGCCCCAAATTTGGTGAGTATCATCTAGACACGTGTGCCAACCAAAGTTGTGACTTTGTTGTTGATATCTTATCGGGTATGGGTGTGGCAAGCCTGTAACGAGGTGGCCATTTTGTGAAAATAAAACGTCTCTTAACTCTCAAACGCCTTCTCAGATCGAGTTGGACCCAAAAGGCGTTTGTGCACATTTATGACCTGAACACAAAGATATGTAAATAAAAGGGTTATCTTTAGAAATGGCTCTCCAGCGCCCCTACAAACTTATAATGGGACCCAAGAATTTAGTTTGTCATAGAGACATAAAATTTGGTACACACATCTCTTATGTCATGAGGAGCATAAAAGCCAATGACAACCACCCCCTATCTATAAATGTGTTGCCATAGCAACGTCCCAAAAATGTGAAAAAAGTCAATGGGAAGTGAAATTTTTAGTTTGTTGTAGGCAAATGAAACTTGGTACACACATCCACCATGGGCTTATGAACAAAAAGCCAATGGGGACCACACCTATCACACACGGGAAGGCGGCCATTTTGAATTGAAAATGTGAACCGACTTAAAATACACCTCTTTTTAAAAGTACACAGACAATAGCTGCTTCATTCCACAGACACCAAACTTGGGCAAAATGAGCTAAACATATGTATGTAAAAGAGACAAGCGTTTTTCTAGACTTTTTTGCTCGAGTTATATTTTTTTTTATTATAATTTGGTATATATATTTTTTATTATAATTTTTCTGCAAAATGATCCTCAATTTGACCCAGTAAACGAACAACTAAAAGTCATTTTTATTGGTCCCAGACTTCAAGCCCGGCAAAAAATTTATGTATTTGAAGTCCCCGAAAAAAAAAATATGAAAAATGACTCAGTGGCGACCCTAGAAAAGTCAAAATACATTGGGCCTATGGAAAAGTGAAAGTAATTTTTCCAACGTAGAAATAAATGAAACTTGGTACATCCATAGGACACCTCAGGTCAAACAGAAAAGTTTATTACAGCCATACCTAAACTCAACAGGAAATCTACTATGTTGGGTGGAATGCGTGACCACCTAAATCTCACCCCTTGTGCTAAAGGCTTTTCATCTAAACAGCTCCAAATTTGGTGAGTATCATCTAGACACGTGTGCAAAAAGTTATCAAGTTGTTTTTTGATACATTTGTGGCTGTGGTCGTAATGAGTCTGTGAAGAGGCAACCTTTGGGAAATAAATGCCATTTCCCAATTGCCAGGATCCTTCCTTTAGAGGAGGCCCCTCCAGAGCCACGGCTAGAGTCTTAGAAAACTCCTCAGAATCCTTTGGAACTTGTAACCTTGTACTTTTAGACAAGTTATATTTACATTTTGCCTTTTTAAACAGGGGGGTGCAGCGATTCCTGAGTCATCTCAAATCTCCAGCCAGTACTTTGTTTTTCTCGCCATAGCCCAAGCATAATCTATTATTTTCAAAGGTTCAGACAGCTCCCAGGAAAACCAGGGATTGTGGAGACCTTTAACTCTAAATTACAAGGTGGTGTAGCAGGCCCCAGCAGTAGCACAGGCCCGGTTATTTGACATTACCGTGAAGTTTACGCTTTAAAGCACGAAATGCGATCCTCCGAGTGCATGTGTCCCCCGTCTCAAGGGAGGCGAGGGCCTTTATCGCCGCTGCTTTAATTAGGCCCGAGCCGGTGATGGCGGAGAGGGCCTATTGTTTTGCTCGGATTTTTTTTTATTTTTCTTCCGACCCAATGATCCTAAATTTGACCCAGTGAACATGCACGAAAAGTCATTTTATTGGTCCCAGACTTCAAGCTCGAAAAATTTATGTATTTGAAGTCGAAAAAAATACGAAAAATGACTCAGTGGCGACCCTACAAAATCAAAATACATTGGGCCTATGGAAAGTGAAAGTAACTTTTTCCAACGTAGAAAAATGAAACTTGGTACATCCATAGGACACCTCAGGGCAAACAGAAAAGTCAATGACAGTCACACCTAAACTTAACAGGAAGTCCGCCATGTGGGGTGAAAGCGCGCCACTAAAATCGCACTTGCGCAGAAAGATGCAAATCATTGTGTTTTAATCTAAATGGCCCCAAATTTGGTGAGTATCATCTAGACACGTGTGCCAACCAAAGTTGTGACTTTGTTTTGATATCTTATCGGGTATGGGTGTTGCAAGCCTGTAACGAGGTGGCCATTTTGTGAAAATAAAGCGTCTCTTAACTCTCAAAGCGCCTTCTCGGATCGAGTTGGACCCAAAAAGGCGTTTGTGCACATTCATGACCTGAACAAAAAATATGTAAATAAAAGGGTTATCTTTAGAAATGGCTCTCCAGCGCCCCTACAAACTTATAATGGACCCAAGAATTTAGTTTGTCATAGAGACATAAAATTTTGTACACACATCTCTTATGTCATGACGAGCATAAAGCCAATGACAACCACCCCTATCTATAAATGTGTTGCCATAGCAACGTCCCAAAAATGTGAAAAAGTCAATGGGAAGTGAAATTTTTAGTTTGTTGTAGGCAAATAAAACTTGGTACACACATCCACCATGGGCTTATGAACAAAAAGCCAATGGGGACCACACCCTATCACACACAGGAAGGCGGCCATTTTGAATTGAAAATGTGAACCGACTTAAAATACACCTCTTTTTAAAAGTACACAGAAAATAGCTGCTTCATTCCACAGACACCAAACTTGGGCAAAATGAGCTAAACACATGTATGTAAAAGAGACAAGTGTTTTTCTAGACTTTTTGCTCGAGTTATATTTTTATTATAATTGGTATATATTTTTTATTATAATTTTTCTGCAAAATGATCCTCAATTTAACCCAGTAAACGAACAACTAAAGTCATTTTTATTGGTCCCAGACTTCAAGCCCGGCAAAAATTTATGTATTTGAAGTCCCCGAAAAAAAATACGAAAAATGACTCAGTGGCGACCCTACAAAATCAAAATACATTGGGCCTATGGAAAGTGAAAGTAACTTTTTCCAACGTAGAAAAATGAAACTTGGTACATCCATAGGACACCTCAGGGCAAACAGAAAAGTCAATGACAGTCACACCTAAACTTAACAGGAAGTCCGCCATGTGGGGTGAAAGCGCGCCACTAAAATCGCACCCCTTGCGCAGAAAGATGCAAATCATTGTGTTTTAATCTAAATGGCCCCAAATTTGGTGAGTATCATCTAGACACGTGTGCCAACCAAAGTTGTGACTTTGTTTTTGATATCTTATCGGGTATGGGTGTGGCAAGCCTGTAACGAGGTGGCCATTTTGTGAAAATAAAGCGTCTCTTAACTCTCAAACGCCTTCTCGGATCGAGTTGGACCCAAAAAGGCGTTTGTGCACATTCATGACCTGAACAAAAAATATGTAAATAAAAGGGTTATCTTTAGAAATGGCTCTCAGCGCCCCTACAAACTTATAATGGACCCAAGAATTTAGTTTGTCATAGAGACATAAAATTTTGTACACACATCTCTTATGTCATGACGAGCATAAAAGCCAATGACAACCACCCCCTATCTATAAATGTGTTGCCATAGCAACGTCCCAAAAAAATGTGAAAAAAGTCAATGGGAAGTGAAATTTTTAGTTTGTTGTAGGCAAATAAAACTTGGTACACACATCCACCATGGGCTTATGAACAAAAAAGCCAATGGGGACCACACCCTATCACACACAGGAAGGCGGCCATTTTGAATTGAAAATGTGAACCGACTTAAAATACACCTCTTTTTTAAAAGTACACAGAAAATAGCTGCTTCATTCCACAGACACCAAACTTGGGCAAAATGAGCTAAACACATGTATGTAAAAGAGACAAGTGTTTTTCTAGACTTTTTTGCTCGAGTTATATTTTTTTAATTATAATTCGGTATATATACTTTTATTATAATTTTTCTGCAAAATGATCCTCAATTTAACCCAGTAAACGAACAACTAAAAGTCATTTTTATTGGTCCCAGACTTCAAGCCCGGCAAATAATTTATGTATTTGAAGTCCCCGAAAAAAAAAATACGAAAAATGACTCAGTGGCGACCCCTACAAAATCAAAATACATTGGGCCTATGGAAAGTGAAAGTAACTTTTTTCCAACGTAGAAAAATGAAACTTGGTACATCCATAGGACACCTCAGGGCAAACAGAAAAGTCAATGACAGTCACACCCTAAACTTAACAGGAAGTCCGCCATGTGGGGTGAAAACGCGCCACTAAAATCGCACCCCTTGCGCAGAAAGATGCAAATCATTGTGTTTTAATCTAAATGGCAAATTTGGTGAGTATCATCTAGACATGTGCCAACCAAAGTTGTGACTTTGTTTTTGATATCTTATCGGGTATGGGTGTGTGGCAAGCCTGTAACGAGGTGGCCATTTTTGTGAAAATAAAACGTCTCTTAACTCTCAAACGCCTTCTCGGATCGAGTTGGACCCAAAAGGCGTTTGTGCACATTCATGACCTGAACAAAAAAATATGTAAATAAAAGGGTTATCTTTAGAAATGGCTCTCCAGCGCCCCCTACAAACTTATAATGGACCCAAGAATTTAGTTTGTCATAGAGACATAAAATTTTGTACACACATCTCTTATGTCATGACGAGCATAAAAGCCAATGACAACCACCCCCTATCTATAAATGTGTTGCCATAGCAACGTCCCAAAAAAATGTGAAAAAAGTCAATGGGAAGTGAAATTTTTAGTTTGTTGTAGGCAAATAAAACTTGGTACACACATCCACCATGGGCTTATGAACAAAAAAGCCAATGGGGACCACACCCTATCACACACAGGAAGGCGGCCATTTTGAATTGAAAATGTGAACCGACTTAAAATACACCTCTTTTTAAAAGTACACAGAAAAAGCTGCTTCATTCCACAGACACCAAACTTGGGCAAAATGAGCTAAACACATGTATGTAAAAGAGACAAGTGTTTTTCTAGACTTTTTTGCTCGAGTTATATTTTTTTTTATTATAATTCGGTATATATACTTTTATTATAATTTTTCTGCAAAATGATCCTCAATTTAACCCAGTAAACGAACAACTAAAAGTCATTTTTATTGGTCCCAGACTTCAAGCCCGCAAAAATTTATGTATTTGAAGTCCCGAAAAAAATACGAAAAATGACTCAGTGGCGACCCCTAGAAAAGTCAAAATACATTGGGCCTATGGAAAGTGAAAGTAACTTTTTTCCAACGTAGAAAAATGAAACTTGGTATATCCATAGGACACCTCAGGGCAAACAGAAAAGTCAATGACAGTCACACACTAAACTTAACAGGAAGTCCGCCATGTGGGGTGAAAGGCGCGGCCACTAAATTCGCACCCCTTTGCAGAAAGATGCAAATCATTGTGTTTTAATCTAAATGGCCCCAAATTTGGTGAGTATCATCTAGACACATGTGCCAACCAAAGTTGTGACTTTGTTGTTGATATCTTATCGGGTATGGGTGTGGCAAGCCTGTAACGAGGTGGCCATTTTTGTGAAAATAAAAACGTCTCTTAACTCTCAAAGCGGCTTCTCGGATCGAGTTGGACCCAAAAGGCGTTTGTGCACATTCATGACCTGAACACAAAAATATGTAAATAAAGGGTTATCTTTAGAAATGGCTCTCCAGCGCCCCTACAAACTTATAATGGACCCAAGAATTTAGTTTGTCATAGAGACATAAAATTTGTACACACATCTCTTATGTCATGACGAGCATAAAAGCCAATGACAACCACCCCCTATCTATAAATGTGTTGCCATAGCAACGTCCCAAATATTTGGAAAAAGTCAATGGGAAGTGAAAATTTTAGTTTGTCGTAGGCAAATGAAACTTGGTACACACATCCAGCATGGGCTTATGAACAAAAAAGCCAATGGGGACCACACCTATCACACACGGGAAGGCGGCCATTTTGAATTGAAAATGTGAACCGACTTAAAATACACCTCTTTTTTAAAAGAACTCAGAAAATAGCTGCTTCATTCCACAGACACCAAACTTGGGCAAAATGAGCTAAACACATGTATGTAAAATAGACAAGCGTTTTTCTAGACTTTTTGCTCGAGTTATATTTTATTTTATTATAATTTGGTATATTTTTTTATTATAATTTTTCTGCAAAATGATCCTCAATTTGACCCAGTAAACGTGCAACTAAAAGTCATTTTTATTGGTCCCAGACTTCAAGCTCGGCGAAAAATTTATGTATTTGAAGTCGCGAAAAAATATGAAAAATGACTCAGTGGCGACCCTACAAAAGTCAAAATACATTGGGCCTATGGAAAGTGAAAGTAACTTTTTCCAACGTAGAAAAATGAAACTTGGTACATCCATAGGACACCTCAGGGCGAACAGAAAAATGTATTACAGCCATATCGTAAACTCAACAGGAAATCTACTATGTTGGGTGTATGTGACCACCTAAATTGCACCCCTTGTGTCTAAAGGCTTTTCATCTAAACAGCTCCAAATTTGGTGAGTATCATCTAGACACGTGTGCAAAAAAGTTATCAATTTGTTTTTGATAGATTTGTGGCTGTGGTCGTAATGAGTCTGTGAAGAGGCAACTATTGGGAAATAAATGCCATTTCCCAATTGCCAGGATCCTTCTCAACAGAAAATGTTGGGTGGAATACATGACCACCTAAATCGTACACTTTGTGCTAAAGGGTTTTCATCTAAACAGCTCCAAATTTGCTTTAAAGCGACATGCAATCCTCCGAATATATGTGTCCCATCTCAAGGGAGGCGAGGGCCTTTATCGCCGCTATGCTTTAATTTTATTTATTTTTCTTCCACCCAATGATCCTAAATTTGACCCAGTGAACATGCACGAAAAGTCATTTTTATTGGTCCCAGACTTCAAGTTCGGCGAAAAATTTATGTATTTGAAGTCGCCGAAAAAAAACGAAAAATGACTCAGTGGCGACCCTACAAAATCAAAATACATTGGGCCTATGGAAAGTGAAAGTAACTTTTTCCAACGTAGAAAAATGAAACTTGGTATATCCATAGGACACCTCAGGGCAAACAGAAAAGTCAATGACAGTCACACCTAAACTTAACAGGAAGTCCGCCATGTGGGGTGAAAGGCGCGCCACTAAATTCGCACCCCTTGCAGAAAGATGCAAATCATTGTGTTTTAATCTAAATGGCCCCAAATTTGGTGAGTATCATCTAGACACATGTGCCAACCAAAGTTGTGACTTTGTTGTTGATATCTTATCGGGTATGGGTGTGGCAAGCCTGTAACGAGGTGGCCATTTTGTGAAAATAAAACGTCTCTTAACTCTCAAACGGCTTCTCGGATCGAGTTGGACCCAAAAAGGCGTTTGTGCACATTCATGACCTGAACACAAAAATATGTAAATAAAAGGGTTATCTTTAGAAATGGCTCTCCAGCGCCCCTACAAACTTATAATGGACCCAAGAATTTAGTTTGTCATAGAGACATAAAATTTGGTACACACATCTCTTATGTCATGACGAGCATAAAAGCCAATGACAACCACCCCCTATCTATAAATGTGTTGCCATAGCAACGTCCCAAATATTTGGAAAAAGTCAATGGAAGTGAAAATTTTAGTTTGTCGTAGGCAAATGAAACTTGGTACACACATCCAGCATGGGCTTATGAACAAAAGCCAATGGGGACCACACCCTATCACACAGGAAGGCGGCCATTTTGAATTGAAAATGTGAACCGACTTAAAATACACCTCTTTTTAAAAGAACACAGAAAATAGCTGCTTCATTCCACAGACACCAAACTTGGGCAAAATGAGCTAAACACATGTATGTTCAATAGACAAGCGTTTTTCTAGACTTTTTTGCTCGAGTTATATTTTATTTTATTATAATTTGGTATATTTTTTTAATTATAATTTTTCTGCAAAATGATCCTCATTTTGACCCAGTAAACGTGCAACTAAAAGTCATTTTATTGGTCCCAGACTTCAAGCTCGGCGAAAAATTTATGTATTTGAAGTCGCCGAAAAAAATATGAAAAATGACTCAGTGTCAAAAGTCAAAATACATTGGGCCTATGGAAAGTGAAAGTAACTTTTTTCTAACGTAGAAAAATGAAACTTGGTACATCCATAGGACACCTCAGGGCAAACAGAAAAATGTATTACAGCCATATCGTAAACTCAACAGGAAATCTACTATGTTGGGTGTATGCGTGACCACCTAAATTGCACCCCGTTGTGTCTAAAGGCTTTTCATCTAAACAGCTCCAAATTTGGTGAGTATCATCTAGACACGTGTGCAAAAAAAAGTTATCTATTTGTTTTTTGATAGATTTGTGGCTGTGGTCGTAATGAGTCTGTGAAGAGGCAACTATTGGGAAATAAATGCCATTTCCCAATTGCCAGGATCCTTCTCAACAGAAAATGTTGGGTGGAATACATGACCACCTAAATCGTACACTTTGTGCTAAAGGGTTTTCATCTAAACAGCTCCAAATTTGCTTTAAAGCACGACATGCAATCCTCCGAATATATGTGTCCCCGCGGTCTCAAGGGAGGCGAGGGCCTTTATCGCCGCTTGCGGCTTTAATTTTGTTTTGTTTTTTCTTTTTCTGCAAAATGATCCTAAATTTGACCCAGTGAACATGCACAAAAAGTCATTTTTATTGGTACCAGACTTCAAGCCCGGCGAAAAATTTATGTATTTGAAGTCCACAAAAAAAAAAAAATATGAAAAATGACTCCTAGGCGACCCCTAGAGAAGTCAAAATACATTGGGGCTATGAAAAGTGAAAGTAACCTTTTTCCAACGTAGAAAAATGAAACTTGGTACATCCATAGGACACCTCAGATCAAACAGAAAGTCTATGACAGCCACACCCTAAACTCAACAGGAAGTCCGCCATGTGGGGTGAAACGCGCGGCCACAAAAATGGCATCCCTTGGGCAAAAAGATGCAAATCATTGTGTTTTAGATGCTAAATGTGTAGACGTGTTGTGAATGTTTGTGTAGATGTGTTGTGGATGCTTGTGTAGATGTGTTGTGAATGTTTGTGTAGATGTGTTGTAGATGCTTGTGTAGATGTGTTGTGAATGCTTGTGTAGATGTGTTGTGAATGCTTGTGTAGATGTGTTGTGAATGCTTGTGTAGATGTGTTGTAGATGCTTGTGTAGATGTGTTGTGAATGCTTGTGTAGATGTGTTGTGAATGCTTGTGTAGATGTGTTGTGAATGTTTGTGTAGATGTGTTGTGAATGCTTGTGTAGATGTGTTGTGAATGCTTGTGTAGATGTGTTGTGAATGTTTCTGTAGATGTGTTGTGAATGTTTGTGTAGATGTGTTGTAGATGCTTGTTTAGATGTGTTGTAGATGCTTGTGTAGATGTGTTGTGAATGTTTGTGCAGATGTGTTGTAGATGCTTGAGTAGATGTGTTGTGAATGTTTGTGTAGATGTGTTGTAGATGCTTGTTTAGATGTGTTGTGGATGTGTTGTGGGTGCTTGTGTAGATATGTTTGATGCTTGTGTAGATGTGTTGTGAATGTTTGTGTAGATGTGTTGTGAATGCTTGTGTAGATGTGTCGTAGATGCTTGTGTAGATGTGTTGTGAATGTTTGTGTAGATGTGTTGTAGATGCTTGTTTAGATGAGTTGTAGATGCTTGTGTAGATGTGTTGTTACTGTTTGTGTAGATGTGTTGTAGATGCTTGTTTAGATGTGTTGTGGATGTGTTGTGGGTGCTTGTGTAGATGTGTTTGATGCTTGTGTAGATGTGTTGTAGATGCCTGTGTTGATGTGTTGTGAATGCTTGTGTAGATGTGTCGTAGATGCTTGTGTAGATGTGTTGTGAATGTTTGTGTAGATGTGTTGTAGATGCTTGTTTAGATGTGTTGTAGATGCTTGTGTAGATGTGTTGTGAATGTTTGTGTAGATGTGTTGTAGATGCTTGTTTAGATGTGTTGTAGATGCTTGTGTAGATGTGTTGTGGATGCTTGTGTAGTTGTGTTGTAGATGCTTGTGTAGATGTGTTGTGAATTTTTGTGTAGATGTGTTGTAGATCCTTGTGTAGATGTGTTGTGGATGCTTGTGTAGATGTGTTGTGGATGTGTTGTGGATGCTTGTGTAGATGTGTTGTACATGCTTGTGTAGATGTGTTGTGGATGCTTGTGTAGATGTGTTGTGAATTTTTGTGTAGATGTGTTGTGGATGCTTGTGTAGTTGTGTTGTGAATGTTTGTGTAGATGTGTTGTAGATGCTAGTGTAGATGTGTTGTAGATGCTTGTGTAGATGTGTTGTAGATGCTTGTGTAGATGTGTTGTAGATGTTTGTGTAGATGTGTTGTAGATGTTTGTGTAGATGTGTTGTGAATGTTTGTGTAGATGTGTTGTAGATGTTTGTGTAGATGTGTTGTGGATGCTTGTGTGGATGTGTTGTAGATGTTTGTGTAGATGTGTTGTGAATGTTTGTGTAGATGTGTTGTAGATGCTTGTGTAGATGTGTTGTAGATGTTTGTGTAGATGTGTTGTAGATGCTTGTGTAGATGTGTTGTAGATGTTTGTGTAGATGTGTTGTAGATGCTTGTGTAGATGTGTTGTGGATGCTTGTGTGGATGTGTTGTAGATGCTTGTGTAGCTGTGTTGTGGATGTTTGTGTAGATGTGTTGTAGATGCTTGTGTGGATGTGTTGTAGATGTTTGTGTAGATGTGTTGTGGATGCTTGTGTAGGTGTGTTGTACATGCTTGTGTAGATGTGTTGTGGATGCTTGTGTAGATGTGTTGTGGATGCTTGTGTAGATGTGTTGTGGATGCTTGTGTAGGTGTGTTGTACATGCTTGTGTAGATGTGTTGTGGATGCTTGTGTAGATGTGTTGTGAATTTTTGTGTAGATGTGTTGTAGATCCTTGTGTAGATGTGTTGTGGATGCTTGTGTAGTTGTGTTGTGAATGTTTGTGTAGATGTGTTGTAGATGCTAGTGTAGATGTGTTGTAGATGCTTGTGTAGATGTGTTGTAGATGTTTGTGTATATGTGTTGTAGATGTTTGTGTAGATGTGTTGTGAATGTTTGTGTAGATGTGTTGTAGATGTTTGTGTAGATGTGTTGTGGATGCTTGTGTGGATGTGTTGTAGATGTTTGTGTAGATGTGTTGTGAATGTTTGTGTAGATGTGTTGTGGGTGCTTGTGTAGATGTGTTGTAGATGTTTGTGTAGATGTGTTGTAGATGTTTGTGTAGATGTGTTGTAGATGCTTGTGTAGATGTGTTGTAGATGCTTGTGTAGATGTGTTGTAGATGTTTGTGTAGATGTGTTGTAGATGCTTGTGTAGATGTGTTGTAGATGTTTGTGTAGATGTGTTGTAGATGCTTGTGTAGATGTGTTGATGTGTTGTAGATGCTTGTGTAGATGTGTTTGATGCTTTTGTAGATGTGTTGTGGATGCTTGTGTAGATGTGTTGTAGATGCTTGTGTAGATGTGTTGTAGATGCTTGTGTAGATGTGTTGTGAATGTTTGTGCAGATGTGTTGTAGATGCTTGAGTAGATGTGTTGTGAATGTTTGTGTAGATGTGTTGTAGATGCTTGTTTAGATGTGTTGTGGATGTGTTGTGGGTGCTTGTGTAGATATGTTTGATGCTTGTGTAGATGTGTTGTGAATGTTTGTGTAGATGTGTTGTGAATGCTTGTGTAGATGTGTTGTGGATGCTTGTGTAGATGTGTTGTGAATGCTTGTGTAGATGTGTTGTAGATGCTTGTTTAGATGTGTTGTAGATGCTTGTGTAGATGTGTTGTGACTGTTTGTGTAGATGTGTTGTAGATGCTTGTTTAGATGTGTGTTGTGGATGTGTTGTGTGCTTGTGTAGATGTGTTTGATGCTTGTGTAGATGTGTTGTAGATGCCTGTGTTGATGTGTTGTGAATGCTTGTGTAGATGTGTCGTAGATGCTTGTGTAGATGTGTTGTGAATGTTTGTGTAGATGTGTTGTAGATGCTTGTTTAGATGTGTTGTAGATGCTTGTGTAGATGT
>CM044565.2:1079242-1093848 GCA_024416835.2 Perccottus glenii | reverse complement strand
GGTGACTTTACAAGAGTAAAACCCATGTTTACAGCCTGGTACAAAAATTGGCTCCGGTCTCTAGAGCTAAGTTTTTACTACGTGACAACTCTGTCCGTTTATGCTATCGAAAAACTATTGTTTTACAATAGAGTAAAAGCCAAAAAGGCCGGATGTAACCATCATTTTATTGTCCTGTCGTAATGACAATATTGGTGAATAGGGGACCATGTTTATTTACAAGCTATAATTTCCCACTGAGAGCTGGAGTGTGCAATACACGTTTTACACACAGACATCTAGCTTTAGATTACTCTGTTATCACTCAATATTCCGTTAGTTATTTCTCGTACACGGGCAGCACTCTGTTGGACTTGTAGCAGAGATGCAGCACTTAACACTAAAGACCTGTCACTGGCTCATGACTCTGGACTTGACTGAACATGAACATCTCATGACTCGTGTAACACCGTGAGTTTTGACTCAACACAAACTCAAAAACTGTCTTGGACTTTTGTGTTTTGTGTCAACATTGCTAATTAGATTGAACGCGAAAGTGCGCACCATCATTGTACGTTGTTTATCGCTGCTCCTCGGGGTAAACCGAGCAGAGCTGGAGCTGCAGAGGAGACAGTGTATCACAGGCTGCAGCTACCAGACCGACCCAGAGACAGTACACACGGATTAGACGGAAAGACTAGTGCTTTCACAGAGGATATACAATAATAATTGTTCAGAGTCAAATTACAATAAAAGGAAAAAAAAAAAAGTGACTCAGACTCCAGTAAGACGCTAACATGTAGGCTGTGGCAACAGTGAGTGTTTGTGTTGAGATTCTTTTGCTTTGTGAGCATTTATAAACATTTAAAAATCTCTAAAATAAATGAATACAATAATGTAATTGTAAACGATAACACAAATAATTACATTTACATTTAGTCATTTAGTTGACGCTTTCATTCAAAGCGACTTACATTAAGGTTCCATTCAACAGTGTTAAAGCTGGAACACCACTGTAGGCAAGATGGGTTAAGTGTCTTGCCCAAGGACACAACGACAGTATGAACTATAGGGAGAGCGGGAATCAAACCGCCAAACCTCTGGTTGAAGGACAACCACTCTACCACTGAGCCACTGCCAAATTGTTTTGCCTAAGATGACCAGAGTGGGTGCCAGCCTGAACCAGTCGCTGCAGATCGGCACACATGAGGTGTGTGATAATCTATCATTTTATTGTCATAAAAATGGTCTAAATTAAGAAATGAAAGCATGTATATTTTTATTTTATTTTCAGGACCTGGTGACTGTTCCTGCATCACTTCACTGTTGAAGATACTTCATCTTCAAGTTTGCTGTTGTCTATCATGTAGTGATACTAGGAGTGACCCTCACTGAATGTCACGTACTGACAATTTATGCTTTAAATTCCTTTCCACAGACTCTCAGAAAGTGTTTGTTTTACTGAGTAAACCTCTGGTTAACATCCTGCCGTCTGATCAAAAACAGATGGTCAAGTGTTGTTAAATCTGAGACCGACGAACAGACATCACTGACATTCTTGTTTTTACAGGTACTCACTAAAAGACTCACTAACCCTGTCTTATTTTTCCAAAAGGAGATTGAACGTGCATTTTTAAATAAGCCCAGATGGCCAAGTGTTATTAAGTCTTGGAGTGACCCAGTTTACGATCCTAGGTGGCGTGGTACCCAGCACCCTGACAAGACAATCGTAAATCCTTTGAGATAAGACTGTTTATCCAGCTCACCGAGAACATTTTATGACCATCTGATTGAACACTGGAATGCCCTTTGAAGTCTAAAAGCCTTGAGACTATTAAAAGTGTGTATTAAAGTATATTGTGTTAAATGTGTTGATCTTCGTAATGCTCCTTACAGGATCCAGAGTCATAACAAGGAGAATTGATTCCTTTGATCACTCTTACAGCTTACAGTTAATAAAAATGTGGAATGAATTTATGTGTGTGTCAGCATGCGTAAATATGCATTTTATCGGTATAAATCTGCAGTACCAATGTATTTGTATGCTTATGAGTTGTGTAAAGACTAAAATGCAATTTTACTTTGTGGAAGATGAAGGAACGTTTTTAATGTTTTTATGCGGCGGCACAGTGGCAGAGTGGTTAGCTCTCCTGCCTCACAGCAAGAAGGTCCTGGGTTCGATTCCCATCCAGGGCAGGGCCTTTCTGTGTGGAGTTTGCATGTTCTCCTGTGTTCATGAGGTTTCCTCCGGGTACTCCGGTTTCCCCTACCACCAAAAACATGTACAATAGTCCCCCCCCAAACACACATGGGGCCAGGACTCCCCTGCAAAAGAGATTTGTAATCTCAGTGGGACTTTCCTGGTTAAATAAAGGTTAAATAAATAATAAGACCAAACCAAGCCCGTGTTAAGACAAAGAGCGCTTTGGGGATACACCCCCCCCAGCAAAGTAATCCTTCTTGAGCTCCTGTTGAAAACACGCCCTTCCGAGACGAGCACAAAAATTTTGTGCGCGCCGGAAATCGGCCCTTCTTTCGTCTTCTTCTGCTTGTTTCTTCGCCCTTCTTGCAAATCTTCGGCTACCCGATCTTTGTCTGCAGGACAATATACGGCGTCCTACTCTGTAACTATTAACTTACTTTTTAAATTTTTCTAATCACGTGGCATACGCTCGATGCCAAACGTGATTTTTTTTTGTAAGCCTACGCACATTGATTATTTTTGTAAAACACTCTTTTGACGTCATCTCCAGGAGACAGAAGACATTTTTGTAGTTCTTGTGAAAACTAAGAACTACGCTTGAACTAACTAGCAGAAGCCAGGAAGGTGTGAAAACAACTCCTAGGACCATTTTCAGTGTTCAATTTTTGTTGACAAACTTTCACCTCGCCCGCTGGGAGGCCTGCCTTACACTCAGACAGTAACAGAAACGTGTCTGAGTCTCAATTATCTGAAGGAATAGAATTCTCTGTTTTCGAATACGTCTTAAATAAACAGGAAAACACCAAATCAAAATCTTTTACATTTCATGGGGTTTTATTGAAGATTACACAAAGTTAACATGGTTATCATGATGGGGAGAGGACACACAGGGACAGTTATGGACTGATAATGAGGATAATCATTAAAACAGAATAATAAACAATAACATTTACTGATTAGAACTTTGTGGAGGAAAAGGAATGTTTTGACTAATTAAAACTCGGCTGGTGAGCTTAATTACAGGACTATTAAAGAGTTAGGGAAGGAGATAGGTAAATTTATGGATATAATTGAAGTTCTGAATGGACCTTTACTCAAGACAATGTACAGGTTTATAACGCCAAACATCAGTGTCACGTGCTCAACTCACTCTAGTCGTCCGACGAACTCAGGGCAAAAGGTCCGAAGTGATGCTCCAGAACCTTTGATGGCTCCTCCAGCGAGTTGTTACCGAGTGACGAGATGGTGGCAAGAGTACGCTGATCCCAAAGGGCTGTGCAGCTCCTTGGCAGGGGTACAGACATCCACCTTGCTGGCGTCTGAGTTGAAGTGGAGCTCAATGTCCGTTACTGATCCAACCACAGGCCCATCCATCTGGTCCATCAAGAGTCACTCTCATCTCATCAGTTACAAAACCTTTGAAAAATCTGTCTTCAGATATTTCTTGGCCCATTCTTGACATTTACATTTAGTCATTTACATTTAGTCATTTACATGTCATTTAGCAGACGCTTTTATCCAAAGCGACTTGAGGAAGGACTTGAGCGAAGTGAGGAAAACAATGGAAGCAATTTTAACAACACAAGGTAACAAAAAAGTGCACCAAAAACCAGCCCAATATACAAAGCTAAGGATAGGAAAGAATGTTTTTTTTTCCTTTTTTTTTTTTTAAGAGAAGGAATCGATAGAAAGGAAGTAGAATTCAGGCCACACCCCCCCTCGCTACACAAATACACATCCCCTGATATGCATTAAATCCAATAAGGATTCAAGTTTATACAGCTTGGAGTTGGAAATTATGGATAAAATGATGATTTGGTCAAAATAATCACTGCCTAATAATTGTGCACACAGTGTACGCTGTTGAATACACACAACATTCTTAAAACTTTTGGAACAGCTCATGAAGTTATTATCAGCCTGTTTAACACTGGCTCATGCATAAGCAATAAGTGCAATTGACAGCGACTATCAAACACAAAGTAAAAAGCCTGGAAGGGATGGTACGCCTACTCTACCAGCCTGGACTGTCATCAACATTCAACAGAAAGGTTTCACTTGAAAACACATCTCTGCCCTGGTGACTGTGCAGGATGGTTTGTCCACACCCAAGGTATCCTCAGCACCACCTGCTTCTGGTGAGGAGCCCAAGAATGTAGGTGGTTACTGTAAAATAAACTACAAAAAGTGCAGATTTATGTCCCAGACAGTATGAGCAATGTGTCAATTTTAAAGTTATCTTACTAATGTATTTATAATTGGACAGTTTACAAAGTTTTGGACCTGCCTTTTTATTGATGTATCAAAATTTACCATGACATTTTGTTTATTTAATATTTTTGTTGAGTATATAAACATATATATCGATATAAAAAAATGGAAATGCTTACTGTAAGAACAATTCCTAAAGAATAAAAGAATTATGGAAAGGCATTTTGAACAAGGATGTCATTTAGACATTAGTTTGTAAATTTGTTGATACATGTTCATTTTGAGTTTTATAGCTGATTTTATTATGCATGTTTTTTAAACAATTGTGTGTAGTGCCAGGTATAAATGCTTCTTTTTATTTCAAAGTTTTATATACCGAATATATTTAATAATAATAATAATGGATTGGATTTATATTGCGCTTTTCTCCCGAGGGACCAAGGGACTCAAAGCGCTTACAGTCCGTCCATTATTCATTCATACACAGTCACACTGGTGATGGTAAGCTACAACTGTAGCCACAGATGCCCTGGGGCAGACTGACAGAGACGTGGCAGCCATTTTGCGCCTACGGCCTCTCCGACCATCACCACATACATTCACTCAACATTCTTACACATTCATACGAGGCAAGGTGGGTTAAGTGTCTTGCCCAAGGACACAACGACAGTATGAATTGTGGGGAGAGCGGGAATCGACCCCACTACCTTCCGGTTGAAAGACGACTGCTCTACCACTGAGCCACTGCCGCCCCATTTAAAAATCCAGTGGGGGAAGAGCCCTCTGTAAGGTCCTTCAGGAAACTCTGTATGGAGGTAAGGTATGACCTGTACCTGCTGGCCCAGGTATCCCCAGCTCCACCTGACCACACTGCAGCAGACAGGTGTCTATAACCGCTGAAAGAGCTGGTGCACATGTACAGTATGTGTAAGTGGAGGGTCAAACATTAAATTTACTTATTTATAAAAACATTGCTCTCTTCTTCCTGGAACTACCCTGTTTAACCACGTCTCACCAAAAAGCTGAAGATAAGTGTAACACTACATTACAAGTGTTAGTGCCTGTAACACAGGGGTTTAGTGTGACTGTGGCTCCTGCTTCTGAAGAGTGCAGACCTCCTCTGCTTGCTCCTGCTTTCTTTACTTTTCTTTTTAGTTATCTCCACATTTAGGCAATAATTTTACGATCAACTTTTTTACATTACTTTTTACTTTCTTTTAACTGGATTTTTATGTTTTTACTTATTTTTACTTTTTAAACAACACGTTGGACCCGCCGAGCGACTGGAGCCTTGGTATCTATTTTTCAACATGTCTGGGGTAAAAACAGCTACTACAAACTCTTTCTGCCAAAATTGTTGGAAATATCAACAGGAAATCAGTGTGCTACAAACAAAGATTTTTGATTTGGAATCTGAAAGAGGACTTCAGGAGACAATACCGATCACACAATGTGGTAAGACTGTGAATTTAAACTTGGATGATACAGTGTCATTCCCAAAACTGAGCAAAGCAAAGGGATTTAAACAAAATGATGCCACCTGGCATGAACTTGGTGCCCAGCCAAAGCAGCACTGGATTAGAAAAAAGAATGCTGGCATCACAAGAGCATATGTAGCATCACCAGACATCCAGCTAAAAAACAGATTCCAACCACTGACTGAGCAAAAGGTGAATGAACCAGAAAACTCTGCTGTAAATGAAAAACATGGAGTAAATCAAGCTTATTCTATGAAAAACAGGAGACATGAATCTGTGGAAAAGCACCAGGCAACCAGAGACAGAGAATCTATGCCAAAAGTGAAGGACAGAGATATCCTGCTGCTTGGAGACGGTGCTATCAGAGACATAAACAACAGTAGATTTGTTACATGCAGCTTTCCAAGTGCTACAGTCACTGATATAACAGCACTCCTCCCCCAAGTCATGTCCAAACACACAGGGATTAAACAGCTGATGTTACACGTGGGTGCAGTTGACACGAGAAAGGGGGAATCAGAAGATTAAAAAAAGCCAAGGCTGTCCAAGGCCTGTGAGACAAGAGGAGTTCCCTTCATTGATAACTTTAACTTGTTTTGGCAACGCGACAACCTGTTCAAAGGAAAGGGCCCACATCTAAACAGGGGAGGGGTCAGGAGGCTAACGGATAATCTCCTGCACTCCCTGAGACACCTAAATGGTTCTGGGCGCCCTCTTGAACAGAGAAAGAGTCCTCAGCCACTGAATGAAAAAAGCACTCCTGCCTCACCAGCCAAGGATCCTCCTCTGACTCTACCACCATCAACACCTCCACCACTGAAATGGACTCCCCCAATAGGACCATGGACCCCCCCAGTAACATCAAAACCTTCTGCGGACCTCACCATCTCTGTCCCATCTCCGGATTCACCAATGGAATTTCCAGATCACCTGGATATGTTGGTAAAATCTGGAATTAAGATGATACCCCTTACACCTAATATGGTAATAATTTTTGAAACTTTGTTAGCATTTGCTGAGGATTAGCTATAATGCTAACGTTTTATCACTGTCCCCATTCTGTCTTGCGCTGCCGGTGTGACGGATCAACTGGCGAAGCCGGTTATCTGGCGACATGCAGATGTTTTTTGTGGGCATTCCTCTCTAGGACCCCACTTTTACAAACCAGGAAATATAGGTATTATTTCGTCTTAATTTACATTGATGTGATTCTTTTTACAGCGGACATGTCTATAATGATGTCTCTTTTAGTGTCGATGAGAAAGAACTAACGTCAATCAAGAAATACTACAGAAGGAACACTGACGTAGACATGGTGCTTGTGCTGTGCAACTTCTTTTAAAACTTGTGTTACCTGCAATCATCGGAATAAATCAGTCCAATGAGAATAAAAGGCTACTCTATTATGTGAGCTCTTGTCTCTGGTCAGCGCTGGAGTCAAACTGGCAACTAAAGCTGTATTTAAAAAGTTTGTCCCATGTCTTTATGACTGACTCTGCTTTATGTTGTATGTTTGTCTCATGTACTGGTGAGCTGAAGGAAACGTTCCACTTTGGTAAAGTTCTATTCTATTTTGTTCGTTACGCGCACTATAATTAAGCACAAACTCATATAAATATGACCTTAGAGAATAAATATATAGTATATAAATGTAGCTTATGTCTCCCTCTGAAATAATAAAACATTCTTCTTCATAGTTTATAAAACCCCATAATGATGAAATTTGAATGTTTACTTCTGTTATGTTTCTGTTATGTTTCTTCCCTTGACCTTTGACATTAGAGCCTTTGGTATTGTTCACTTGTGAGGTCTGTGTTGGATGTAAGAACTTCCACAGGCCTTAGACATTTACATTTGATCTTTACAATGAACCTCAAGAAAAATACATTTATCCATCAGTTTTCTTTCAAAAGGCAACTCCACAACATTAAACTGGTTCTGACCGTTCACAGGACATTTATACATTTAATAGTGACACTTTAAAGGCTGGAAACAGAAATGACTATAAACCAATATTTATGACCATGTCAATATGAACCATATAAAAAACATTGTTATAAAAACTTTTCAAAAGGTTTATTGAAGAGAAATGACAACAGAAATCCTCCATTACATGTATTTATTTGGTTTAACAGTGTAGGCTGCATAACACCAATAAAAATAATCCCAGATCAGTGTGTGTGTGTCCAACAGCAGAATATTAAGGTTCACGTTAATGGTTCTCAGGACGTCTTATAAAAGGGACACTTCCAATCCTTCAGGACACTGTCAGGACTCTGTCAGGACAGTAGAGATTTAAAAAGCCAGAAGAAGTCCTGCTGTAGCAGCAAGTGACCATCACACTTTAAACCACTTGGGTCTTGTAGATGAGAGCAGTCATTTGATAGATGTGGTAGGCTACTTTGCCGAGACAAAGCACAGTGACAAACTGTAGAGAAAAACGGTTTCTTCTCACGTAGAAAATGCGCTCTCCAAGAGTCAGTATGCTGCTTGTTCCAAACACGTTTACTCCGCACACCCTTAAAAAAGCCCAACAACATGCAAACAATTCTACTTGAACAGCTCTGTTTTTACTGTTAACCCATCACCAAGCTCACACACAAGTCTAAAACAAGTTGTTAAATTGTCACAGGTTAACGTGGGACTTAGCCACAAGACAAACTGACCTCTCCAACTACTGAGCGAAATTTAATAAACTTTTACCTTTGTACAAAAAGTACATTGTTCGATTACAAATCAGATTAACAGCGATAAGCAGTTTTGCGTGTTTAATGGCCATGATTACTTGCATACATTACAGCACATGTTAAGACAAAGTCATTGTAGTAAAACTTCACGATTGTAAAGTCAAGTAAAAAGCAGCTGTCGATGCATCACAAGTTAACCTGAGAGTTCACCTGACGCTATCTGTGACAGACGACTGTCTAATCTCAAACTTACTTTACTGCAGTGTACGCTTTCCAACAATACTTAATCTTTGATCAATTATATTGTTGGTGGAATCTACGTCCTTCGGACCAAAAAATGTACCATTATCACGAACATTACTCATGCAACTTAGTGAGTATGCGTTTTAAACAGGCATCTCTCTAGACACCTATACTGTGTTTTGTTGTTGTCGCAGCTGCACAGTGCCACCAGATAACCTGACTCCAGTTGATCCGTCACACCGGATGGCATACTTGTTCCGAGACGTCATTAACCTTTCATGTTAAACAATAATATCACTCAATCCTTATGAACCAAAACATACTTTACCTGTTGCCTGCCCTGTAGAGCTGGATGCCATGACTGCAGTATTACCACAGATTGTAAATAAACATGGATGTTGTGTGCCTTTTGCTCCCCCATTTACTGATATTGGCCTTAACACAAGGCAATAAAATGTTGGTTACATCCGGGCTTTTCTGCTGTTACTGCATAGTAACATAGTAACATAGTAACATAGTAGATGACACGACTGTGGTGGGTCTCATTAGCAAGAAAGATGAGACAAACTACAGGAGTGAGGTGAGCCGCCTGGCTGGGTGGTGCAGTGACAACAATCTCTCTCTGAACGTGGAGAAGACGAAGGAGATTGTTGTAGACTTCAGGAGAGCACACACTCAGCACGTTCCTAAGACCATCAACGGTGCGACTGTGGAAAGAGTGAGCAGCACCAAGTTCCTGGGTGTGCACATCACAGAGGACCTCTCCTGGACTGAAAACACCACAGCACTGGCCAAGAAATCAAATCAGCGTCTCTACTTCCTCCGCAAACTGAATAGAGCCAGAGCCCCACCCCCCATCATGCACACCTTCTACAGAGGTCTCCAGGCCAGGACCAGCAGACTAAAGGACAGCTTCATCCACCAGGCTGTCAGGAAGCTGAACTCCCTCCCGAACCTGCCCCCTCCCTCTTCTTCCCCAGGCACCACTGAACTATGAACCCCACTAATTATATGATGGCATGCACTAGTCACTTGTGCAGCATTGGTCTGCTCACTCACCACACACTACCTCATTCGGCATGGAACTGATGTCATTCCACTACCTCATCAGTCAGTAAATAACTGCTCTTGGACACTTGTCACTTTAATCAGACAAGATATTTTAATAAGTGATTTTTTTGCACTAAAAAAAAAAATCTTTTAACTGCACTGTTGTTCACTTTATTGATTTGCACAATATCTGTCATTTACCTTGCGCTGCTTTATTTAACTTTATTTTTAGCTTTATTTTTAATTTTATTATGTCTCTTTTTTTATCATTTCCCTTATTGTATAGTTGTACCTACATTTTTATATTTGATCCAGTTATTTTTTAGGCTTTAATGTTAATGTTATCTGTATGCACCGGGGACTGAGAGTAACGCAATTTCGATTCTCTGTATGTATGTACTGTACATGTGAAATTGACAATAAAGCAGACTTGAAACTTGAATAGTAAAACAATAGTTTTCAGATAGCATAAATTAACGTATTAATCAAAAATTTAAGTAGAGTATATGCTGGTAAAAAAATAAACTTATACTTCCCAGAACAAGTATAAGGCTGGACTATCTGTAAAATAAACACTAAACAAACATTCACTAAACTAGCCACCAACAGTGATATTTGATTTCATCTTACTTTAATGAACTCATAAAGACCTACATCCTACAAACATGCTACGAACATGTAGTTTTTGAAACTAAAGTTCAAAAAAGGAAGGGTTTTATAAACAATGTTTAGCCTTGATTCTTTCTGTTGTAAAGGTTTTGAGTCTGGTATTTTGGGGCCAGTTAAATCAAAAAAATTCCATCCATCCCCCACAAACATACACACCACCTATAATGTCCCAAATACTTGCGTCTGACCATATGCCCCAAATTGTGTTAACGTGTCTTTTGGTTACTTTTTCTTGCTTGGCTAATGCTTAATATTCAAATATTTAAGCCTCAGATGTGGTTTGGTTGTCAGTAAAAAACGTTTGTCACGTTTCATACAAAACACAATCTTTCATCATGGAGTATTGACCATTTCCAGCTCAAAGGAGGGTCTCTTTTTGCCGTGTTCCGTGCCTAGATGCCGTAAACTCCCTGGGCGAGTCCAGCTGAACAGTACATATTTAGGGGCGTTTCATTCAAATCACGCCAGTTTCAGTCCCCTGGATTTATTTATAAATCCCCCCAGGATTGGCATGATACGCAGTTTCATAAATAAAGTTGTACGGCCTTTTACACACTGATCTGCACCCGTTTTTAACGCAACTTTAAAAAAATGAAGGCCACTGCCTCTAGTCTTGCTGGCTGCAGTTTTCCCATGAGGTGACATTTGTCCCCAAGTAAAATCCAAAATCATTTTTGAGACTTTGAAAACATCCCAATTTATTTACAAAATCTTAGGAGACAAAAGCTGGAGATGGTGGTGCACTAAAAAGGTACTATGGACATGTTACACTCCAACCAGATGAATGATGCTCAAACTAAAGTAAAAGACTAGGTGGAAATAGTAATGTAGATGGATGTGTAAGATGGAACACAAAGTGAACGACCAGGGCTGTATCTTCACCACTACCACAAAGTCAAAAAACAGCATGCGTAACAGCATCCAAGGACACATTCTAGTTTAATTCACATTTTCAAGTTAGCTAGACATGCATAAAAGAATATATATATATATATATATATATATATATATATATATATATATATATATATATATATATATATATATATATATATATATATATGAACAGTGGACAGCAGGAGGAGGTGTCCGCCATGCTCAGACGAATTACTGTTGTTGGCCCTAACAACACTACAAGTCCATTAGTCACGTGATCCTCTGGGGCCAAGAGGATTGTTTTCTAGCTCTGGTCAACAGCGGTTGCTTTGGGTTTGAAGAGCAAATGAGGTTGTGGTCATGTGAATACAAATAATACAGAAAATATATAGCATATTAACATATTCCAACTATTTTAAAGAACTTACATGAAAAAGTTAGGTCATAGTGACTAACTTTGTGATAAGGCTATTTTTGTTTCCCAGAGGCAGTATCTTCTTCTTTCAATACAAACTTTCTTTTAAGAGCTTCTGAAATGAGTGTGGCTGAATCCTCTTCTCTCAGGGAAGTACATCCTCGGTTGTACCTACAAAAAAAATCAGTTGGGTTACCAAGACTAAGACAGTTGCGTTTGAGTCACAGGTACTACAACACTTGTGTTCACACTAACAGAGACCTATCAAATACTTAGATTTGTGCACAATTATTAGGCAAGGTGTATTTTTGAGGATTAGTTTTGTTATTGTACAACTACAGTGCTCTTGGTCAATCCAAAATGTTAACAAACCTCAAACCTGAACATTTAAGATGTAAAAGTGAAGTTTTGGCTTTCTTAAGAGAATATCTACATGTACACCATTATTAGGCAACTATTAGTGTCAGAATTATTATGCAACTAAATGAAAAACAAAGATTTTCCCATCTCACTTGTTTATTTTCACCTGTTAAAGTGAGAATAATAAACAAACTCAAAATTTACAAATAAACAGGTTTTGAAATTTCAAAAAAAAAAAAAAAAAAAAAAAAAAAACCTCAGTGACCAATATAGCCACCCTTTTTTTCGATAACGGTCACAAGCCTTCCATTCACGGAGTCAGTCAGTTTCTTGATCTGGTCAGAATCAACTTTTTGTGCAGCCGCAACTGTTCAGAGGTGTACTGTTTACCTTCACTGTAAATGTCCTGCTTAAGAAGGGCCCAAAAGCTCTCAATAGGGTTTAAGTCAGGTGAAGAAGGGGGCCATGTCATTAGTTTTTTATCTTTAAGGACCTCTTTACTGACCAGCCATGCAGTGGAGAACTGATGCATGTGATGGAGCGTTGTCTTGCATAAAAATCAGTCTTCTTGAAAGATGCAGAGTTTTTCCTGGACCACATTGAAGAAAGTTTCTTCTAAAAATTGGCAGTAGGTCTGAGAGTTGATTTTGAGTCCATTTTCAACCTGAAAAGGTCACACTAGTTCATCTCTAATAATACCTGCCCATACCAGTACCACACCTCCACCTTACTGGCGTCTGAGTCGAAGTGGAGCTCTGTGTCTGTTACTGATCCAACCACAGGCCCATCCATCTGGTCCGTCAAGAGTCACTCTCATCAGTCCACTAAACCTTTGAACAATCTGTCTTCAGATATTTCTTGGCCCATTCTTGACGTTTCAACTTCTGTGTCTTGTTCAGAGGTGGTCAGGTTTCAGCCTTTCTTACCTTGGCCATGTCTCTGAGAACTGAGACACTGAGACACTCCAGGGAGGTTGCAGTTGTGGAATATGGCAGCACTGGAGGATAATAGGTTCCTGGTAGCTTCACCTTTAATTCTTCGCAAATCTTTGGCAGTCTTTTGCGTCTTTTCTTCTCGACACGTTTCTTGCGACCCGGTTGGACTATTTACTACAAAACGTTTGATGGTTCTGTGATCACGCCCCAATATCTTGGATATTTCAAGAGTGCTGCATCCCTGTGAAAGACTTGACAATTTTTGACTTTTCAGAGTCAACCATTTTTCTTGAGAAGAATCTGTCTAATATTTATGCACACCTTGATATAGAGTGTTGATCTCCTTAGGCCACACCCTCCCATACACATCACCTGATATGCATTAAATCAAAAAAGGATTCAAGTTTATACAGCTTGGAGTTGGAAATTATGGATAAAATGATGATTATGGTCAAAATAATCACTTGCCTAATATGTGTGCACAGTGTAATATTCAATGGTAGTTACAATTGTGCTCAAGTTTGTGATTTTTCAGATATATGAATTATAACAATTCACTCATATTTAGCCATTAATTGTCATACAACTATCAAACAACATCTTTTTAAAATCATAATGACAACAGAAACAACCGAAATTATCCTGATCAAAAGTTCACAATGACAGCTTGAAGTATTTTGTGGTAGTTGTGGATAAGGCTCTTTATTTTTTCAGATTTTCTCCCATTCTTCTTGGCAAAAAGCCCCCAGGCCTCCTTACAGGAGTAAATTCTTGGGCTGTCTTGCATGAACTGCACGTTTGAGATCTCCCCAGAGTGGCTCAATAATAAATAATAAAGAGAGTTGCTTTGTGGCATTTGCCACAAGTGCCTCCTTACTATGCATTTTGAAACAGCCCACCACCTTTTTTCAGAGAGTCCTGTATTTCAGATGAAGTTATTTGTGGGGTTTTCTTTGCATCCCAAACAGTTTTCTGGCAGTTGTGGCTTAAACTTTTTTGGTCTGCCTGACCTTTTTATTTTTCACTTCTTAATTAGTGTTTGAACACTGCTGATTGGCATTTTCAATTCCTTGGACATCTTTTATATCCCCTTCCTGTTGTATACAGTTCAATTACTTTTTCCTGTAGATCCTTTGACACTTCTTTTGCTTTCCCATGACACAGAATCGTCAGTGCAGCACTGGATGAAAGATGCAAGGGTCTAGAGAAACTCATGCTGGTGTCATCTGGAGACAGTAGGTCAGGGGTCACAGGGTTAGAACCTGAAGACAAAAATAGGACTCTCACACACTCACACGTTGTGTGCATATTATCAGGCCAAAATCACCAGGGTATGTAAACTTTGGTCAGGTTCATTTGGGTAGTTTTTGTTGTCATTATGATCTAAAAATATATATTTAGTTTGAAAATAAATGGCTTCACCCAACCACTAACTATGAGTGGAAAAAAAAGGTTTTTGTGTTATCATTCATATTCTCTGATCTTCGAGTATTTTTTAAA
>CM044565.2:919242-1066742 GCA_024416835.2 Perccottus glenii | reverse complement strand
TCTCTTTAGCTGATGCTGAAATTCTCATTCATGCATTTGTCACATCCAGGCTGGACTACTGCAATGCGTTATTCTCTGGACTGCCGAGGAAAAGTACTCACAGACTACAAATGGTCCAAAATACAGCCGCCAGACTTTTAACAAAGACCAGGAAGTTTGATCACATTACTCCGGTCCTGGCTTCATTACATTGGCTTCCTATTCATGTTAGAGCTGATTTCAAAGTTCTCCTGTTAACATATAAAATCCTTTGTGGACGCGCGCACCCTCTGACCTCTTCAGTAAAGAAGAAGAAGTCTGCTACAGAGCCTTTTCTTATAGAGCCCCCTTTTATGGAATGGGCTCCCGGTGGAAGTGCGGCGAGCTGACTCTGTTGAAGTTTTCAAAAGCAAACTCAAAACATACTTATTTCACCAAACGTATGACTGAGACTGATTGATCATAGGTATACGTTTACACTCATATTATTATTATTACATCTGCCTATTACAGACTTTTTTACTGGACACTGCCAATATAAATGTTTTTATTTGTGAAAATGTTTGTGTATTTCTATGTATTTTTCAACTGTCCTGGACACATTCCTGCACGGCCTGTCCGTCCTGGGAGTGGATCCCTCCTTCTGTGGTTCTCCCTGAGGTTTCTCTTTTTTCCAGGCTGGGATTTTTTGGAGTTTTTCCTTACCCTGATGGCGTATCTAAGGACAGGGGATGTTGTCTAGTGCAGTCTGTTAAGCCCTTTGAGGCAGCTGTTGTTGTGATATTGGGCTATACAGAAATAAATGTCTTGTCAGAGCAGTCTTCTATTACTGACCTGTATCACTTGCTACAATTTTAGCGATCTGTGCCCGTAGCCTGCTCAGCTCATCCTGCAGAGCTGTAGTCCGGTTCAGAGCGGTTACCCCAGGCTTCCTGAGACCCTCTACTCTTTTTCCCTCACGCCGGAAGTTAGGCACAGAAGAGTTTCTATGAAGCACTAAGAGAGGAGTTGGCCTCCATTCATGTTTCAGTGGCCGTGTGTCACTCCTGAGAGAAGCAAAGAGAGAACTTCCATTTACTGAATTACATGTCAGAACCCAACAATTACCCTTGTGGGTGCCAATCGGACCTTTCCAGCCATTCAACTAGAGTAATAATAAAAGAATACACACAAAACCACTTTGTATTCACAAATTTGTATTTGTTTCCTCCAGTTGTCCAATCACCATTGCAATTATAATGTAGACATTATAATGTAGATATTATAAGGTACACTTACCTTACTCTGGCATATGTCTCCTCTTCATCTGCAACAATCCAAGCTATATCTGCCAAAGTGGGAACCATGGGTCCGTCCATGGGCCGCAGTGGGGGTAGACCTGGTAGCTCCTGGTGTAAGTAAAGGCGTTAGAAAGCATATGCACACTGACAGTAATACACATTTGAAATCAATGCCTTTTAGCAAATAACATAAGTTTTACCTGGAAGCATGCCCGTTGTGGAGGTTTGAGTGGAAGAGTGGAACCTATTCTTCTCACAACACTGCGTGTGGATCCATGTGGCTTATTCTGCCAGATAGGAATGACTTCCTGCATAGTCAGAAATATTAACTATAAGATAAAGTTTAGTTACAGTCAATAAAAAATTACTCCCAGCTCCACACTTACTGGGTCAGTTTCCATGTTGGTAAGTAAGTTGCTAGGACAATGGACACCAGAGCTGCTTACTTCAGTAAGATCCCATGACAATTGCCAGGTCCTGCGATTAAATGTATTCCATAGTTAGAGCATCTGGTGTTGACAAAAATCGGTCATTCAGTAAAAATAACGTAAAAACGATGTTTTCTAACGACGTGGCGGCAAATGTACAAACTGATTCTTTGATCCTAATGTTTGACACAAGAACTAACAGTAGTTCATCTTAACTTGGTTTGTATATAGATATATAAATGATGAAACAGAGACAAGGCATGGGTAAAAGGGCAATAGTGTGCACAGTATCTCAATATCTAATGTAAAAGCAAGCTAATATGTACAGTAAATGCCTCGATCTAAATTAAACTTGTGATATTGTACAAGAATTAAAAAAATCAATATGAAGGCACTAAACGTCATTAAACGCAATCAAACCGTGTAACACAATTAGCCGGTAAAAGCGTTAGCGTTAGCTTTTGCTTTAACAGCACGGGCCTGCATGACCTCCCCTACATTACATTACATTACATACATGCATACAACCAAACACACACCTGTTTTCTATATATTGCTTTCTCGTGGTCGTTAATAGGACACACCTTAATGCGGATACTTTCTGTCCAAAATAAAGGTGAACAAAAGAAAATTATCAATGGAAAAATCTCCTCTTCGTCTTTTCAGAGTTGTGTTGTCGTTCTTTAGGCCAAAGCCTGCCCCTTCCTCTCCTGTGATTTGATTGGATGGAGGCGCTGTCAGAAAGTTGCGAGCGCCTCTTACTGGCGAAGTGTTATAACAAAAAACATTGACAAAAAGAAAAACGGCATATATCATGAAACTACAACGAATAAATAATCTTTTTAAGTAAGTACTCGTGTGGTTTCATAGTACCTGTGTAGTATAAAGATAATAATAAAAGTGATGTCTGTGTGCTGTGCCTTATGAGAGGTCCCACACTCTAAAAAACTACTAACTATGCCACATGGATGGATAAGAAAAGATAAAGCAACTGCAACCACACACATACAGTACATGTGTATATTTCTCATAACTATTTGCTTTCGTTTTACTAGTTATGGTTTATTAGAAGTTGTAGTTATTCTTTATTTTGGTAATGTTGCTTTTACAAATTACTGTTATAAAATATAATATAAATATTCATTAGTGTGTAGGCTATGTACTGTAAATAACATAACCGCCAATATATAATGTCATGGTATGCAAATTATATGCAAATTAGATGCTTAAATTGCTTTATTTACTTAAATACTTTGGGTCATACCTGACATTTTTCTAGTTTAGAGTAGGACTCTATCTCTTATCATTTTCAAACCACAGCCTTTTGAAATTTGGATCTCAAAAATCAGTATTTTTTAAATAAACCCTGGCGCCTAAAGGGGGCAAGAGACTGACAAAAACTATAAGGGCATTATAGCCATAAGAAATGATAGCACTTGGATACTTAAGTACATTTGAAGGCAAATACTTTTGTACTTTTACTCAAGTGAAAGTTAAAAGGGAGTACTTTTACTTTTACTGAAGTAATAATTTACCTAGTGTATCTGTACTTTAACTCAAGTACTTGGTTTGTGTACTTCGTCCACCACTGCTAGCTATCGACGTTATCTAGGTAACGTTAACTCTTGTCAAAAGGCAAGGCAAGGCAAGGCAAGGCAATTTTATTTATATAGCACAATTCATACACTGGGTAACTCAAAGTGCTTTACAGGAATAAAAGACAATTTACAAGATTTATATTAAGAAAGTGGGACACATATATTCGGAGGATTGCATGTCGTGCTTTAAAGCAAATTTGGAGCTGTTTAGATGAAAACCCTTTAGCACAAAGTGTACGATTTAGGTGGTCATGTATTCCACCCAACATAGATTTTCTGTTGAGTTTACGGTATGGCTGTAATAAACTTTTCTGTTTGCCCTAAGGTGTCCTATGGATGTACCAAGTTTTGTATTTCTACATTGGAAAAATTTACTTTCATTTTCCATAGAACCAATTATTTTGACTTTTCTAGGGGTCGCCACTGAGTCATTTTTCCTATTTTTTCAGGGACTTCAAATACATACATTTTTGCGGGCTTGAAGTCTGGGACCAATAAAAATGACTTTTAGTTGCACGTTTACTGGGTCAAATTGAAAATCATTTTCAGAAAAATTATAATAAAAAAATATATACCAAATTATAATAAAATAAAATATACCTCGAGCAAAAACGACAAGAAAAACACTTGTCTCTTTTACATACATGTGTTTAGCTCATTTTGCCCAAGTTTGGTGTCTGTGGAATGAAGCAGCTATTTTCTGTTGTTTTTTAAAAGAGAGGTTGTATTCTAAGTCGGTTCACATCTTCAATTTAAAATGGCCGCCTTCCCGTGTGTGATAAGGTGTGGTCCCCTTTGGCTTTTTTGTTCATAAGCCCATGCTGGATGTGTGTACCAAGTTTCATTTGCCTACGACAAACTAAAATTTTCACTTCCCATTGACTTTTTCCACATATTTGGGACGTTGCTATGGCAACACATTTATAGATAGGGGGTGGTTGTCATTGGCTTTTATGCTCCTCATGACATAGGAGATGTGTGTACCAAATTCCATGTCTCTATGACAAACTAAATTCTTGGGTCCAATTATAAGTTTGTAGGGGGCGCTGGAGAGCCATTTCTAAAGATAACCCTTTTATTTACATATCTTTGTGTTCAGGTCATGAATGTGCACAAACGCCTTTTTGGTTCCAACTCGATCCGAGAAGGCGTTTGAGAGTTAAGAGACGTTTTATTTTCACAAAAATGGCCACCTCGTTACAGGCTTGCTACACCCATACCCGATAAGATATCAACAACAAAGTCACAAATTTGGTTGGCACACGTGTCTAGATGATACTCACCAAATTTGGGGCCATTTAAATTAAAACACAATGATTTGCATCTTCTTGCGCAAGGTGCGATTTTAGTGGCCATGCGTTTCACCCCACATGGCGGACTTCCTGTTTAGTTTAGGGTGTGGCTGTCATAGACTTTTCTGTTTGCCCTGAGGTGTCCTATTGATGTACTAAGTTTCATTTTTCTACGTTGGAAAAAAGTTACTTTCACTTTCCATAGGCCCAATGTATTTTGACTTTTCTAGGGGTCGCCACTGAGTCATTTTTCATTTTTTTTTTTTCGGGGACTTCAAATACATATATTTTTCGCCGGGCTTGAAGTCTGGGACCAATAAAAATGACTTTAAGTTGCACGTTTACTGGGTCAAATTGAGAATCATTTTGCAGAAAAATTATAATAAAAAAATATATACCGAATTATAATAAAAATATAACTCGAGCAAAAAAGTCTAGAAAAACACTTGTCTCATTTACATACATGTGTTTAGCTCATTTTGCCCAAGTTTGGTGTCTGTGGAATGAAGCAGCTATTTTTTGTTGTTTTTTAAAAAAGAGGTGTATTCTAAGTCGGACCAAATTTTCAATTCAAAATGGCCGCCTTCCCGTGTGTGATAGGGTGTGGTCCCCATTGGCTTTTTTGTTCATAAGCCCATGGTGGATATGTGTACCAAGTTTCATTTGCCTACAACAAACTAAAAATTTCACTTCCCATTGACTTTTTTCACATTTTTGGGACGTTGCTATGGCAACACATTTATAGATAGGGGGTGGTTGTCATTGGCTTTTATGCTCGTCATGACATAAGAGATGTGTGTACCAAATTTTATGTCTCTATGACAAACTAAATTCTTGGGTCCCATTATAAGTTTGTAGGGGCGCTGGAGAGCCATTTCTAAAGATAACCCTTTTATTTACATATCTTTGTGGTCAGGTCATGAATGTGCACAAACGCCTTTTTGGTTCCAACTCGATCTGAGAAGGCGTTTGAGAGTTAAGAGACGTTTTATTTTCACAAAAATGGCCACCTCGTTACAGGCTTGCTACACCCATACCCGATAAGATATCAACAACAAAGTTACAACTTTGGTTGGCACACGTGTCTAGATGATACTCACCAAATTTGGGGCCATTTAGATTAAAACACAATGATTTGCATCTTTCTGCGCAAGGGGTGCGATTTCAGTGGCCGTGCGTTTCACCCCACATGGCGGACTTCCTGTTGAGTTTAGGGTGTGACTGTCATTGACTTTTCTGTTTGCCCTGAGGTGTCCTATGGATATACCAAGTTTCATTTTTCTGTGTTGAAAAAAACTTACTTTCACTTTCCATAGGCCCAATGTATTTTGATTTTGTAGGGGTCGCCACTGAGTCATTTTTCGTTTTTTTTTTCGGCGACTTCAAAAACATACCATTTTGCCGAGCTTGAAGTCTGGGACCAATAAAATGACTTTTGTGCATGTTCACTGGGTCAAATTTAGGATCATTTGGTCACAATAAAGATAAAAAAAAAAAAAAAAAAAAAAAAAAAAAAAAAATCCGAGCAAAAACAATAGGCCCTCCCGGCCATCACCGGCTCGGGCCTAATTAAAAACATTTTAAAAAGAAGAGTGCAGATAAAAGAAACAACTAACACTTTAGGTTGTAGTGTAGGCGGAGCTAAAGAGGAAGGTTTTTAACCTCCCCTTGAACATTGTTAAAGTTGAGGCTTGTTTTACTTCATCTGGGAGGCTGTTCCAGGTTTTTGCTGCATGAAACTTAAACGCTGCTTCACCCTGTTTAGTTCTAACTCTGGGCACGAGCAGAAGGCCTGTCCCAGATGTTCTCAGAGTCCGAGGAGGTTCATAAGTAACTAGCATGTCAGAGATATATTCTGGTGCTAAACCATTTAGAGACTTGTAAACCAGAAGTGCTGTTTTAAAGTCTATTCTCTGAGCAACAGGAAGCCAGTGCAGAGATTTTAAAACTGGCGTGATATGGTTGTACTTCCTGGTTTTGGTTAGAACCCGAGCAGCCACGTTCTGAATAAGCTGCAGCTGTCTTAACCCTCGTTTTGAGAGACCAGTGAGCAGGCCGTTACAGTAATCTAACCTGCTGGAGACAAAAGCATGGATAAGTTTCTCTAAGTCTGGTTGAGACATCATCCCTTTGACTCTGGAAATGTTTTTAAGGTGATAAAATGCAGATGATGTAATTGACTTAATGTGACTGTGGAAATTCAAGTCTGAGTCCATGATGACCCCTAGATTTCTAACCTGATTTTTAGATTTTAGAGAAAGAGACGCGAGGTGGCTGCTGACACTTTCTCTTTGTTTCTGTGGGCCAAAGATGATTAGTTCAGTCTTGTTTCTGTTCAGTTGGAGAAAATTATTTTGCATCCACATGTCAATCTGTTCGATGCAGTGACACAGTGAATGGATTGGTCCATTTTCACCTGCTGTGAGTGAAATGTAAATCTGAGTGTCATCTGCATAATTATGGTAGGATACGCCACAAGTGCGTATTAACTGGCCTAAAGGAAGCATGTAGAGATTGAATAATAGAGGTCCCAATAGATAGACCCCTGTGGAACCCCACATGTCAGGGCCATTTGGTCTGACACACAGTTACCAACAAACAAAGTACTTCCTGTCTTCAAGATAGGACTGAAACCATTTAAGGGCAGTTCCAGTGATACCTATCCATTCCTCTAATCTTTGTGTCAGGATTTCATGGTCCACTGTATCAAACGCAGCACTCAAGTCCAACAGAACTAAGACAGAGACTTTGCCTGGCCAGTGTTCATACGGATGTCATTTGTGACTTTGATAAGTGCAGTCTCAGTGCTGTGATGGGGCCTGAATCCTGACTGAAAAGGATCAAAGCAGTTGTTAAGTAATAGAAAGTCATTAAGTTGTTGATATACAACTCTTTCGATGACTTTCCTAAAAATGGCAGGTTTGATATGGGCCGATAGTTGTTGAGCACTGTAGCATCAAGACTGCTCTTCTTTAGGAGAGGCTTAATGACAGCAGTTTTAAGGCCCTTGGAAATGTTCCAGACTGTAAGGAATTATTGACTATATTAGTGAGTTGTGGTAACAAACTGCTTAGTACTGATTTTAGAAATTTAGTGGGTTAAACATCGAGGCAGCAGGTGGATGAACTCAGGCTGGAGACAGTTTTTTCAATTGTTCTGTCATTAATGGGTAAAATGTGTTAAACCAACCAAGTGTCTCCTAGGTGGCTGCAGTGTTGTTGTATGCCCTTTGGACTGTATCGCATGTTTAATGCCTTGAACCTTGTCGTTGAAAAACAATGCAAACTCATTGCATTTAGTGGTGGAAACTAATTCTGGAGGAAATGGAGCTGGAGGGTTTGTTAATCTGTTCACTGTAGCAAACAGGACACGCAGGTTGTTACTATTGTTGATGATCTCTGAGAAGAATATTTCTCTTTCTTTTTGCAAAGTTTGATTGAAAACATGCAAATTCTCTTTGTATACCTCATAATGAATTAAGAGTTTGATTTACGCCATTTTCTTTCGGCTTTTCGGCATTCCCTTTTCTGTGCCCTGACAGAGTGAGCATTGCTCCATGAAGCCTTCTGCCTCGTCCTGATCACTTTAACCTTAACAGGAGCAATGGTGTCCATAACATTTAAAACACCTGAAGTATAACAATTCAACAAATCATCAACTTGACCTGATGAGGCATTTTCAAACCTGATTGCCTCCATAAACTGTGTCCTGGTGTTATCGTTAATGTATCTCTTTTTACAACAGTAGGTCCAACAGCAACTTTTGGAATTATGGACAGATGAAAAAGACACATGAATGATCAGATAGAGCAACATCAATCACAGTGACATCTGAAATATGAACACCTTTAGTAATGACCAGGTCCAGAGTGTGACCTCTGTTATGGGTCGGCTCATTAACATGCTGACAAAGACCAAAAGTATCAAGAATAGTAGAAAGTTCTTTGGCATTTCTGTCACAAACATTATCCACATGCACATTAAAATCACCAGATATGACTATTTGTTCAAATTCTGTGCAAATAACCGAAAGCATTTCAGTAAACTCATTAATAAAATCATGACACTGTTGGGGTGGTTTGTAAAGAACTACATATAAAATAGATGGAGAAAACCTCAACTCCATTTTGAATGACACATACTCAAATGATGAAAACTCACCAAGTGATAGCTTCTGGATAAGAATATTATCCCTAAGAAAGGCACATACACCACCACCCTTTTTGTTTTCCCGTATTTTGGATAAAAATGTGAAATTCGATGGGGTGGATTCAATAAGGACCGCATTTCCAGTACTGCTGTCTAACCATGTTTCTGTTAAAAACATAAAATCAAGCTTATTTGAAGTTATAAAATCATTAATTAAAAAAGATTTGTTTCCCAAAGACCTGACATTGAACAGTGCAAGTTTTAAGTCCGTTTGAGCAGGACCTGACTTTATCTGTTTGCAGGGGATTTGAATCAGATTTGTCTGATTAGACAATCTAACTGTTATTCTCTTCTTTAATCTGCGACTTCTGACTGTAGTTATGGAGCTAGGGGGGAGTGTTCTCTCCCAGGGCCTCAGGTTGATAAGTGGTTTATTATGACGAAAAGTCCTGGAACAGCAGAGGCCCTCAGTGTCCTAATCACTGATAGTAGCCTTGATGCTAGTCAAGGCTTTTGGAGCTGGTCTGGGAGGAGCTGGTCTGGGAGGAGCTGGTTTGGGAGGGGGTGGAGAGGTCTGACAGGGGTGCATTGGACTCTAGGTAGTGGCCGAGGTGAAGCAGTGGTACTCCTGGGTGGTATTGGGGGTGATGTTTTTAGTGATGATGATAGAACCCGTGACCTGGCCAAGTTAGGTGTAAGGGGTATCATCTTAATTCCAGATTTAACTAAAATTTCCAGATGATCTGGAAATCCCATTGGTGAATCCGGAGATGGGACAGGGATGGTGAGGTCAGGAAGGTGTTGATGTTACTGGTGGGGTCCATGGTCCTATTGGGGGAGTCCATTTCAGTGGTGGAGGTGTTGATGGTGGTAGAGTCAGAGGAGGATCCTTGGCTGGTGAGGCAGGAGTGCTTTTTTCATTCAGTGGCTGAGGACCCTTTCTCTGTTCAAGAGGGCGCCCAGAACCATTTAGGTGTCTCAGGAGTGCAGGAGATTATCCATTAGCCTCCTGACCCCTCCCTGTTTAGATGTGGGCCCTTTCCTTTGAACAGGTCGTCACGTTGCCAAAACAAGTTAAAGTTATCAATGAAGTGCACTCCTCTAGTCTCACAGGCCTTGGACAGCCATGTATTTAGTGCAAGCAGCCGACTGAATTTATTGATCCTTCTGTCGATGTTTGGGAGTGGTCCACTTATAAAGGATTGCACTTCCAGGTTTTCAAGTTTATCTAAAAGCCTGGAGAAATCCTTTTTTAAAACTTCTGATTCCCCCTTCCTGGTGTCAACTGCACCCACGTGTAACATCAGCTGTTTAATCCCTGTGTGTTTAGACATAACTTGGGGGAGGAGTGCTGTTATATCAGTGACTGTAGCACTTGGAAAGCTGCATGTAGCAAATCTACCGTTGTTTATGTCTCGGACAGCACCGTCTCCAAGCAGCAAGATATCTCTGACCTTCACTTTTGGCATAGATTCTCTGTCACTGTTTGCCTGGTGCTTTTCCACAGATTCATGTCTCCTGTTCTCCATAGATTAAGCTTGATTTACTCCACGTTTTTCATTTACAGCAGAGTTTTCTGGTTCATTCACCTTTAGCTCAGTCAGTGGTTGGAATCTGTTTTTTAGCTGGATGTCTGGTGATGCTACATATGCTCTTGTGATGTCAGCATTCTTTTTTCTAATCCAGTGCTGCTTTGGCTGGGCACCAAGTTTATGCCAGGTGGTATCATTTTGTTTAAATCCGTTTGCTTTGCTCAGTTTTGGGAATGACACTGTATCATCCAAGTTTAAATTCACAGTCTTACCACATTGTGTGATCGGTATTGTCTCCTGAAGTCCTCTTTCAGATTCCAAAGCAAAAATCTTTGTTTGTAGCACACTGATTTCCTGTTGATATTTCCAGCAATTTTGGCAGAAAGAGTTTGTAGTTGTTGTTTTTACCCCAGACATGTTGAAAAATAGATATCAAGGCTCCAGTCGCTCGGCGAGTCCAACGGGTTGTTTAAAAAGTAAAAAAAACAAGTAAAAACATAAAAGCAAAATCCAGTTAAAAGAAAGTAAAAAGTAAAAAGTACTGTAAAAATGTTAATCATAAAATCATTGGCTAAATGTAGAGATAACTAAAAAAGAAAAGTAAAGCAGGCATGAGCAAGCAGAGGTGCGACTGCACTCTTCAGAAGCAGAGAGTTGTCTCTGTCAGACACATCAAAAAGCTGCTGTAACAGTATACTGTAACCATTTGGCACTTAAAAAGCACGTCACGACACATAATTCCCCGTCTTCTTTTACTAAAGAATATGTTTTGACTTATTTACTTACAGGTCGTTTTCTTCGTCTTCTAACTTCTTTTGAAATTGTTGACTGACGGGCACGCGCTGACCTGATGCTGTCTGAGCGCGCAACAGCGGCATCGGGGGAGGGGCCAGGGCTACTGTGTGTGATCGAAGCCTAGAGCGGCTCGCCTGCCTGGCTGTGCATTAGGGATGAAATGCGTAACTGATGCTACTAAAATTTATACTGGCCAGTGGGGTGGCCAGTGGACAAACTAATCCTTCCCATTAAAAACAAGCGAAACGAAGAGACTATATCGCTGCTTTGATTTGCGCATTCTCGCTGACTATGTTTACACCTGCCTCTCCCTCCTCTACTGGGTAAAGTGTCAGGATGAACAACACGATTTGTCCCAAACAGAGGTGCTAGGTGCTAAAGGTGCAGGTGCTAAGGTACTGCAGGTGCTAAAGGCAAAGCTGCAGGTGCTAAAGGTAAAGATGCAGGTGCTAAAGGTAAAGATGCAGGTGCTAAAGCAAAAGCTGCAGGTGCTAAAGGTAAAGCTGCAGGTGCTAAAGGTCAGAACTGCAGGTGCTAAAGGTAGCTGCAGGTGCTAAAGGTAAAGATGCAGGTGCTAAAGGTAAAGATGCAGGTAAAGGTAAAGGTACTGCAGGTGCTAAAGGTAAAGCTGCAGGTGCTAAAGGTAAAGATGCAGGTGCTAAAGGTAAAGATGCAGGTGCTAAAGGTAAAGATGCAGGTGCTAAAGGTAAAGCTGCAGGTACGCGCCACGGCTTCCTCTTCCCAACCTCCCTTCACTACACACGGCCAGAGCGACTAGTTTCCTCCCGTTTCTTTCACTGATGTTTGGTAAAATGTGGGAAAAACAGCGTGTGCTTTATGAGAGACACTGAGAAAGGCAGAGCAGCAGCGCGCCACTGTCCAAGTTACACATGCACTCACTCTCGCTCATTCTCACTTTCACTCGTCTGAAAAGACTCTAAAGGTAGATGTTCTCCCTCAGAATCAGAGTCAGCCATTACTAATACCAAAACTTTATCACAGGTGTATTTTCTATTTGTTATTTTCATGTTTATCAGCTCGCGTGTAGAGAATGAGGCTTCTATTGAGCCGGTCCTGACACTCCCACTGAGACGCGTCTTTGAGGTCTTCTTCTACAAACATTTTAATGGCAACACAAGGAACGACTAATTTTGCAAAATGTAATTGAGTAAAAAGTAAGATATTTGACGTTGAAATGTAGTGAAGTTAAAGTAAAAAGTATCCCTTAATGGAAATACTTAGTAAAGTACAGATACTGGAAAAAACTACTTAAGTACAGTAACGAATTACATTTACTTCGTTACTGTCCACCACTGATTAGTGTTTACATTAGTCTAAATGTAGTCAGCAAAGTAAAGCTAAGGGCCTACTCACACTAGCCAGTTTGAACCGTGCCCGAGCGCGTTTGACCACCAAAGCGCGGTTCGTTTGACTAGTGTGAGTGCTCGAACCGTGCCGGCGCGGCTCGATTAGCAGGCCCTGGCCCGCTTGGAAGAGGTGGGCCAGAGCACGGTTAGTTGGGCTCGGGCGCGGTTCGCATGTAGTGTGAGCGCCAACCGTGCTGGAGCATGGAACAGGACGCATGACGTCACGGTCTTGCGACGCTCCAAAACCAACACGGCGGGGAAAGGGTAGCTTTGGTCTACGGCAGAGGTGCAATGCTTGCTGGAAATTTGGGCAGATGAGAGCATACAGGAGCAGCTGGACAAAACTCATAAAAACTCTGATATATTTAGAAAAATCCGTGACTATCTTCTTGGTCATGGATATCAAAGAACTGCCGAGCAATGTAGAGAGAATGTAAAAAAAACTGCGGGCACAGTATTTAGTGCCGTTTAATATAGTTTAATATACCGTAGCATATATTTACTATGCACTTTAACCTAACACTACCTCAAACCTCTACACTTTATAATTGGACCTCGAACCTCTACAATATATACCACACACTTCCATAAATTATACACCACACACACAAGGTAGCCTATTTTGTTTCACCACTGCACATGGTTGTGTTCTGTGAAGTAGTTTTTTTTTTCATGTGAGAAGTGCTCCTGAGTTTATGATTAAAACTTTTTTCGGCATCATCTTATGTTTTGTGTGTTATTCGCAAATAACTCCTGCACTGTTCTTGAAATGAACAATATGAATTTATTGACAACAGCACAAAAATAAGTCATAGTAAACTAATAAGTACAATAATTATACATGCACTGAATGTAGTAGCGGTATGACAGAAGTATGTAATGAAAACTTTCCTCCTGAAATATACACCATCTCAAACAAGGATGAATTGGAAAAAACTCTCGGGAACTGTAGTCCGTAATCAAAGCTGCAAAGTCCTTGCTGCACTTACATTTACATTTATTCATTTAGCAGACGCTTTTATCCAAAGCGACTTACATTACATTACATTACCAGTGTTACAGTCACTGGAGGCAAGGTGGGTTAAGTGTCTTGCCCAAGGACACAACGACAGTATGAACTGTGGGGAGAGTGGGAATCGAACCGCCTACCTTCCGGTTGAAAGACGACCGCTCTACCCACTGAGCTACTGCCGCCCCACTTCAGCTGGTACCTTGCAAACCTCCTCATACGAGCAGAACGATTACGTGAAAATTTTCGCGCCACTAAGGCGACAAATCTGTTTAACAACATGCTGTGAGAGGGCTGTGGACCACCGTGTACCAAACGACACAAAATTATCCACAAATAAAACAGAGTGATGGACTCCATTGTGTTCAGAGAGCGCCGCTCTTCCTGTTTATCCCGAAACCGTCGCACCATAATGACGTAAGCGTGCTCCGGCACGAATGCTGAAACCCTATGTGAGTGCAGGCCAGAGGGGGAGTGGGGAGGGGGGACAATCGTACTCGGGCCCGGTTCATGGCAACCGTGCCTAGTGTGAGTACGCCCTAAGTCTCAGAAACTATAGAACTAATTGCAGTTTTCAGAGTCTGAATCTAAGATGATAGACAACAGCAAACTTGAAGATGAAGTATCTTCAACAGTGAAGTGACGCAGGAACAGTTACCAGGTCCTGAAAATAAAATAAACACATAAACATGATTTTATTTCTTAAATTAGACCATTTTAATTACAATAAAATGATAGATTATCACACACCTCATGTGTTCTTGAGTATTTTAAAACAGGTCATAGCGCTATAACAGTAAAGAAAACCTTGAAAAACCGTATTAAATTGCATTACCTTGTACAGTTCATGGTGCTCTCACTTCCATCTGGATGTTAGCTTGAGTCATCAGTGGACCCCTCACACCGTTTCCTCATTATTGGTGCAGAGCTAGTCCTGGGACACTCTGGCACCTCCATCAGTGTCTGTGTCACATGACACACTCCTATTAGGCGTTCTGGCCTGGGTGGCTGCAAAAACAAGAGTTTAACACATGATTTGTTATCTTGATTATATGATGAGACCCAAACATCTGGGTCCACAACTCACAAAAACTGCACAATCCCTAAAAGATGCTCTGCCTTTGCACAATCAGCCTTTTCATTTCAAACCATCAAACAATGGAAACAGATCCTAGACAGTCTGAAATTCTAAATCTGGTACAAAGCATATCTTTTCTTGTGAGATAAATTTTTTTGTACATGGTGCCTAAGAAATAAAGAATAAACAAAACATACAAAAGCTTCACAGTATTTAAACTCACCTTTGCTTCACCTGCAGATCTGCAGCGACTGGTTCAGGCTGGCCCCCAGTTTCTCTGGTCATCTTAGGCAAATCAAAAGATTTGTGTTATTGTTTACAATTACAGTATTATATTAATTGATTTTAGAGATTGTTTAAATGTTTAAAAATTATATTAGTGACACAAATATTCTCACAAAGCAAAGAATCTAAAGAAGACATCTAAACACAAACACTCACTGTTGCCTACATGTTAGCGTCCTACTGGAGTCTGAGTCACTTTTCTGTTTTTTTTTTTTCCTTTTATTATAATTTGATTTTTACACTTGTAAAGTCGACATTGGGTTTCTCCTTATATTTCTGCTTTTGGAGCCTGGCCTCTGGTGGACGAAAGTATATCGCTTTAATTTGCTGTAAAATTGCCGTATGGCGACGCCCTTATATTAAGACCATTTGAGAGGTTCCATGGGAGTGGCTTCGTATCAAAACCGCAGCAGCCCTCATTAGCGTAGTAGAAGCCATTGACTATAAAATATAAATATTTGGTGTCTCCACTAGTGGTCATAATTTGTCTAGCAACATGACAAAATTAATTAACTTTAGCTTTCCTGGGAAGAAACATAAATGGTGTTTCAAAATATATGTTCACTCACCTCAAGACGCTGCTGCGGTGGTGGGAATCCATGCAGGAGCAGCGTTAGGCGCTGTGTTGCTTTTCAGCGGGAGCTGTTTGGAGAAGCACATTTCCACCTCCATTGCGTTGGAGAAGCAATCCCTCTTAAAATGCCCGCTGCAAACTCCAGCTCTCAGCAGGAACTCACGGTGTTCCAGGCCAAGTGCACACTGTCGTCTAATTTCCAACTCAACTGGAAAGCAATGCAGTCCAGCAGTGCTGTTGCAACCAGCAACACTACAAGTAGCTACATGCTAATATAGCTAGCCTGATGTTTTGAACACCCGCTACTTGGGAAGATGTTTTTATACCAGGGGCGTGAGCCAATGCCAAGGGTGTGGTGGGGTCGTGCCAGGGGCGTGGGTAGAGAGCCGTTAGTCGAGCCAGTATACGTCACACTAGGAAAGAATCTTCAATCTAAAAATTAAACTGCAGTAACCACTGTTCAACCTGAGGAGGGCAGCACTTAGACGGTTTTACACCATAAAATGTAAAATGAATATACTTTATACTCAAATGTCAAAACTTTTACTCAGATCAGTGAACAGCACTAATAAGGCCCCATTCTTACAGATCATTAACTAAAAAAAGTTGGTTTAGGGTTTAGTTACTCTTTAATGAGGAGGATCCCAGGGCCTTGCACAATGATATCAGAAAGAGTTATTACTTTACTGATATCAAAACTGTATAAAAGCTTATGTCTACTGTTCAATCTTTAGTAGAGCTGGGGAGACTACTCGGGTCGTTTATTGTGTTGGTTGTGAACAATAAAGACTCTAATGGCATTGGATCTGGTGTTGCGTTCATAACTTATTCCATACAATAGTGCCAAAGACTGAGAGGTCAGTTTTGACACTACAGTAGTGTCTCTTTTAAGTATTTCAGATGTGTTCCTCAAATTTGTGTTTAACTAAATTGGATTACAAATTTTAGTTTACTTCTGCCAAATTCATTTTCTTTCTGCCAATTGAGATCAGTTCAGCCGTTTTCAGCCCTTAATGCCCTTTACAGACCTTTCTTCCCTTTTTATAGCCCTTTTTGCCCTTTAACAACCTTTCTGCACTCTTCAGTTTCTCTAATGTCACTCAGCTGTAAATTTCAGCCCTATTCTGCAAATTTTACACCTGCTATGGCTTCTGCCATTCAAAGATTCTAGTTAGCCAAGCACTAAAGTCACCAAAAGAAGCATGTTAAGAGTTTTGGGAATTTCAATCAAAACAAATGTAATTCCCTGTGTTCTGGGCATTTTAGATGATGTTTTAATATTTAAGCTGGACATTGTGAGTAGCCCCAACATCGGAGACTGAAGGCTTTTAAACAGAAACAATCAAACACAAGAGGTTGTTTATAAAACTTACTTTAATCTTTTTATTCCTATGGTATGGGGGCCCCTATCACATTGTTCCCCCTCTGTTTTGAGACAAATCCCCTCAATAGGCTGCAGCTTTAGCCTATTTACAGGCTTTTGTATGAAATATTGATAGTTAAGGGCAGTGTCCCCTCTCTGAGGCCACAACTTAGATCTACATTTTAACGTTTATCTACGTTTTGATTTTACAAACAAGGCCTAACAAAATTTCCATAAATATAGTGACATGGCTGCACAGAACAAGCCTTTTTTTTAATTCCCTGAAGGCACTATGGTATTATCACTTAAGAGACCGGCCCAAAACTGTCCCGGCCCACCGGCTGTGTACGACCACTATCTGCCGTCTCTCTGAATCCAACGCATCTGGCGGTTCAACAAACCTGACCAATGACAAAGTTAAAAAGAAGGGGAGGGGGCTGCGCTCAGGCAGAGTGAAAGCGACTGTTTAAAGTTCAAACGGTGAGCAGCCTCACTCAATGTACAACCGCTTTATTGGACTGGCCCATCGGGAAATCTGCCGAATCTCTTGCTTATCCACGAATTATTCCAGAATTATAGTTAACCCATTTTATTCCCTTCCCAATATGCTCCAGGTCCTCAATGAGTTACAGTCTATTTTCTGTAAAGTCCTTGGCCTACTTTGTCCCACGTCACCTCCACGGTGAACCTCATGCCTATTTTGGATACAGGGGGATGTCTGTAGAGAGTTCCATTAATAGGGCTCAGTGTCAGCGCTGGTCCGTCAAACCAGAAATACAGGCCTTCAGATCCAAGTGACATTCACACGCTTGCTTTAGTACAGCTGAACTCGTTCGAACGTTATCTAGAGGCACATGGATTAAAGTTCTGAAAGCTGAAGGGTCATTCACTGTAGACATGTTAGACTGAGGGGTTATGAGACCAGTTGTATCCCAACCTGTGGAAAAAATGTTAAAGTATATCATTTGTAATATTAGAGATTAGGTCCAAGACCAGCCTCCATGTTTGCAGACATATTCCACCGACGATGTAATATGTCTGATAACAGGATGGCGTGGCTCAGTGGTAGAGCAGTCGTCCTATAACCGGAAGGTTGGTGGTTCGATTCCCGCTCTGCCCTGTTCATACTTTCGTTGTGTCCTTGGGCAAGACACTTAACCCACCTTGCCTCCAGTGTCCGTAGCACTGGTGTATGAATGTGTGTGACTGTAGAGGTGTGTTTGATGGTGGTCGGAGAAGACTGTGAGCACCGTGTGTATGGCAGCCCCCATCTCTGTCTGCCCCAGGTGTGAATGTGTGTGAAGGGTGAGTGGACGCATGATATAAAGCGATTTGGGTGCCCGAGAAGGATGCAAAAAAGCACTATATAAAATTGGATGCCATTTACTATTTACCATAAACTATTGCCCACAAAGGCTCTCTGAAATGTACTTAGGCCCCGTTCATGCAGGCTCTAAGACATATAGAAAAAGGTCTAATCAAGTTCAATTCATTTCCCATTTAAGGTTTGCATGGCCACAAATGTACATGACATACATAATATTTACACTTTGACACTCAACACTGTCATTTAACACATTATTAACATTCTCAACCTCTTCAATGTAATTGACACCTTTTCAGCAATACATACCTGCCATGACCGTCTTGGCTTTGGATGTTTGTCTTTTGAAAAAAAGAAATTAGTGTGCACAGCTGTGCTTGTCAAGCAAGTCAAGTACTCCCCTGTTAAAAGAGACATAAAGAAAAGATATTATATGGTATTGTAGCTACTTTATTTAATTTATTTATTGTAGAATCACAGTTGTACATATTTTGTAGTTGTTGTGTCCATGGTCAACTTGACACCACAAAAGTAATAGTAATCTATGGCCGAGCCCCTCGCAGGAAGCAGTCTGTATCAGTACTTTCCCACTATGTCCACTGGTTCTAACTGGTTTCAACAGGTGAGTGAGTAGGTGTCTAATCTAGGTGCAATGTAGCAAAGTGAGCAAATAAGTGTAAAAAGAGTGCATCTCAATAGAAAAATACTAACAAATTGATAGACTAAATAGATTAGAAAAACAGCTTTCAGTCAGTCTGCCGTTTCTTCTCAAGCTTCCAAATAATGGAATATTATTCCAACTACCATCAGAAAAATTTATTTAACTGGATTATTTCACTCTCTTTTAAAAATGTGGCTTTTCAGATCAGACTTGTCAGTATTAAACCCATCTGTGCCCTGCTGTTTTAACAACTTCTGTTTCTCTTTGCTTAATAAGATGTCTGTAGTGTAACTAACGCTTGTTCTCTATTTGTCCTTTTTAATTTTGACAGTGTGTTTTATTTGTCTCCCTAATGGCCTGCATGTAATTAATGACGTTTCTGATAAAGCTGCTGCTCCTTGTGACTCACTGTACAGTTCAACAATAATCCATGTGGACTAATGTTATTATACAGTTGTACTGTTGGTCACTATGTATTGTCCTTGTAATAAAGATGACACAAAGCTTTGGGTACCCTCAAATCAGTGCAGAAGCACTCCGTCTCAAAGTGTTGACTGCACAACCGAAAATAAAATGATACAACCGGCATAAAAACTGTAATATTTTCTAAATATATTAATAAACGTGAATCGACTGTGTGCTCGTATGCAACTTTATTAGCAGCGTCCTCGTAACATTGCGACAACAACATAACATGAGTAACATCCTCTCTGTTTCCTAACACCCTCTGGTCACTATGGTAACGTTTAAACATGCTTCAAAATAAGATACAACACAAAAACAAGCATGAAGTGCATGAAAAATACAACTCACAATAACGCTAAATCAGTGAAAGCCCTCTGATTGTTTCTCTGCAACGAGACAGTCCCATCGAGGGGTAATGGGTGACAATGACACCCAAAGTGTGTTGCTTGTGTCCAGTCTACTCCATAATTTAGTTTTGGTTGCTGTCAATACAGAAAATCCAGCTTCACACAAATAGGATGTCGGAAATGGCAACAGTGTTTTCAGTGCTGTTGTGGCGTTCTGCCATGTCTTTAATCCTGAACACCGGCAAAGCTGTTGTCTCAAACATACTTTTAAGGCCGCTGTCATTTGCGATCTCCAGCAGTTGATCTTCTTCTTGCATAGACATTCTGGATTGACCTGGTCTGTTGACAAATGGGTCGGCAGTGGCTCAGTGGTAAGAGCAGTCGTCCTTCAACCGGAAGGTAGGCGGTTTGAATCCTGCTCTCCCCACAGTTCATACTGTTGCTGTGTCCTTGGGCAAGACACTTAATCCACCTTGCCTCCAGTGGTGTTCCAGCTGTGACACTGGTGAATGGAACCTTAATGTAAGTCACTTTAAATGAAAGCGTCATCTATAAATGTAAATGTAACACTGGTGAATGTAAGTCGCTTTGGATAAAAGCGTCTGCCAAATGACTAAATGTAAATGTCGCGGATCCATTCTTTGGCAGTTCGTGGGTCTTTTGTAGTTGGGAAGGCTGATCTGAAAAGCCACATTTTTAAAAGAGAGTGAAATAATCCAGTTAAATTAATTTTTCTGATGGTAGTTGGAATAATATTCCATTATTTGGAAGCTTGAGGAGAAACGGCAGACTGACTGAAAGCTGTTTTTCTAATCTATTTAGTCTATCAATTTGTTAGTATTTTTCTATTGAGATGCACTCTTTTTACACTTATTTGCTCACTTTGCTACATTGCACCTAGATTAGACACCTACTCACTCACCTGTTGAAACCAGTTAGAACCAGTGGACATAGTGGGAAAGTACTGATACAGACTGCTTCCTGCGAGGGGCTCGGCCATAGATTACTATTACTTTTGTGGTGTCAAGTTGACCATGGACACAACTCGTTGATACAGGAATGCTCTAAATAAATATGTACAACTGTGATTCTACAATAAATAAATTTAAAAAAGTAGCTACAATACCATATAATATCTTTTCTTTATGTCTCTTTTAACAGGGGAGTACTTGACTTGCTTGACAAGCACAGCTGTGCCCAGCAATTTCTTTTTTTCAAAAGACAAACATCCAAAGCCTAGACGGTCACGGCAGGTATGTTGGTTGAGAGGTTGAGAATGTTAATAATGTGTCAAATGACAGTGTTGAGTGTCAAAGTGTAAATATTATGTATGTCATGTACATTTGTGGCCATGCAAACCTTAAATGGGAAATGAATTGAACTTGATTGGACCATTTTCTATATGTCTTAGAGCCTGCATGAACGGGGCCTAAGTACATTTCAGAGCCTGTGTGTGCAATAGTTTACATCGTCGGTGGAATATGTCTGATAACAGGATTTATTTTTAATAGAGTTGGCAGAATAATTTCCTCTGTTATGTTCCTCACTAGTTCATTGTATTTTTACATGTTCTGTATTGTCTTGTGCTATTATTTTTAATCCTTATGTCCTGTTTCTGGATGTGCATTTTATTTAACAGTTGTTGTCCCGTCTTATATGTTCCCACTCAAGGCCTGCACCTTGTTGTGGTGAGTGGGCTTTCAACCAAGACAGGCCAACTTGAATTTGTTTTGTGATTTATTTATTTTTTGTCTGACTTTCCACAGGGTCCCGTCCTGCAGCAGTCATTTTAAACTCCTCATCACATCCTCGCCACGTCCACCTTCACCCTTACAACCTGATGGGACAAGGCTTCGTTTGTTGTTTCTCAAACCTTTTGGAACTGCATCACAAATATGTGACACCTTTTACACACTTAAGGCATTAAAAAAAATAAAAACTGTTTACAATTCATTTGCACTTTTTTATTTTCAATGAAATGTATCGTATCATACGTTTTACAATTTTAAACAAACTTTTTTTCTGCTTTAAGTATGCATGCCTTACCTATAATTGAATTACCATCTAGTGGTATAAAATCAAAAACTACAAAAATGTCAAATCTGTTTAAAATGTCTAAGATAAAAAAATAAAAAAAAAAGAATGCAGTGTTTTGAAAATCACAGTATTTTATTTAAAAAGTAATTGAACACAAATAAAATAATTAGAACAAAAAAACTGCTGCAGATGTTTTAACAGATGTTTCCAGGTGCAGAGGGCAGGTCCATCGTGAAAACTACAAGAGAGAGTTATGTATAATGTGGCTGTAACTAAGTAAAATATAGTATCCAAAGTAATGTGTAACTGGACTTGTCTGGGCAGTGGGCTCTTGAGAGTGAGCAATTTGAACAGTGACGTTTTCCATTATTTTAAACTACAATAGAAAAAGTTAGATTAGCATGCTATATTATAGCTACATACCACAAGCATTATTCGAAAGCCTTGTTAACTATATATTAAATATTATAGAGAGATGCATAGCGTGTTCTAAATTAAAATAAAATGATTTTAGATTTATGAAGTACAATTGCACAATCTACAGGTTCTTTCTGTACATGTAATACATGTTTTAATTCTATTTAAGAAAAGTATGTGACAATCTTTTCAATCTATAGTTTAATCCCCAAAACATGCACAAAAGCCAGAAGTGGGAATAAAGTATTAATATGATTTAAGTCTTTGCTTTCTTTAGTGGACTTGCAAGTAAAACGTCAAATAAAATTAGGATAAAAAAGTTTAACAGCTATTAGAGTTGATTTCAAATTAGTTGATAATTGCAGTCAAAGTCATGAAGTCGAGAGCAAGCCAACAATGGCAACGAGAGAAGGGTGGAAAACCCCACTGAAAAAACAAAATGTAGCTCGGGCGGGAAGCTCCACTTGCGTTAGCAACAAGCCTCTCCCATGGAACCTCTAAAATGGTCCTCGTGTAAGAGCGCCGCCATACGGTGATTTTACAGCGAAATACCTCCGTCCACCAGAGGGCAGGCTCCAAAAGCGGAAATATAAGGAGAAACCCAATGGCGACTTTACAAGTGTAAAACTCGTGTTTACAGCCTGGTACAAAGATGGCTCCGGTCTCTAGAGCTAAGTTTTTACTACGTGACAACTCTGGGGGGGGTGAATTTTTTATTAATTATTTATATAAACATATGTTTGTTTATGCTATCTAAAAACTATTGTTTTACTATGGAAAAAGTCTGGATGTAACGGCCATTTTATTGCCCATTCGTAATGACAATATTAGTGAATAGGGGACCAATGGGCGGATATCATCCATATTTATACAATCTATGGTTAGCAACAGGGTAGCAACAGGTTAGCAATTGCCTTAGCCTCGGCTACAGCGGAGTGGGCGTAATTACCCACGCACACGCTCATTATGCCCACCCACGGGCTTACGATGCAACACTCCCTTTGCCCATTTTAGTAACATCCTCTGACGAAGGAGTCTGAAATGTCCGGATGTAATTGCCATTTTTTTGCCCTGACTTTGAGGCTATTTCGGCAAATAGGGGACCAATGGGTGGATAACATCCATAATTATTATACAATCTATGGCTTCCACCCAGAGTGCTTAGATTTCGCTTAAAACTCATGAAGTTCACGTTTGACATTGTGCATGTTCCGGGTAAGCGCCTAATAACAGCAGACACTGTCAAGAGCCCCAGTGAAACACAAGTTCACACAGGATGAACTAAATAATAGAACAGAGGTGAAAGTGTTTGTGGGTGCTGTGATTCAAAGCCTTCCTGCTACAGAGCCCAGGCTACAGGCTATCCAGGAGAAAGAAAAAGATGACGCTGTCTGTGCAAAACTAATTCAATACTGTAAAGCAGGCTGGCTTGAGAAAAATTCCTTAGCCCCAGATTTAAGACCATACTGGACCGAGAAAGACAATATCACTCTAGCAGGTGAGCTACTGGTTAGAAGACAAAGACTCATTATTCCACAAAGTCTAAGACAGGAAATACTGGACCAAGTCCACAGTGACCTCCAGGGCATAGTCAAATGCAGAGCTAGAGCCCGCCAATCAGTCTGGTGGCCTGGTCTGTCAGTACAGATCAGTCAGCTGGTGGAAAACTGTAACACATGTTCACAACACAGGGCAGGGTACCGAGAACCGCTGCTGACAACTCCAGTACTAGAGCGTCCCTGGCAGAGAGTTGGTACCGATTTGTTTTTTTTACATTCTCATTGTGGATTACTACTCAAGGTACATTGAGGTGGCCAGGCTGAACGTATCATCGGCAGCTACTGTTATAGCAGCCATCAAAGAGTCATTCAGTCGCCATGCGATACCGGAGACGGTCGTATCGGACAATGGGCCGAAGTACAGTAGTGACCTGTTCAAAGACTTTGCGGCAGAGTATGGGTTCACTCACACTACCAGCAGCCCGAGATATCCACAAGCAAATGGAGAAGCCGAACGGGCTGTTGCCACTATAAAAGGACTGTGGAAAGGGGGAGGTGACAAGACAAAAGCACTGCTGACATACCGTGCTACACCCCTGGAATGTGACTACTCACCGGCACAACTTCTGATGGGAAGACAGTTGCGAACCACACTGCCACAACACCCAGTGACTTTACTCCCGCGGTGGCCAAAGTAGAACAGCGGCAGTGGCTCAGTGGTAGAGCGGTCGTCCTTCAACCGGAAGGTAGTAGGTTCGATTCCCGCTCTCCGCACAGTTCATTCTGTCGTTGTGTCCTTGGGCAAGACACATAACCCACCTTGCCTACAGTGGTGTTCCAGCTGTAACACTGGTGAATGGAACCTTAATGTAAGTCGCTTTGAATGAAAGCGTCAACTAAAATGTAACACTGGTGTAAGTCGCTTTGGATAAAAGCGTCTGCTAAATGACTAAATGTAAATGTAAACAGCAACGACACTACCATCGTCACAGGGCCTGTCCACTAACACTCCTACAACCAGGTCAAAATGTGTGGCTACCAAGAGAGAATAAAGAAGAGATTGTTGTTCAACAAGCAGCTACACCTAGGTCATATGTTATTAACACTGACCAGGGACAAATCAGGAGAAATCGTGCACACATGAGAGCACTAGGTCCATCAACACCACCCAATATAGTAACTCCTACAGCAGAGCCTAGTACTGATGCTCCTACCAACACTACTCCAGAAACGCATAATAATAAAACACCTGCAGATACTGGTGGGACTCCATATGTTACGGCCTCAGGACGAGTGTCCCATCCACCTAGGAGGTTGGACTTGTAAAAGAAAAGTGTTCATTCACAGAGTTAAGTTTGAAATGCAAAATGTTTGGAAAAATATTAATTGTGTGTTCAAGGACAAGAGGGATGTTCCCGCAAAAGTTTATTATGTGTTGTTTTGTTGTTGTGGGAATGGTGGTAATAACCATGATAAAAGCCACTTATGTTTACTAATAAATGTGGGGAGTTCTGACTAAAGAGGGGAGGTGTTGGATAAAGCGGTCCTAATGTGCAGTGGAATGTACCTGTTCGGACATGTATCGAGGAAGGAAATAAAAAGAGTTCATGGAAACAGACACATGGTGTTACGGACCGGCAAGACAACCCAAATGCAGACACACAAGTAAAGGAATATAAACAGATTTATTGCGACACAAAGGTATGACAGGTTCTTCTGGGATAACGAGAGGACACAGGACAAGACCGGGGCTGGACTGGAACTGGATCGAGGACGAGACTTGAAGATACAGGAACAGATGAAGACGGAACAGGAACAGGACATACGGCAGGACTGGACGGATCTGAGACGAACAAAGGCACAGGTAAGTAATCCAATAAACAACAAGGCAATAGCAAGCTAGACGTATAACTGACTGGAGTTAGCATTACGATCTGGCAACGAGGAGCAGGCTGCGGTGCTTCTTATCCTCTGTTGATTGCCAACTCGGCTCAGCTGGTCTTGCTCCGCCGGCGCTCCCGCACACCTGTTTCTCATCTGCGAGTCTGTAGGGGCGGGGGAGCCGGAGGCGGAGGCCGCGGCCAACTGATCAGAGTCCTGAGCGACCGTGACACATGGTGTTTTCTATGAGTGAGCTCATAACGTTAAGCAGTGTATAGCTAACGTAACAATATGTTCACATTGACAATATTTTTTTTTAAGCCCAGATTTATAAATATTAAAATAGTAGTTTATACCTTAGATGTATTGAATGTCACTGAAAAGTGTTAACAGCACTAGGTACTACATTGAAGGTACTAGGTACAGTTGTCATACTTTATAACACACTCTGAAGGCAGTTCAATATAAGAACAACAGAGCTCCCAGAGACACCCTCTACACGTCCTAAACGGAGGAAATACACATAACACTGGCACAAACTTCTGTGCAATTACAATTTCATAGAAAAAGTTTGTAATTTTTTTGCGAGATAATCTTATATTATCTCGTACATAATAATAGCACGTTATTTTCAAAAGTCATTAGCGGTGGGCTTCAGAGCATTGATGGTAGCCTACCGTAGCGTATTTTCTACAGTCATTGCGTAGCGCACCTGGTGAATAATGCAGTTATACCAAGTTGGCTCATTTGTCAAAACCATAACATCCTTAATTCGATCACTTAAAAAAAAATTACAGCTATCATGAATAAATCTATTGTTTTGCTGTTAAACTATGTTTAATAACCATGTACGCAATGCAAATAGTGTTTGGATTTGAGCAAGAAATGCCATGATATATTGTATATCTGGATCCATTTTTTAAAGCAAAGCCAGTAAAAATAATTCTAAATTACCGTACTCGGTTTAATATTGATGGGGAAAAGTTATTAGCTAGGCTTAATAGCTGAGTAATGCTATATATTTAGCCCCGTAAGAGCTCTCAAAGCCATCCATAAAAACCAAAATCTTCTCAAATACTCAGAACAGCCGACGGTCAAGTACAGAAGCCTGACACACTGACACACCTAGCTCCGAGCAGCTCCGTGACACTGCTCCAGCAAGTATCACACATCAGCTAACTAGCCACTTGTTAGCCAGCTAGCCACACGACGTGCACGCGGCTAGGTGATTGACACATGCACACCAAGGTAACCACATTTATGCTCAATACTACACTTTCAGATAGCATAAATGCACGTAATAATCAAAAATCCCCCCCCCCACCTAAGAGTTGTCACGTAGTAAAAACTTAGCTCTAGAGACCGGAGCCATCTTTTGTACCAGGCTGTAAACATGATTTTTACACCTGTAAAGTTGCCATTGGGTTTCTCATATTTCCGCTTTTGGAGCCTGCCCTCTGGTGGACGGAGGTATATCGCTGTATTTCGCTGTAAATCGCCGTATGGCGACACCCTTACTCGAGGACCATTTGACAGGTTCCATGGGAGAGGCTTGGTTATAACTGGAGAACATCAGCAGCTGCCGCAACCACAAGAGCAGCGTTTAGCTGCAGTACCCCAGAATGTGAATAACCTTTATTTATGTTCCAGTCTCCTACAGCAGAGTCGATGCCACCATAAAAGGCTTATTATAACAGAACACAGCGGATCTTGTACAGAGGAATGTCCACACATTGAGGCAGAGGCAGAGAGGGAGACAGGCCAATAGCAGCGCCTTGGTGAGTACTGGCTTCAGCATGTCAATGCGTCCGCAGAAAATGGAAAGACTGCAAAGAATATTTAAAACTCAGTGGTAGAGCTCTTCAGGTTTGGCGAGCATGGGGTAGAGACGCGTTTATCCACCGCCTGCCTTTCTTCAACTTATTGAAACTACCTAACTGATTACTTTGATGTGAAACAACTTTGAGACACTTTTAAAGGTTTGCACTATCAACTTGTCCCGTCATGCCACCCAAATCTAGTATCAGTCGAGACGATATAGTAACCTTGCTAGCCGAACACAGGACGGCCCTAGTCGCAGAATTGAAAGCAACTTTCTTTGATGAAGTAAATGAGAAACTTGATGGATTTCAGAAGGAATCGGATAGACATGTTGAACGCCTAACATCGCTGGAGGATAATGCCGAAACTCTCCATCAGCGCCTTGCCAAAGTGGAGGCTAACTGTGTGACGCTACAGGCCTGTAATGAAAAGCTTAAAACTAAGCTAGCGGACTTGGAGGGGAGAAACAGGCGGAACAACGTGCGCATTGTGGGTCTACCAGAGGGGATTGAAGGTCCTCAACCATCTAAGTTTTTTTCACTGCTGATACAAGATGTTTTTGGCCAAGATACTTTCCCTTCCCCGCCAGAGTTGGATCGTGCACATCGCGGCCTGATCCCTAAACCTGGTCCCGGGGAGAGGCCTGTTATCATTTGCTTTCACAGATATCGATATAAATAGCTGCTGATCCGGGAGGCCAGGAAGAGAAGCGAACTGAAGTAACAGGACCAACCTTTCCATATATATGAGGACTACATCCTCGAAGTGGTTGTCCAGAGGAAAGTATACATTTACATTTACATTTAGTCATTTAGCAGACGCTTTTATCCAAAGCGACTTACAAGTGAGGAAAACAATGGAAATAATTTTAACAACACAAGGTACAAAAAGTGCACAAAAAACTAGTCAGTTTAAACCAAGCACAGCATACAAAGCTAAGGATAAGAGAATTTTATTTATTTTTTTTTTATTTTTTTGGAAGAAAGGAATTGATAGAAAGGAAGTAGAACTCAGTGTTTGTCAGTCAGGTGTTGACGGAAGAGATGTGTTTTCAGGCGTTTTTTAAAGATGGCTACAGAATCTGCTGATCTTGTAGCAGCAGTAGATCATTCCACCAATGTGGAACAGAGCCAGAGAAGGTACGCAAGAGTGATTTTTTTACCTTTTTGGGACAGTACCACCAGACGTTGTTCATTTGCAGAGCGCAGGGATCTGGTCTGTATTAGTGAGTGAAGATATGAGGGTGCAGAACCAGTGGTGGTCTTGTAGGCCAAGAGCATAGCTTTGAATTTGATGCGGGCGTCAACCGGGAGCCAGTGTAACCTAATGAATAGAGGAGTTATGTGCGCTCTCTTCGGTTCATTAAAGACCACTCTTGCCGCTGCATTCTGGATCAGCTGCAGAGGTTTGGTTGTGCAGGCAGGGAGTCCAGCCAGTAGAGCATTGCAATAATCCAGTTTGGACAGGACAAGAGCCTGGACTAGAATTTGCGTAGAGTGCTCTGATAGGAAAGGTCTAATTTTCCTAATGTTGTAGAGGATGAATCTACAGGACCGGGTGGTGCTGGCGACATGACTTGTGAAGTTTAGCTGATCATCAATTACCACTCCCAGATTTCTGGCAGTGCTGGACGGTGTAATGGTTGATGGGCCTAGTTGAATGGAGAGGTTGTGGTGGGTCTTTGGATTGGCCGGAATCACAAGCAGTTCTGTTTTGCAAGGTTCAGCTGCAGGTGATGGTCCTTCATCCAAAGTGAGATGTCACTCAGACATGCCGAGACGCGAGCAGAGACCGTCGGATTGTCAGGTTGAAATGACAGGTGGAGTTGAGTGTCATCTGCAGCAGTGATAGGAAAAGCCATGCTTCTGAATGACAGAGCCAAGGGATGTCATGTATATGGAAAAGAGTAGCGGTCCAAGCACTGAGCCCTGTGGCACCCCTGTATTGAGATGTTGGGACTCAGAGACCTCGTTTCTCCAGGATACTCTGAATGACCTATGCGAGAGGTAAGACTTGAACCATTGCAACGCCATTCCAGAGACACCCATCGCCCTGAGAGAAGACAGGAGGATGTGATGATTAACAGTGTTAAAAGCAGCAGACAGATCCAGTAAGATGAGTATAGATGACTTGGATGTTTCCTTTGCCAGTCTCAGGGCTTCGATGACTGAGAGCAGTGCAGTTTCGGTGGAATGTCCGCTCTTGAACCCAGACTGGTTCTGGTCCAGGAGGTTGTTCCGTGTGAGAAAGGATGAGAGCTGAGTAAACACAACTCGCTCCAGAGCTTTGGCAATGAAGGGAAGGAGGGAAACCGGTCTGTAGTTTTCTAGCAGTGTAGGGTTGAGAGTGGGTTTCTTCAATAGTGGTGTGATGCGGGCCTCTTTGAAAGCTGTGGGGAATGACCCAGTGGAGAGAGACGAGTTGATGATGTGGTTGAGAGCAGGCACAACAGATGGAGAGATGGCCTGAAGGAGATGTGTGGGGATGGGATCCAGTGGGCAGGTAGTAGGGTGGTTAGAACTAATGACCTTGGAAACATCTGCTTCAGTTAAAGTAGAGAAGGAAGTGAGCAAACACATATCAGGGGTCTGAATGAGCTCGACAGGAGGTTGCGCAGAGAACTGACTGGTGATGGCGGTTGTTTTCTTTACAAAGAAAGATGCAAAATCATCAGCTGTTAAACTGGCGAAGGTGGGGAGCAGGCGGACAAAGGAGGGCAGAAAAGGTTTTAAAGAGAGTGCGCGAGTTAGGTGAGTTGATTAACCTAGAATGGTAGTAGACAGTTTTTGCAGAGGTGACATCAGCGGAGAAAGTAGAGAGGAGAGACTTGTAGATACAGAGGTTAGTAGGATCTTTTGACTTGCGCCATTTTCTCTCAGCTGACCGGAGGCTGGCGCGGTGCTCGCGTAGAACATCGGATAACCAGGGGGCAGACGAGGATGTACGAGCTGGTCTGGATGTAAGAGGCCATAAGTTGTCCAAGCAGGATGTAAGCGTGGAGCACAGAGTGTTGGCTGCGTTGTTTGTGTTTAAAAGAGAGAGCTCCTCAGAAGAAGGGCGCCCCCCGAGGCAGACGTGTTTGCCTGCTCCACGCTAAAATTTCGAACTTTTTCTCTTTTTTGTGTGTTTTTCGTGTTTTTCGTTCTTTCTGCAGTGCGCAAATGCCATGCACTGCTAACATACAACCGACAGGCATTATTGGACATCGCCAACTCACGAAACTTTGTTTTTAGTGGTTCTATTCCGCTGGAGCTGCAGCTCATTGTTCGCCCATACCACCAAAACTTTTACCCCGGGGGCCACGAAGCACCGGTCTCGAGTGTGTTCGCTGACCCCAGGAGAGTGCTTCGGAGACGGCGACGCAAGCGAGGCAAGAGGGGAGGGCTACATGCTAGGCTAAAAGCTCGCGCTAGCCGACCACCGCTACCCAGCCTCCTGTTAGCGAATGTACGTTCCCTGGAAAACAAACTGGATGAGCTACGAGCCAGGATTTCAACCCATCGGGAAATCAGAGAGTGCTGCGCCCTGATTTTCACGAGACCTGGTTCTCAGACAAGGTCCCGGACAACGCCATTCAGCTACAGACTCACTCCCTTCACCGAGGCGACCGAACGGCTGCATCCGGTAAGTCTAAAGGTGGCGGTGTGTGTGTGTTTGTAAACAACTCGTGGTGCGAAGATATACAGACTGTTGACGAGCACTGTTCACCAGATGTGGAGTTATTACTGCTGAAGTGCCGTCCGTATTATCTACCGAGGGAATTTACTGCTGTGTTTTTGGCCGCTGTTTACATCCCCCCGCGTGCTGACTCCGCAGCAGCACTCAGCAAACTCCATGACGTCATCAGCGCGTTAGAAACGGCTCATCCTGACGCTGTTTTTATTGTTGCTGGTGACTTCAACCACTGTAGTTTGCGGACTGTATTCCCCAAATACCACCAGCATGTTGACATTCCCACCCGTGATAAACACTCTTGACCACGTCTACAGCAATATACGTGGTGCATACAGGGCTGCACCCCGCCCCCACTTCGGACACTCGGACCACATCTCTTTGTTCCTGTACCCTGCTTACAGACAAAGACTGAAACAAGCACACCCTGTCACCAAACAGATCAAACTCTGGACCCCGGAGAGCGAGATCACCCTGCAGGATTGTTTTGCACTGACAGACTGGGATGTGTTTAAAGCTGCAGCCACTGTGGAGGACTCTTCCATCAGCGTACAGGATTATGCTGAGTATGTGTCTGGGTACATCAGCACTTGTGTTGATAACATCGTGCCCACCATACAAATCAGGAAGTTTCCCAACCAGAAGCCCTGGATAAACAGTCAGGCACGTCACATGCTGCGTGCTCGCTCTCTTGCATTTAGATCAGGCAATGAGAACGAGTACAAAGCTGCGAAGTATGGACTGAGAAAAGCCATCACAGCGGCCAAGAGGCAGTACAGAGAGAAGCTGGACAGCTTCTACTCTACTGCGGATTCAGGGCGGATGTGGCAAGGCCTGCAGCACATCACAGACTACAGGACCACCACCAACAACATCGCCACAACAGACAGCCTGCCGGATGACCTCAACAATTTCTACGCCCGCTTTGAGGCTCCCAGCAACACTGCAGAGAGGAGCTCACACACACCTGGTTCACCCAACCCCCCCTCCACCAACCATCTCAACAACACAGGTACACAGAGCTCTGAGGAAGATCAACCCCCGCAAAGCAGCAGGACCAGACAACATTCCTGGGCGGGCCCTCAGAGCATGTGCCAACGAGCTGGTTGATGTTTTCACCTCAATCTTCAACCTCTCCCTCAGCCAGCGCATTGTACCATCATGCTTCAAGACCACGACCATCGTCCCCCTGCCCAAGAAGAACCCACCCACCTGCCTGAATGACTACAGGCCAGTGGCACTCACTCCAATCATTATGAAGTGTTTCGAGAGAGTGGTGCTGGCCCACATTCAGAGCAGCATACCGGACACCATTGACCCCCTGCAGTATGCCTACCGGCCCAACAGATCTACCTCGGATGCTATCGCTACTGCCGTCCACTACTCCCTGTCACACCTGGAGAACAAGGACTCATACCTACGGATACTTTTATAGATTACAGCTCCGCCTTCAACACGGTCATCCCACACAAACTCACCCACAAACTGTCCACACTTGGTTTGCACCCCACCCTCTGTGACTGGCTCCTAGATTTCCTGACTGGCAGGCCTCAGTCTGTCAGGATTGGTAATAGGACTTCAGCCAGCACCATCACAAACATTGGTACTCCACAGGGCTGTGTACTCAGCCCCATCCTCTACACCCTGTACACCTACGACTGTGTCGCCTCTCACAGGACAACATCATCCTGAAGTTTGCTGACGACACCGCAGTGATAGGACGATCGCTGGCGGTGTGACGAGGCAGCTTACAGGAGGGAGGTGGCCAGTCTGGTGTCATGGTGTGAAGACAACAACCTCACCCTCAACACGGACAAGACAAAGGAGATGATAGTGGACATGAGGAGGGAGAGGAGAACGCCTCAGCCACTGTTCATCCGGGAACTTGAAGTGGAGAGGGTGAGCAACTTCAAATACTTGGGTGTCCACATCAATGAGGACCTCACTTGGACACCTCACATCACACAGATGGTCAAGAAGGCTCAACAGCGGCTGTATTTTCTGAGGAGGCTGAGGAAGTTTGGCATGTCGCCCAAGATCCTCAGCAACTTCTACAGCTGCACCATTGAGAGTGTCCTGACCAGCTGCATCACTGTGTGGTACGGCAGCACTTCTGTCATGGACCGCAAACGCCTGCAGAGAGTGGTGAAGACTGCGCAGAAGATCACCAGGACTCCACTGCCCTCTCTGCAGAGCATATCTACCATCGCAGAGTCCACAGAAGAGCTGCTTCCATCCTCAAAGACCCCTCCCACCCCCAACATGGTCTGTTCACACTTCTACCCTCAGGACGGAGGTTCAGAAGTGTGAAATGCAGTACTTCCAGAATGAAGAACTCATTCTTTCCCTCTGCCATAAGACTCCTAAACAGCAGATAGGAGTCTACAATCACAATCACAACATTACATGAACAATTGTTTACCTACTGCACTACCTCACTTTACTTTACACCGTCACTTTACTTTACACGTCACTTTACACCATCACAACTGCACTACCTCACCTTACTACACTTTACACTTTTTGTATATTTGTATTTTTTTTGGTATACTTCCATTATTATTACTTGTATATTTGTCTTATTTTTTTTATTTTTACTTAATTGTGTGACATTTTACTGTGGACGGCAAAGTAAGAATTTCATTGTATAGGGAAACATGCTTTCTGTATGTACACATGACAATAAACACTTTGAATCTTGAAGAAGAGACAGCAGAGGAAAAACGGGAGGGACTGTGTGTACTTAGGTTTCGTCGGAAAGTGACCAGAGGTAAAACAATTGCGGTGTCTGGAGAAGTTAGGTCAAGGTCGAGAGTAATGAAAAAATGCTCAGAAGTGTGCAGTGGTGTGACCTGAGTGTGCCGAGTGGAGCAGTATCTTATGTAGATAAGATCTAGTTGGTTACAAGACTTGTGGGTTGCCGATGTGGAAACGCGCTTGAGGTCAAATGATGCAGTCAGGTTAATGAAGTTAGCAGCCTGTGGCTTTTCAAGGTGGATGTTGAAGTCTCCTAATACCACCAGAGGAGTACCATCCTCAGGGAAGGATGAAAGACACACATCCAACTCCTCCAAGAAATGTCCAAGCGGACCTGGGGGCCGATAGATAACTACAAAATGAGTTTTAACAGGGTGGGTGATGGTAACAGCATGAAACTCGAAGGAGCTGTTGTCGCACAAGGGTGCTAGCTGTTTAAACTTCCAGTCGGTAGGAATAAGTAGTCCGGTCCCTCCGCCCCTTCCAGTGACACGAGGACTGTAGGACAAAGTGTGATTATGGGAGAGGGCAGCGGGAGTGGCAGAGTCTTCTGATTCGATCCATGTTTCTGTAAGTGCTACAACTGAAAGACCAGAATGTTGAACATAAGCTGTAATGAAATCAGCTTTGTTCACAGCAGACTGGCAGTTCCACAAGCCTATTGGGAGTGATACAACATGCAGATTATTATGGTTGCATCGCCATTTGCGTGAAACAGATGATAATGTCCGTGTTGAAATGACAGTTGTAATTTGAAAACACATTTAAGAGCCGAAGAGGAAAATATGCAAGAAGAAAGTAAAAGTAGAAATAATGAATTAAAGCCGCAAGCTACACATGCACTCGGAGGATTGCATTTCATGCTTTAAAGCGTAAACTTCACAGTAATGTCAAATAACCGGGCCTGTGCTACTGCTTGAATCTTCTTCTGGCTGGAGCCTGCTTCAGTGCTGGACTGCTGAAGGTGAGCTTATGTTGCAAGGATGTTTCGATTCTACTAACTGGTCAGTTTTTAGTGATTCTGCTACCTTGCATGAGTACACTGAAGCAGTTACGGATTATGTTAAATTCTGTGTGGACAGTTGTATTCCCACACGTACTTTCTGTGTTTACCCTAATGAAAAACCGTGGTTAAACAAAAATGTCCGCGCGAAATTGCATGAGAGGACAGTTGCTTTTAAATCCGGGGATGATGCTCGTTACAAGAGCGCGAGATACGAGCTGAGGAATGCAATAAAATCTGCTAAAAAACTACATCGGGAGAAGATAGAGCGATATTGTTCTGAAGGGGACTCTAGGCGTGTTTGGCAAGGCCTACAAGTGGTCACCAGCTATAAGGCCAAACCTAGCGGCGTCATAACCAGCTCTACTTCTTTCCCAAATGACTTGAACAACTTTTATGCTCGTTTTGATTGCGCTGCTGAGGCATTGACGCGGGGAACATCTCCAACTGGGGATGTGCATGTTAAAGTACCTTCATATGGGAACACACACACAGACCCTACCCTTGGCAGTCAAGCATATCAGGTCTCAGTTGCAGACACATGTAAAATACCGGAGCACCTCAAGGTTGCTGTCTTAGTCCTTTATTATATAGTCTGTATACTTATGACTGTATTGCAAAATATCCCACAAATAGTATTGTGAAATATGCAGACGATACTACAGTGGTAGGACTTATTGACAACAATAATGAAACTGCCTATAGGGATGAGGTGAGTAATTTGATCATGCGGTGCCGAAGAAATAACTTGTCCCTGAATGTGGGGAAAACTAAGGAGGTTATCATAGATTTTAGAAGAAATAAACCCACACATACACCTGTCTACATCAATAACTCTGCAGTTGAAATTGTTAATACTTTTAAGTTTTTAGGCATTCATATTTCAGACTCCCTTTCATGGTCTTTCCACATCACATGTGCCATTAAGAAGGCACACCAGAGGCTTTACTTCTTGAGGTGTCTTAAGAAATATGGTATGTCTCTAAATATTTTAAAGAAATTTTACCATTGTACAATTGAGAGTATACTGACAGGTAATATTACAGTGTGGTTTGGAAGGGCTACTTCAAGTGAATTGAATCTTCTGACAAAGGTGGTTAAAACTGCATCAAAAATTATAGGGGTTCCACTGGAATCACTACAGGATATTTACTGGAAACGCAGTACTGGGAAGGCACTGAGAATTATACAGGATGTTAGTCGTCCGGCACATAGTCTCTTCTCCCAACTCCCATCAGGGAGACGTTGGCAGAGCATCCCAACACGTACGTCACGTTTTAGGGATAGTTTTTATCCACAGGCTGTAAGGCTACTGAACGATAGTGTAAGAGGAAGGAGGACTGAGGTTTGAGTGTATGTTTTTAAAATTTTATTTATTCTATTCTATTTTATCTTATTATTGACTGGTGCTGAGAGAGTGCTGAGGTACATTGTATTTCATTGCTGTGGTACTCTGTACGAATATGCATATGACAATAAACTGAAATTGAATCACCTCGGGCCTGTGCTACTCCTGCGTCCTGCTACCAGGGGCGTCAGACTGGGGGGGTAAAGGGTACCGAGTACCCAGGGCCCGAGGCGGGGCCCTTAGAAGTCAGTTTTCTAAACATACATATACAGGCACTAACATTTGTATAGCATTTATGTACAAATAAAAAAGTTCATGTGCAAAACTAAACTTGTAGTTAGGCACTGGTTTGGTATAAAAAAAGTAATTTTCATGCTGTGCAGGGCCCCACCACCCCTCTCGAATCAATGGCACGACCTGCAGGTCACGTGCTTCTGACAGGAGCTGGAGTTAGTCGTGATATGAACGAGGAAGACAGGGGAAGAGTCATGTCTTTCCTTAAGAAAGGAAAGAGAGGGGCTCAAAACGAAAAGAAAAGAAGATTAAAGAGAGAAAGGCAAATGAGGGAAAGCAGTTGCTCAGTCAGTTTTTTGAAAAGAAAGGTGAGCTCCAAATGCATCATCGAGCATTGACATTGTTTTAACATAAATATCTACTCCAGGTAGAATAGCATACATTTATGTTCGTACTCTATTTGAATAATATACAAATACTTTATAGTATCACACCCTACATAGCGAGCAAACAATATTTCTGGGTAAATAACGGAGTGAGAAGCAGATGGAGGCGGAGCTGGGAGCTCAACACACCTGTCTCCTCTTCTGCTGCAGTTCTCCCCAGAGTCAGAAGTTTACATGAAAACACTATATTTCCCTCCATTGTCAAAATCTAACACCCGAGAAAACACAGATCGTTAGCGCCTATTTTACCGCATTTTTATGCAAATGAGCTCGCACACGCTTTTACTTTTTATCATAAACTCCACTGCTCACCCTTGGTGGAGTTTATGATTATTAAGTGTCGGCCGTTTTACCTACCGCGGGAATATACAGCTATTATACTTGTTGCTGTATACATCCCCCCCAGCTCCAATAACAACAATAGGAGTGAGGCACTGAATAGTCTTTATAAGCACATCAGCAAGCAGCAGACAGCCCACCCAGATGCTTTTCTGATCGTAGCTGGTGATTTCAACCATGCAGACTAAAAATTAGACCTTTCCTATCAGAGCACTCCACGCAAATTCTAGTCCAGGCTCTTGTCTTGTCCAAACTGGACTATTGCAATGCTCTACTGGCTGGACTCCCCGCCTGCACAACCAAACCTCTGCAGCTGATCCAGAATGCAGCGGCAAGAGTGGTCTTTAATGAACCGAAGAGAGCGCACGTATCTCCTCTATTCATTAGGTTACACTGGCTCCCGGTTGACGCCCGCATCAAGTTAAAAGCTATGCTCTTGGCCTACAAGACCACCTCTGGTTCTGCACCCCCATATCTCCACTCACTAATACAGACCTACGTTCCTACCAGATCCCTGCGCTCTGCAAATGAACAACGTCTGGTGGTACCGTCCCAAAAAGGTACAAAATCACTCTCACGTACCTTCTCTGGATCTGTTCCACATTGGTGGAATGATCTACCTGCTGCTACAAGATCAGCAGATTCTGTAGCCATCTTTAAAAAACACCTGAAAACACATCTCTTCCGTCAACACCTGACTGACAAACACTGAATCCTACTTCCTTTCTATCGATTCCTTTCTATAAAAAAAAAAAAAAAAACTCTTATCCTTAGCATTGTATACTGCGCTGGGTTTAAAATGACTAGTTTTTTGTGCACTTATGCTTTTTGTACCTTGTGTTGTTAAAATTGCTTCCATTGTTATCCTCACTTGTAAGTCGCTTTGGATAAAAGCGTCTGCTAAATGACTAAATGTAAATGTAAATGTAAAGAGTGTGCTTCCAAAAATTCATCAACACATTCACTTCCTAACACGTGGAAAAAACACTCTGGACCTTGTATACTCCACACAGAGAGGAGCTTACAAAGCCCTCCCCCTCCCTCACCTTGGTGCTTCAGATCATATCACTGTTATGCTAATGCCAGCACTCAGACCACTTGTGAAAGTCACCAAAACAGTCCAGAAGCAGATTCAAGTCTGACCTGAAGGGTCATTAGAGGCACTTCAAGACTGCTTCGACACCACTGACTGGGACATGTTTAAACAGGCTGCAACCTACCATAACAACACAGACCTCCAGGAGTACTCAGAGACTGTCACTTCATACATCACCAAGTGCATTGAGGATGTAACAGTCACAAAGTCCATCACCATCTGGCCCAACCAAAAACCGTGGCTGACAGGGAATGTCTATAGACTTCTGAGGACGCGTAATGCTGCCTTCAGAGCTGGTGATGAGATGGGCCTGAGGACAGCAAGGGCCAACCTGTCACGTGGCATTAGGAAGGCTAAGAGACAGTATTCCAGGAGGATAGCCCATCGGTTCAGCGACAGCAGAAACACAAGGAGCCTGTGGCAGGGGATTCAGTCCCTCACAGACTACAAACCCCCTCTGACGTGTGACAGCTCCACCCCCCTGCTGAATGAGCTGAACACTTTCTTTGCTCGCTTTGAGGCACACAACAGCACCACTGCACAGAAGTTATCACCTCCTACTGATGACCAGATGGTGACACTGCCCAGGGACAGCGTGAGAAGAGCCCTCAGCAGGGTCAACGCACACAAAGCTCCAGGTCCTGACAACATTCCTGGACGTGTATTGAGAAACAGTGCTGAGGAACTCACTGATGTCTTCACAGACATCTTCAACATCTCATTGAGACAAGCTGTTGTCCCCACATGCTTCAAAGTAACCACTATCATTCCAGTCCCTAAGAAATCATCTCCATCCTGTTTCAACGACTACCGCCCAGTCGCACTTACTCCCATCCTTATGAAGTGCTTTGAGCGGCTAGTCATGCACCACATTAAGTCTGTTCTCCCCCCCTCCCTGGACCCCTACCAATTTGCATATCGGTCAAAACGCTCGACCAATGACGCCATCGCCACTACTGTCCATTCTGCACTCACTCACCTGGAAAATAAGGACACTTATGTGAGAATGCTGTTCTTAGACTTTAGTTCAGCATTTAATACAATCATTCCTTTACAGCTCACTCATAAACTGTCACACCTGGGACTCAGCACATCGCTGTGTAACTGGCTGCTGGACTTCCTGACGGGAAGACCTCAGGCAGTTCGGGTCGGCAGTAACATATCCAGCTCCATCATTATGAACACTGAACCCTCTCAGGGATGTGTGCTGAGCCCCCTCCTCTTCACTCTGCTAATATATGACTGTACACCCATACACACCAGTAATCAAATCATCAAGTTTGCGGATGACACAACTGTAGTTGGTCTCATCAGCAACAATGATGAGACAAACTTCAGGAGCGAGGTGTGCCGCCTGACCAGGTGGTGCGGTGACAACAATCTCTCTCTGAACGTGGAGAAGACGAAGGAGATTGTTGTCGACTTTAGGAGAATGCACACCCATGCTCCTCTGACCATCAATGGTGTGACCGTGGAAAGGGTGAGGAGCACCAAATTTCTGGGGGTGCATATCACGGAAGACCTCTCCTGGACCGCCAACACCACAGCACTGACCAAGAAATCACAGCAGCGACTCTACTTCCTCCGTAAGCTGAGAAGAGCCGGTACCCCAGCCCCCATCATGTGCACCTTCTACAGGGGCACCATTGAGAGCATTCTGACCAGCTGCATCACTGTGTGGTATGGCGCCTGCAACGCATCCTACCGGAAAGCGCTTCAACGCATAGTGAGAGCAGCTGAGAAGATCGTTGGTGTCTCTCTTCCTCCCCTCCAGGACATTTACAACACCCGCCTCACCCGAAAAGCCCTCGTCATTGCGAGTGACCCCACCCACCCATCGCACAGCCTTTTCAGTCTGCTGCCGTCAGGGAAGAGACTACGCAGTCTCCAGGCAAGGACCAATAGACTGAAGGACAGCTTCATACCCCAAGCTGTCAGGGCATTGAACTCCCTCTCCCCTTTTTTCCCCCACGCACCTGATCTCTGGATCACCCTCCCTCATTAGTTCTCCTCCATTTTTATCTACCTCATTATATTGTTTCTCTTGCATTCACTCCTATAATTTATAACTGCACTGACCTAATCCGAAATTGCATTATTATTAGGCCCGAGCCGGTGATGACCGGGAGGGCCTATTGTTTTTGCTCGGATTTTTTTTTTTTTTTTTTTTTTTGTTCTCTTTCTTTTTCTGCAAAATGATCCTAAATTTGACCCAGTGAACATGCACGAAAAGTCATTTTTATTGGTCCCGGACTTCAAGCTCGGCGAAAAATTTATGTATTTGAAGTCCCCGAAAAAAAAATCCAAAAAATGACTCAGTGGCGACCCCTAGAAAAGTCAAAATACATTGGGCCTATGGAAAGTGAAAGTAACTTTTTTCCAATGTAGAAAAATGAAACTTGGGTCATCCATAGGACATCTCAGGACAAACAGAAAAGTCAATGACAGCAACACCCTAAACTTAACAGGAAGTCCGCCATGTGGGGTGAAACGCGCGGCCACTAAAATCGTGACCCTTGCGAAAAAAGATGCAAATCATTGTGTTTTAATCTAAATGGCCCCAAATTTGGTGAGTTTAATCTAGACACGTGTGCCAACCAAAGTTGTGACTTTGTTGTTGATATCTTATCGGGTATGGGTGTGGCAAGCCTGTAACGAGGTGGCCATTTTTGTGAAAATTAAATGTCTCTTAACTCTCAAACGCCTTATCGGATCGAGTTGGACCCAAAAAGGCGTTTGTGCACATTTATGACCTGAACACAAAAATATGTAAATAAAAGGGTTATCTTTAGAAATGGCTCTCCAGCGCCCCTACAAACTTATAATGGGACCCAAGAATTTAGTTTGTCATAGAGACATGAAATTTGGTACACACATCTCTTATGTCATGACGAGCATAAAAGCCAATGACAACCACCCCCTATCTATAAATGTGTTGCCATAGCAACGTCCCAAATATTTGGAAAAAGTCAATGGGAAGTGAAAATTTTAGTTTGTCGTAGGCAAATGAAACTTGGTACACACATCCAGCATGGGCTTATGAACAAAAAAGCCAATGGGGACCACACCCTATCACACACGGGAAGGCGGCCATTTTGAATTGAAAATGTGAACCGACTTAAAATACACCTCTTTTTTAAAAGAACACAGAGAATAGCTGCTTCATTCCACAGACACCAAACTTGGGCAAAATGAGCTAAACACATGTATGTAAAATAGACAGGTGTTTTTCTTGACGTTTTTGCTCGAGTTATATTTTTTTTTATGATAATTTGGTATATTTTTTTTAGTATAATTTTTCTGCAAAATGATCCTCAATTTGACCCAGTAAACCAACAACTAAAAGTCATTTTTATTGGTCCCAGACTTCAAGCCCAGCGAAAAATTTATGTATTTGAAGTCCCGAAAAGAATATAAAAATGACTCAGTGGCGACCCCTAGAAAAGTCAAAATACATTGGGCCTATGGAAAGTGAAAGTAAATTTTTCCAATGTAGAAATACAAAACTTGGTACCACCCATAGAACACCTCAGGGCAAACAGAAAAGTTTATTACAGCCATACCGTAAACTCAACAGAAAATCTACTATGTTGGGTGGAATGCGTGACCACCTAAATTGCACCCCTTGTGTCTAAAGGCTTTTCATCTAAACAGCTCCAAATTTGGTGAGTATCATCTAGACACGTGTGCAAAAAAAGTTATCAATTTGTTTTTGATACATTTGTGGCTGTGGTCGTAATGAGTCTTTGAAGAGGCAACCTTTGGGAAATAAATGCCATTTCCCAATTGCCAGGATCCTTCCTTTAGAGGAGGCCCCTCCAGAGCCACGGCTAGAGTCTTAGAAAACTCCTCAGAATCCTTTGGAACTTGTAACCTTGTACTTTTAGACAAGTTATATTTACATTTTGCCTTTTAAACAGGGGGGTGCAGCGATTCCTGAGTCATCTCAAATCTCCAGCCAGTACTTTGTTTTTCTCGCCTTAGCCCAAGCATAATCTATTATTTTCAAAGGTTCAGACAGCTCCCAGGAAAACCAGGGATTGTGGAGACCTTTAACTCTAAATTACAAGGTGGTGTAGCAGGCCCCAGCAGTAGCACAGGCCCGGTTATTTGACATTACCGTGAAGTTTACGCTTTAAAGCACGAAATGCAATCCTCCGAGTGCATGTGTCCCTGCGGTCTCAAGGGAGGCGAGGGCCTTTATCGCCGCTTGCGGCTTTAATTATTATTACTATTGTTTGCACTATTTGTCATCGCACTTTATCTCATATTTCACATCTGTTGTTGTTACTGTTAACTTGTTGTTGTTGTTACTTGTAGGCACCTAGGGTTAGAGAGTCACAGAATTTCAAATCTCTGTATGTACTGTATATATAGTAGAATTGACAATAAAGCTGACTTTGACTTTGACTTACATTAAGTATAGGATTGTTCTCATTTTAATGCACATCTTAATGATTGAAAATGACTTATTTTAAAATGTAATTCAAAGACTAAATGTCTAGTTTGGCGGTTAGTGTACCCTGTGATTCTATAGTCTGCATTTATTTTAAATAAAGGATATTTTAGCAACCATTTGAAGCCATATATTTCAGTTTCAGACCCTGCAGCAGCAGGCCCCTCATCATGGCCAGGGGAAAACAGTGACAGTGAGGTGGATGTAATTGTGAGACAAGGTGATAGAGTTGTGACGTTCGCGAACGAACCGATTCTTTTGAACGGCTCACAAACATGAACGATGGGAGCCGAGTCGCGGCTGGAGGGGAGCCGTTCTTTCTGTCGTTCTTTTTTCCTATGCGTGTCTCACACAGATGCACACAAATGAGCTCCTCCGCGAGACAGAACAGTTATAGGGGGAGGGGCGCACCCAGCGCAGGCCGACCCTTTACTGCGTGATGATATTAGTTATTAGTTGTGCATGCATCCTTCACGTGAGTACTCCAGTGGAAAAAAAACCCTGCGTGCCTCTGTCATTGGGTAGGACATTAAAAATGTTCTTTTGTGATACTGTTCTTGTATAGAAAATTTTCACTAAAAGCTGTTTTGCACAGACATTCATTGCACTTTGTTATTGTTCATTGACTTGAAGGGGCTGATGTCCTATTTGCAAAGTTTACAGTAGTAATAGTATGTACACATGGTACATACACAGTATGTACACACAATAGTATGTAGACATTTCCATTTTATTTATTCTAATTTTATCTACTTTAAATATTTTTGTTTTCTATCAAAATGTTCTTGTGTGATAATGTTCTTGTGTGGAAGTGTTTGTAGTAAAAGCTGTTTTGCACAGAAATTCATTGCAGCCAGCTTTGTTTTTGATGTTTATTTGTGAGTAGGTATTGTATGAATAACACAAGTCAACACACACACACACACACACACACACACACACACACACACACACACACACACACACACACACACACACACACACACACACACACACACACACACACACACACACACACACACACACACACACACTTTGTACTAAATGTAAATCCAAAATAGTGATGTCGCTGTCTAAGCAGAGGGATTTGTGCAACCCTATGGAATATAGTCCACACATGACAAATGAGGTAATAATCAATATTTCAGAATAATTCAAACTCAGATATTGGTGTGTGATATCTGAGATTTAATTATTTGACTACAAATTTCACCTCATCATTCCTCCCAGTGATTATTTCCAGGATAAAATGAGATGCCCCCAAGCTGGCTTCTTAAAACTGACTAAATATTTAAAAAGAGCCAAAGAGCCGTTCTTTTGAAAGGAACGGATCGCGAAGATCCGGATCCCCTCAAAGAGCCATAAATCCCATCACTACAAGGTGAGCTTTTAGCAGAATTGCCTGTTTTAACACTTAGTAATTAGTAATTAAGTGTTAAGAAGAAATAAGCTAAATGGGTACATTGTTATTGTACACATTTAAACTTTAAAGGGATAGTTCACCCAAAAATGAAAATTCTGTCATCATTTACTCTCCCTCAAGTTGTTCCAAACCAGTATGACTTTCTTTCTTCTGCTAAACACAAAATAAGATATTTTAAAGAAGGTTGGTAGTTAAACAGTTGCTGGTCCCCATTGACTTCCATTTTTTTTTTTCTAAAATAAAAATATATTAGTGTGGCTTATTTTGATTACATTTTAAGTGTTTTTATGATGACAAAGCAATACCCCACACATTGGTATCACTATGGTATTTGGTACGGGGGCCCAGCAAGATGGTTTGTACCCAGGGCCCAAAATTTGGTGCTACGCCGCTGCCTGCTACACCACCTTGTAATTTAGAGTTAAAGGTCTCCACAATCCCTGGTTTTCCTGGGAGCTGTCTGAACCTTTGAAAATAATAGATTATGCTTGGGCTAAGGCGAGAAAAACAAAGTACTGTTTTTTAAAAGAGAGGTGTATGTGTAATTCACATATTCAATTCAAAATGGCCGCCTTCCCGTGTGTGATAGGGTGTGGTCACCATTGTTTTTTTTTTGTTCATAAGCCTATACTGGATGTGGGTTCCAAGTTTCATTTGCCTACGACAAACTAAAATTTTCACTTCCAATTGACCTTTTCCACATATTTGGGGCGTTGTTTTGGCAACACATTTATAGATAGGGGGTGGTTGTCATTGGCTTTTATGCTCGTCATGACATAGGAGATGTGTGTACCAAATTTCATGTCTCTATGACAAACTAAATTCTTGGGTCCCATTATAAGTTTGTAGGGGGCGCTGGAGAGCCATTTCTAAAGATAACCCTTTTATTTACATATCTTTGTGTTCAGGTCATGAATGTGCACAAACGCCTTTTTGGGTCCAACTCGATCCGAGAAGGCGTTTGAGAGTTAAGAGACATTTTATTTTCACAAAAATGGCCACCTCGTTACAGGCTTGCTACACCCATACCCGATAAGATATCATAAACAAAGTCACAACTTTGGTTGGCACACGTGTCTAGATGATACTCACCAAATTTGGGGCCTTTTAGATAAAAACACGATGAGTTGAATCATTTTGCGCAAGGAGTGCAATTTAGGTGGCCGCGCGTTCAACCCCACATGGCGGACCTCCTGTTGAGTTTAGGGTGTGGCTGTCATTGACTTTTCTGTTTGCCCTGAGATGTCCTATGGATGTACCAAGTTTCATTTTTCTACGTTGGAAAAATATTACTTTCACTTTCCATAGGCCCAATGTATTTTGACTTTTCCAGGGGTCGCCACTGAGTCATTTTTTGTATTTTTTCTTGCGGACTTCATTTCAATACATTTTTTGCCGGGCTTGAATTTTGGGCAAAGTTTCCTTGCATGTTCAGTGCACTCAAAGAGCAGAAGAAGAAGAAGAAAAACGGACGCTATCAGATATAATAGACCCTTCCGGTTATCACTGGCTCGGGTCTAATTATAAGTGCAAACAATTAGTACTAAAAAAAAGTGCAATACACAGGTGCTCTGTCGGTGTGCCCCTGCACAGTGGAGTCGCGTGCAGGTAGAGTAGATGGTCTTTACTCTCTTAGGTCTTCACGCAATGACGGCTGCCGCGACCGCTGCCGCAGTGGTTACTACCCGTCTATTCAAGTAATTGAATTCAGGAGGTCACGCCTCCAGACGGCCACAACAACTCAAACGAAACCAGCCCGCTAGCAGGTGAGAATAGACGCCGGTGCACCACGTGACAGGGTCGTGGTAAAGCACTGCACGGTTTCTCAGTAATAACACGGCACTAAGCTCAAAGAGACAAGAATTACATACACTCACACAGTTCTGTAGGCTTCTGCTGCTAAGTTGCTTCTCCTACTGACTTCATACTATATACAAATCGGTGATATTGGAGTTATACAAGATGGGACTAAGACCATCGCTGTTGTACCCGCATCCGCATCACCAAAACAGATGGTACCCGCTCCATGTTCGGCTCTGTGGCTGAGGCTGAAAAGTTTGTGAAGGACTTCAAGACGGACTGAACAGAACAAACTGTTTGTTTTTTTTGCAGTGGGTGAAGTATGGGACGTTTTTTAACTGTAAGAATTTTTAACAGTAGTGTATCGTTTACTATGCTAACCGTTATGCTAAGGTTTCTTTGTGTGGTAGGTTTCTTCTCCTTTTATTTTAATCTTTTTATTATGGGGTTTTGTGGTGTTTAGTTAGAATTAGTTTATGGAAGTTTTACAGTTGGATAGGGTAGGTGTGCTGTTTGTTCTGGCAGCTGGTGTCACCTGGGGGTTCAGGGATTTTTTGGGAGGGTGTTTGTGCATCGTTGTGAATGTTAACAGACTAAAATTCTATTTTTCTGAACTTTATCTCAGGAATTTCAGCCAGGATATTATTAATACTACTATTTCTTTTCACTTACTTTATTTAATTATGTGTAATGCAAGTTAATAATGAAAGTTTTGCTTTTTTTTTTTAGAAATACATATTGCCTCTTTAATGGCTTGCTCACTTAATATTATCACCTGAAATGTTAAAGGCCTTAACCACCCAGTCAAAAGGAAGAAGGCTCTCACACACTTGAAAAATATAGGGGCAGGTATAGCATTTATTCAAGAAACGCATCTTAAAACCACGGATACTGCTCGTTTGAAATGTGGATGGGTGGGGCAGCTTTTCCACCCAACTTTTCAGGGTAAAGAGAGAGGTGCTGCAATTTTGATAAACAAAAGTGTTTCCTTTACTCATCATCAAGTTTGTCTGACCCCAATGGTAGATATGTCATAGTTACTGGTTCTCTTTATAATACTAATGTTATATTAGCAAATATATACACACTTTTTTGCACGGGTCCTCGGACGGATACCCTGTTTAAATTCACACATGCTCATCTTGGGAGGGGACTTTAATCTCTGTCTAGATCCCGATAGGTCATCTACTAGGCCGGGTTATACAGTATCTAAATCCACTTACTATTTAAAGTCATTCCTCTCCACTTATGGTATTTCAGATATTTGGCGTTTCTTGCACCCACAGGATAGACAATATTCTTTCTTCTCAAACGCCCATCAGTCTTATAGCAGAATCGATTTTTTTTACAGATATCAAACTGACCACTAATATTCAGTCATGCAATTATCAACCTATCGTGATATCTGACCATGCACCTCTCTTATTAAAACTAAGCATACCTGGTGTTTTCCCAGGCGGCTCTGGAGATTCAACTCTCTTCTTTTAAGTGATGACACCTTTACAAAATTTATCTCTGACCAAATTTCACTGTTCATAGAAATCAATTTGACACCAGATGTTTCTATTTCATCAGTCTGGGAAGCCCTTAAGGCTTATCTTAGAGGTCAGGTGATTTCCTTCATGGCTAAAAAAAAATGTGATTCTGTTTCTAAGCAAAAACAAATGGAAAGACAAATCACTGATCTGGATAATAGTAACTCTAAGAATCCCTCTCAAGATCTGTATAAAGAGCGTTTGAAGCTTGGCGCAGAATCTGACTTACTTACTTCACATTCTATAGAATATTTATTGATATTGAAAAAATCAAAGTAACATATACGAGCATGGAGACAAGGCAGGCGAGCTTTTGAAGGGTGCAAGGGCGAAGCAAACCATTAATGGTGTGACATTGGGAAATGATGAGATTGTTACTGACCAGCAGCAGATCAATGATGCTTTTCGGCACTATTACAAAGATTTGTATAGCTCTAATAATACCTGCAATTCTAATCTTCTTTCTGACTTCTTTAGAGGCCTGCATATACCAACTTTGTCTCTCAAGGAGGTCTCAGCCTTGGATGCACCTATACAGCAACAGGAGATATTGGCAACAATTAAATCTTTACAGTCTCGCAGGTCACCAGGCCCAGACGGTCTGCCGAATGAGTTTTATTCAACATTCTCTGACAAATTAACCCCCATCTTGGTCACATTGTACACAGACTCTCTTAACAGAGGGGCTCTTCCGGATAGTCTAAACCAGGCCTGCATTACATTTCTCCCAAAAAAGGATAAAAACCCCTTAGAATGTGGCTCTTACAGGCCAATTTCACTTTTGAATAGTGACTATAAAATTTTTACCAAAGTCTTGGCCTGTCGTTTAGAGAGAGTTCTGCCTAACATCGTATCTCGTGATCAAACAGGTTTTGTTAAAAATCAGCGCTCTTTTTATAGTATTTGTCGTTTACTTAACATCATGTACACTCCCAGTGTAACTGAGTCTGAATGCCTTCTCTCCATGGATGCAGAGAAGGCGTTCGATAGAGTGGAATGGGAATATCTTTTTGAGACTTTGCTTAGATTTGGGTTCAGCAGTTCTTTTTTATCCTGGGTGAGGCTTTTGTACGCATGCCCCTCAGCTATGATGTTCCCTGTCAAAAGCTACACTCGATGCTGCGCAGCATTACGCTATGGGGAACATTCTTTGTGTGACCGGTTGTGAAGCACGTGTGTCAAACACGCCAAGAATTGGCTTATAATACCTCTGTTGGTGACGCAGCTCATCAGTGGCAGCTGTGTGATTGCGCGCACCTGAACAGAGGGTATAATAACACATGACGCGGGAGCGTCCTCAGGTTTCTTTGTCTTCAGATCGCATTGTGTGAAGTGCTCGAGCAGCTCCTCAAACGCCGCGTCAGAGCGGGAAGGGCGCTCCGAGGCTGCGGCGCCCCCAGAAGCCTGGGATGAGGCTTCATTGACGTGCTCACGGGAAGCGCCGTAGCACGCCCGCCTTAGCACAGAGCCGGTGTCTGCCTCATCTGGTGAGAGCGCAAGGGACATAGGACTATCTGTTCCATGCGCCTCAGCCAGATCAACACGCGAACCCCACGACCGGAGTGGGGAGGCGACTCGCTCCTCTGCAAAGAAAGCGAGCCGGGCACGTAGGATCTTAGCAGGCAAAGGATCACAGTGCTCACACTCCCCATAAAGTCCGAGGGCCGCGTGTTCTTCCCCCATACACTCAAAACAAAATTCATGCTGATCATCGTCAGCAATGTGCCTCTGGCACACAGGAACACATTTCTTCCTGAACCCATCCATGATACTTTTGTATTTATTATTTACCATGAGGAGCTGGCACGCTCATGGAATAAGCCCTATTCGTCCCGTGTTTTTGTGCCTTCGACGTCGATTTATTCGACTATCGTGGGCGCACAGGTGCGGGGCTATGAGTCGATGCCCCAGGTGGAAGAGACGCTGGCTATCTCTCCCCGGGACATCGCCCTCCCTAAGAAAACCTACACTCCCCAACAAGCCATGCCGGTTCACGTCATCACTGGTGGGGAAGGCTTTCCAGGCGGCGGGTCAGGCTGGTGCAGCACTGCACACCATGGCGGTTTTGCAGGCATACCAGGCTGAGCTGCTCAAAGATTTGAGCACAGGGGGTACTGTGGACGAGGACGCGCTTTTCTGAGCTACGCCGCGCCACAGACCTCTCTCCGCGTGCAACTAAGCACACGGCCCGTGCTATTGGCCGCTCCATGTCTGCTTTGGTTGCGACGGAAAGACATCTGTGGCTTAACCTCACGGGCATCAAAGAGAAGGACCGCGCCTTCCTCCTGGATGCACCCATCTCGCCTTCCGGTCTTTTTGGCAACGCGTGGACTCGCCGCCACTAAGTTCCGCGAGGCTAAACGCCACGAGGAGGCGTTTGTGAGGTTCCTCCTCGCCGTGCTCAGCAGCCGGGACCGCCGCCACCCTGTCCCGCCAGGTCCAGCCCCTTCCAGAGAAAAGCGGGCTGCCCAGAAGGAGAGTGTGGTGAATCGTGCCCCCCCTCGTAAGGACTGGAGGGCGGATTCTCGCGCTGCTCAAAAGAGAACGGACCTGCGGAATGTTATCTCCGCCAAGAAGCAGAGGCCCTGAAATTGGCGCGCCCATGGCCGTGGGGGTGTGCTCCTACCGGGTGGGGCGCAACAAAATCCAAGAGAGTCTAAAGACTCCATGTCGACACCCTCAGGAGTCCGCTGTTTTTTTTTTTCTCCGCCGCCACTGGCGTTTCGGGGAGCAGCAGTCTCCAGCGCAATTGTAAGTGTCCGGCCGTCTCCTGCCTTGGTTCAGGACGGCGGGTGTCTTACATCCCCCCCAAAAACCGACGTGCCAAAACTACTGACCCTTTCGGAGAAACTGGCAGCATAGATGCTCCTGCCAAATATCTCCCCGTGGGTAATAAGGACTGTGGCCAAAGGCTACAGACTTCAGTTTGCCAATCGTCCTCCGCGTTTCAACGGTGTGGTCTCCACTTCCGTGAAACCGGAACGAGCCCATGTATTGACACAGGAACTGCAGGTTCTGCTGGACAAAGGGGCCATAGAACGTGTTTCCCCACCAGACAGACAATCCGGGTTTTACAGCCGGTATTTTCTAGTTCCAAAAAAAGATGGGGGGCTGCGCCCGATTTTAGACCTTCGCGGGTTAAACCGCTACCTCAAAGCATTAAAATTCAAAATGCTCACAATAAAATGATTGTGTCCCAGATCCGATTAGGCGACTGGTTTGTCACCATCGATCTAAAGGACGCAGATTTTCACATAGAAATCCTGCCACAGCACAGAAAGTTCCTGAGGTTCGCCGGGAGCGGCGTACCAGTATCGGGTTCTTCCGCTCGCCTGGCCTTGTCACACAGACATATACAAAATGCATGGATGCAGCCTTGGCTCCTTTGCAACTCCAGGGCATCCGCTTTTGAATTACATAGACGACTGGCTGATATTAGCTCAGTCTCAGGAGCTAGTGCTTCGACATCGGACGCCGCCCTAGCTCAAATCGACTCTCTAGGCTTGAGACTCAACGCCGAGAAGAGCGTTCTCTCAGCCGCCCAGAGGACAACATATCTAGGGGTTGTTTGGGACTCAACCGAGATGCAGGCACATCTGTCTCCTGCACGTGTCGGGTCCATTCTAACTACCCTGAAAGCTATCAGGTTAGGCCAGGAAGTGACTGTGCACTTCTTTCAAAGAATATTGGGTCTCATGGCATCTGCATCCATGGTAATTCCTTTGGGCCTTCTGCACATGAGACCGCTTTCAGCTGTGGCTCAGAGCCAGGGGTTTCATCCAAGGGCCAACCCCCTGAAGCAAATAAGGGTTATGCGCCGAGGGCTTTGTACCCTATCTATGTGGTTCAGACCCCAGTTTCTCACTTTGGGTCCCACCCTAGGTCCATGTTGTCGCCGCATGATGCTAACGACAGATGCATCCTCACGGGCTGGGGCGTCTTAGATGGCCGTCCAGCCAAAGGGATATGGAGAGGCCATCTTCTCGCATGGCACATCAATTGCCTCGAGATGAAGGCTGTATTTCTGGCCCTGAAATACTTCCTCCAGCAGCTACCATGTCCTAGTACAAGTAGACAGCACAGCGGTGGTCTCTTACATAAATCGTCAGGGCGGATCATGCCTGGCCGCTTGAACAAGCTAGCGCAGCATGTGCTGCTTTGGGCTCAGGACAAGTTCCTGTCCCTCAGGGCGATTTATATCCCCGGGCGCATGAACGTGGGAGCAGATTTATTGTCCAGACAGGCTGTGACACATGGGGAGTGGAAACTAATCCTAGCACACTCAGGGTTTTCGTGGCCGCCATTTCGGCTTGCCACGCCCTGATTGACGGGGTCTCGATAGGGAGACATCCTCTAGTTGCCCGCTTCATTCGAGGTGCCAAGCGGTTGAGACCTCAAACTAGAGCAAGAGTTCCTTCCTGGGACCTAGCTATAGTGCTGGAGGGCTTAGCAAGCACTCCTTTTGAACCACTGGAGTCAGCGTCTGTCAAGTTTCTGACTCTAAAGATGGTTCTTCTGGCGGCCATTACCACTCTCAAGAGGGTTGGAGATTTGCAGGCTCTGTCAGTTTCGCCCTCCTGCCTAGACTTTGCTCCTGGGCTGGTCAAAGCCATTTTGCATCCTCACCCTAACTATCTTCCAAAAGTTCCATTCTCGACCTTAAATCCGGTCATTCTTGAAGCCTTCTGTCCTCCGCCATTTACAACACCGGAGCAGGAGAGACTTCACTTACTGTGTCCAGTACGTGCCCTCCAGACTTATGTCCACCGCACTAGCCAGTGGCGTAAGTCCGAACAGCTGTTTATATGCTACAGGGGCTGCAAGCTGGGGGTTGCAGCTACCAGACTGTTAGGATTCATGTTATTTAGTCTGTTTCGTTTGATGTTATGGTTCTTTTTAGTATATTGTGGTTTCTTTATTGTCTGATTTTCAGTTTGGTTGTGTATTTGATTTTGTTTAGCTTGTATTAGAGTTGGGTTTTATTTTGATATGTCTGACTCCTGTCTGTGTTTTATGATTTACTTCCTGCCTGTTGTCTTCCCCTTCTGTGTGTGATTGCCTGCTCCGCCCTGATGTGTTGCACCTGTTCCTTGTTGTCTTTGTCTATTTATACCTGTTTGTTCCACTGCTCTTTGCCAGGTCATGCCGTGTCTTTTACCGTGAGTCTGTTTTGTGTTTCTTTGTGTCTGATCTACGTAGTCCTTGTTTTCTGTGGAGGTTCTATTATTTTTTCCTAGTCTGTTTTTGTTCTGAGATTGTATTCCTGGATTATTTCTGCTCGGACCCTAGCCTTGGTTTTTCCCTGTTCCTTGGATTTTGTTTTGTACTGTTGGACCATTAAACTTTATTTTAACTCTTTGCCTGTGTCTGGGGTTTTGCGTTGGAGTCTTCCTGTTCCTGGGCCATTGGCCATAACAGTACGACCTGGCCAAGACTGAGACTCCGCAACCCATGGCAATATGTTAACCTTCAAGTCTGCTTGTGTTTTGAACCTTCGTGTCTCCTGAGCCTTCGTGTCTCCTGAGCCTTCGTGTCTCCTGAGCCTTCGTGTCTCCTGAGCCTTCGTTTCTCCTGAGCCTCCGTGCCTCCTGGGCCTCCGAGCCTCCGTGCCTCCGTGCCTCCTGGGCCTCCGTGCCTCCGTGCCTCCTGAGTCTTGGCGCCTACCTGGGCCACCTTGAGAGACTCTCAGCGCCTACCTGGGCCACTTTTAGAGACTTCTCAGCGCCTACCTGGGCCACCTAAGACACTTCTCAGCACCTACCTGAGCTACCTAGACGTCACGGAGACTCTGCGCTCTACGCCGGGATTCCCTCTACGCCGGGATTCCCTCTACGCCTGGATTCCCTCTACGCCTGGTTTTCCTCTACGCCTCCGCCCGGACCCTCGTGTGCCTCCGCCCGGACCCTCGTGTGCCTCCGCCCGGACCCTCGTGTGCTTCCGCCCGGACCCTCGTGTGCCTCCGCCCGGACCCAGCATCTCCGTGTGGCCAGCCCCAGCATCTCCGTGTGGCCAGCCCCAGCATCTCCGTGTGGCCAGCCCCAGCATCTCTGCCTGTTCCTGTGGGGCCATCCCTAGCATATGCGGCTCTTCCCGTGTGGCCATCCCCAGCTTCCCTGTTCTGGTCAGTTCGAGCTTATCTGTCTGGTACTTCCCCGGCTCAGATTTTTTCATTTTTTCTTAGTTCCCTTTCCAGTGTCAGCCCTGTCCAGTTCCCGTTCCTTTTGTCATTTTTTTTCCTCACCTCGTTCCTTTTGTCATTTTTTCCATCGCCTCGTTCCTTTGTCATTTTTTCCATTGCCCGGTCTTGAGATTGTTTTTATGCCCGGTCCCGAGATTGTTTTTTGTTTTGTCTATCCTGAGTTTTTTGTTTCCCTGCCAGGTCCTGAGTTTTTTGTTTCCCTGCCAGGTTCTGAGTTTTTTGTTTTCCCTGCCTGGTCTTGAGTTTTTTGTTTCCCTGCCTGGTCCTGAGTTTTTTTGTTTCCCTGCCTGGTCCTGAGTTTTTTGTTTCCCTGCCTGGTCATTAGAGTTTTTTGTTTACCTGCCTGGTCCTGAGTTTTTTGTTTCCCTGCCTGGTCCTGAGTTTTTTGTTTCCCTGCCTGGTCCTGAGTTTTTGTTTCCCTGCCTGGTCCTGAGTTTTTTGTTTCCCTGCCTGGTCCTGAGTTTTTTGTTTCCCTGCCTGGTCATTAGAGTTTTTTGTTTCCCTGCCTGGTCCTGAGTTTTTTGTTTCCCTGCCTGGTCATTAGAGTTTTTTGTTTCCCTGCCTGGTCCTGAGTTTTTTGTTTCCCTGCCTGGTCCTGAGTTTTTGTTTCCCTGCCTGGTCCTGAGTTTTTTGTTTCCCTGCCTGGTCCTGAGTTTTTTGTTTCCCTGCCTGGTCCTGAGTTTTTTGTTTCCCTGCCTGGTCCTGAGTTTTTTGTTTCCCTGTCTGGTCCTGAGTTTTTTGTTTCCCTGTCAGGTCCTGAGTTTTTTGTTTCCCTGCCAGGTCCTGAGTTTTTTGTGTCCCTGCCAGGTCCTGAGTTTTTTGTGTCCCTGCCTGGTCTTGAGTTTTTTGTGTCCCTGCCTGGTCTTGAGTTTTTTGTGTCCCTGCCTGGTCTTGAGTTTTTTGTTTTCCCTGCCTGGTCCTGAGTTTTTTTTGTTTCCCTGTCTGGTCCTGAGTTTTTTTTGTTTCCCTGTCTGGTCCTGAGTTTTTTTTGTTTCCCTGCCTGGTCCTGAGAGTTTTTTGTTTCCCTCGCCTGGTCCTGAGAGTTTTTTGTTTCCCTCGCCTGGTCCTGAGAGTTTTTGTTCCCCTCGCCTGGTCCTGAGAGTTTTTTGTTCCCCTCGCCTGGTCCTGAGAGTTTTTTGTTCCCCTCGCCTGGTCCTGAGAGTTTTTTGTTTCCCTCGCCTGGTCCTGAGAGTTTTTTGTTTTCCTGCCTGGTCTTGAGAGTTTTTTGTTTCCATGCCTGATTCTGCCCTGCCTGAGTCTTGAGTCCAGTTCCTGCCTGATCCTGAGTCCTGAGTCCAGTTCCTGCCTGATCCTGAGTACTGAGTCCAGTTCCTGCCTGATCCTGAGTCCAGTTCCTGCCTGATCCTGAGTCCAGTTCCTGCCTGAGTCCTGAATCCAGTTCCTGCCTGATCCTTAGTCCTGCCCCTGCCTGTTCCTGAGCCCTGAGTCCTGCTCCTGCCTGTTCCTGAGTCCTGCCCCCCTGCCTGATCCTGAGTCCTGCCCCGTCTGAGAACGCCATGTCTATGTATCCTGGGTACCCCATGTCTGAGTCTGTCTGTCCCGGCACACCTGTTTCCCCCCTAGTGCCTGTCCCAGCACCACCTCCCTTCTCGAGCGCCTCGTCCGGCCGACCAGTTCCGAGGGCGGACCCGGCGCCTCTGTTTTCCCGAGCGCCATCCGGCCGACCAGTTCCGAGGCGGATCCGTCTCAATTGTTATTCCTCGAGCGCCCCGTCCGGCCGACCAGTTTCATGGGCCGGATCCGACGCCTCTGTTTCTTCCCGTGCGCCCGTCCGACCGACCAGTTCCGAGGGCGGACCCGGCGCCTTTGTGTCTTTTGAGCCCGTTCCTATTATGTGTCCTGTGCCAGTGTCTTATTGTCTTGTTTCCCTCCTTCCGGACCCCCTCCTCCCACCCAGGTTATGTCTATGGTTTGTTTTTGTTAGGGGATTGTAGGCCGCCCAGTGTTCGGCCTTTAGGGGGGGGGTACTGTTAGGATTCATGTTATTTAGTCTGTTTCGTTTGATGTTATGGTTCTTTTTAGTATATTGTGGTTTCTTTATTGTCTGATTTTCAGTTTGGTTGTGTATTTGATTTTGTTTAGCTTGTATTAGAGTTGGGTTTTATTTTGATATGTCTGACTCCTGTCTGTGTTTTATGATTTACTTCCTGCCTGTTGTCTTCCCCTTCTGTGTGTGATTGCCTGCTCCGCCCTGATGTGTTGCACCTGTTCCTTGTTGTCTTTGTCTATTTATACCTGTTTGTTCCACTGCTCTTTGCCAGGTCGTCGTGTCTTTTACCGTGAGTCTGTTTTGTGTTTCTTTGTGTCTGATCTACGTAGTCCTTGTTTTCTGTGGAGGTTCTATTATTTTTTCCTAGTCTGTTTTTGTTCTGAGATTGTATTCCTGGATTATTTCTGCTCGGACCCTAGCCTTGGTTTTTCCCTGTTCCTTGGATTTTGTTTTGTACTGTTGGACCATTAAACTTTATTTTAACTCTTTGCCTGTGTCTGGGGTTTTGCGTTGGAGTCTTCCTGTTCCTGGGCCATTGGCCATAACACAGACAAACTATATCACGTTGGGTGAGGGATGCCATTGCCCTGGCCTATGACGTGCGCGGTCAAACTTCGCCCATAGGTGTGAGGGCTCATTCTACTAGAGGGGTTGCAGCTTCAACAGCTCTAGCAAAAGGTGCCCCGCTGCAGCAAGTTTGTGATGCGGCAGGCTGGTCCTCCCCACACACATTCATCAGATTCTATAGCTTGGATGTTCATGCTACTGTGGGCTCACATGTCCTTGGGTCATCATCCCAAAATTGTGTTTGAGACCTCTTTTGTGTTTGTGCACACTTCACAACCCGAGGGGTCCAGACACTTACAGTGCGGCGGCGTTGGTATTCTCGTTCCCCATAGCGTAATGCTACGCAGCATCGAGTGTAGCTTTTGACAGGGAACGTCTCGGGTTACTTGACTGTAACCCTGTTCCCTTAAAAAGCGGGAACGAGATGCTGCGCTGCAATGCCGCACTGGGCGTGTCCGGGCGCTCTTCAGACAAAGAAACCTGAGGACGCTCCCACGTCATGTGTTCTTATACCCTCTGTTCAGGTGCGCGCAATCACACAGCTGCCGCTGATGAGCTGCGTCACCAACAGAGGTATTATAAGCCAATTCTTGGCGTGTTTGACACACGTGCTTCACAACCGGTCACACAAAGAATGTTCCCCATAGCGTAATGCTACGCAGCATCTCGTTCCCGCTTTTTAAGGGAACAGGGTTACAGTCAAGTAACCCGAGACGCTCACTAACAACAGTTATTCAAAACCGTTTAGGGTTGTCCGTCAGGGTTGTCCTCTCAGTCCCATCCTTTTTGTGTTGGCAATTGAGCCATTAGCCATTAGCCATAAGAAGTAATCAGCCCATTCACGCCATCATTAGGTGGGGCACTGAACACAAATTGTCTCTTTATGCCGATGATCTCCTGCTGTTTGTCTCTAGGGCTGAAACGACCAGTCCTCATATTATGGATCTTCTGAGTAATTTTGGGAAGGTGTCAGGTTATAAACTAAATGTTCATAAGAGTGAATTATTCCCACTTAATCTAGCGGACTCTGTTTTAACCAAAATTATCGTACCTTTTAAGATTACTAAGCATAGTTTTGTTTATCTTGGTATTACCGTTACAAAGAAAATTTCTAACCTTTTCAAAGAAAATTTCACTAAACTGCAATTGAAAATTCAACAGGAATTGTCTAAATGGTCACCCCTCTTCCTCTCACTAGTGGGGAGAGTGAATGTGATTAAAATGTCTATACTACCCAGATACTTGTATCTATTTCAGAGTCTTCCTGTGTACATCCCAATGTTTATTTTAAAAAACTTGATTCTGTAATTTCATCATTTATGGGTTTCATCATTTCATGGGTGGCAGCGGCAGGGATTGAATCTTTTTAACGACTTATTTCTGGACAACAAATTTGCATCCTTTCAGCAGTTGTCTGATAAATATAATCTACCAGCTTCTAATTTTTTTTAGATATTTACAGGTCCGTCACTTTATCTCAGGTTCCATCCCCAGGTTCCCTGACAAACCCCGTAACAACATGATGGATGATGTGATGATCTTTAACCCAACAAAAAAAAAAAAGTCTATTTCCACAATCCTCGGTTTGATTTTACGTTTAGACTCCCCATCTATTTTTGCGAAAAAGAAGTCCTGGGAGCAAGATCTACAAATTAGCATCAATAAATCAGATTGGGACGACGTTTTGAGGAAGATTCATTCATCCTCAATGTGTGTGAAACATTGCCTTATTCAGTTTAAAGTGGTTCATCGGGTACATCATAAATCAAAACTAGCTAAGATTTATCCTCAACTTGACCCTACCTTTGATCGGTGTAAGACAGCAGAGGCCACTCTAACACACATGTTCTGGCTCTGTCCTAAACTACAACAATTTTGGGGCAGTATATGTGAAGCACTGACTTGTGTACTTGGAGTCAAAATAACACTGAACCCATTATTATTTCTTTTCGGGGTCAATACTGAGGGTTTAGCATTGCCCGCTGGGGGTCAGAGGCTCATTGTTTTTTCAACTCTGCTGGCTCGACGCTTGATCCTTCTGAAATGGATCAAGCATCCCCACGGTGTCACATTGGATCAAAGATGTGCTCTTCCATCTAAAATTGGAGAGGATTAGGTTTGTCTTAAAGGGTTCAGAAAAGAAATGTAATCAGATTTGGAGACCCTTCTTGGATTTTTTTGATAAACCATCTACAAAGGTGCAAGAGTCTGTTCTTTCTGTTTATTTGTAATTTTGTGCGAGTGTGATTGACAACGGGCACAGGGGACTGTATTTTTGTGGGAGGGTTTCTATTTTTATTTTTTTGTTTTCTGTTGAGTATTGTTTTATTATACTCTTTTGTTTTTGTAATTTAAAAAACTCTAAAACTCAGTGGTAGTGCGGTCGTCCTTCAACCAAAAGGTAGGCGGTTTGATTCTTGCTCTCTCCACAGTTCATACCAGGGCCGGATTGGGACTCATTTTCAGCCCTGGAGTTTCATGCCTTAGACCGGCCCACTTTAGTTCCCGACTGACTATATTAAAATAATAAAATGAAAACCTAAGAATATAAGTCTGCAATAGGCACATTGTTTTCTACAGTATTTTTGTCTTGTTTCCAGTCCAATGGGGTAAGAAAAATAATTGTTTTAGTTTTAGCTTTTAAGCAACAACAAAAAATCACTTAATTTTTAGTTGGTTTTTTTTTTTCTCCAGAAAACAAGACATAATTTCTCATGCCATTTCACTTGTAAATGTATCTTGAATTAAGAATATTTAGATATTTGAACTGGAAACAAGTAAGAAAATGATTTTCATTGAGCAGGGCTCTTCATTACTATTATTTCTTCTGAATGACAACCCTACCTGCCCATTCTGGTGTGTTGGGCTCATGACTGGTGCTTGGGGACGTTTCTGGGCCTCGCTCTTCACTGTTGGCAGCAAATGGTACTAGAGGCGGCTGCTGCTGAAGAGCTACAAGAAAAACTTCGATACATGAACGGTGGTTTACATACAACGTTGTTTTGCACGGTCGCTAGCATCTTGCACTGCTCTTAACTACCTTAACGTTAGCTTACTTACCCGCCTCATCGTCTCCGTTTGTTTTGTTGAGAAAATATGTGCTCAGCTTTGAACATTTGGCCGCGTCAGTTTCCAAAGCTTTTTTTATTTAATAATTCTGACCTTTTCAGCGCCACCTTTGCGCTTTCTGTTATCCATTTTTATATGTGACTTTTTTTTATTATTTTGAGCAACTTGCAAAGGGGCAGTGTCAGGGGGCGGGGCCAGGGAGTCAAAACGTCATCATTGTCTTGCAGGCTGCACTCCGCGAAAAAATATTAAATAAAAGAGTGGAACTGCGGTAAAATAATAAATAAAAAGAGTGCGGCTGCGGTAAAGTAATAATAATAATAAATAAAAAATATATATTTCAACCCAGTCCCATGACAACAACGGCCCTCGCGGCCAAACAAACGTACCGGCCCACCGGGAATTTTCCCGGTGCTCCCGATTAGCCAATCCAGGCCTGGTTCATACTGTTGTTGTGTCCTTGGGCAAGACACTTAACTCTTTCCTCCAGTGGTGTTCCAGCTGTAACACTGGTGAATGGAACCTAAATGTAAGTTGCTTTGGATAAAAGCGTCAGCTAAATGACTAAATGTAAATGAATGACAAAGAGTTTTTTGTGTATATGGTCAATGTGTATATGTATTCCCCATGTCACATTAATAGTGACATAATTAAGACATAAGCCAATAATAACAGCTGTACTGCGCATACAAAAATGATTATTTAAAATAATTAAAGAGTTATACGTCTCAGAAGACAATCCATCCATCTTCTCCATATATCTGGGGCGGGGTTGCGGGGTCTGCGCTGACTCCGTTTACCCCTGCTTCTCCCTCTTCTACTGGGTAAATTAAATTTCTCTCACACGGCTGTCACTGGAAGCCGCAGTATTCCCGACCCCCCTGTCACTACTGCGGCCACGGCGAGTACACCTGCCCCGGCTTCTATCACCACAGCAGGGTAAAGCAGCAGGTGCTACACACACACGGCTTCCCTTCCCAACTTCTCCATCACTACGACGGCCAGAGCGACTAGTTTCCTCCCCAAATCTTTCACTGATGTGGGACAAAATGTGGAAGAAAAACGGTGTGTGCTTTGTGTACACTGAAAAAAGTACCACAAGCACTCTCATTCTCTTTTTCACTCGGCTGAAAAGACTCTAAAGGCAGATGTTCTCCCTCAGAATCACAGTATGCCAATACTAAAGCCAAAGTCTCATCACAGGTGTTTAGAGAATGCTGCTTCCACTAAAACTACATTTTCTTTTTTTTTCTTTTTTTTTTTTTTAAATTGCAACACATGGTAATAGTGGGCTAGAAACAAAGTACAGGGAATAGAAACACGCAGTCTTGTGACTTTGCCACTTAGAGGGTTAATAGAATTCAAGGGTCCTTGTAATACACCAGTTTTTCCAAAAAAATAAACCAAATTCTAATTATTGTAGGTTGGTACATGATTTAAGCGTAATCAATGCAGTTATTGAAAATGAAATCCCTATTGTTCCTGATCCGTGTCAAATATTATCCAATATTCAATCTGATTCAGAGTGATTTATGGTTATTGATTTATATTCTGCATTTTTCAGTATTCCCCTGCATCCTGACTCACGCTACCTGTTCTGCTTTACATATTATTGAGACAGAAGAGAAAGGAGCCTGTCTTATAGTCGACTCCCTCAAGACCTAAAGATATCACCATCCAAGTTCAACCTGGCGCTGGCTCATGATTTACAAAACCTGAACGTAGTGAGTACAGTGATCCAGTATATAGATGATTTGTTGCTCTGTAATGCACTTCTCATCGGGATACCTAACAAAAGCTTGCTGAGACTGCAGTATGTTCAGAATAGTGCAGCAAGGATCCTGTTGAGAGTTCGTAAATACGATCACATCACACTATTCTCCATTCACTTCACTGGCTTCCTGTCTCCGCCAGGATTGAATATAAGGTCTCCCTTCTTACTCACACCTTCAACTACAACTCTATCACTCCGTTCAACAAACTCAAACCGCCTCTATCCTCCCAAGACTAAGCTCAGCCCTATGGGTGATCGTGCTTTTTGTTCTGCCACTCTTCCGATCTGGAATGCCCTACCCGACCATCTGAGGGCACCTCAAGCTCTTGAGACTTTTAAAAAAGGACATAAAACATTTCTTTTCGGGAGAAATTTGATCTTAATCTGTAGCACTTTGAGATTTGTTCCAAATGTAAAGTGCAATACAAATAAATTGTATTATTATTATTATTATTATTATTATTATTATTATTATTATTATTATTATTGTAGTCTGACCAAGCAGCAGTGTGAGTTAGACTCCATTGCTGTGTTAGACCAAATATTAAGTGGTAATAAGAGGAAGATTGCGCCGTCTCAAGTCAAGGCTATTACCAAAGCCCTGAAGCCACAGACTGTAGGACAAATGATATTATTAAGAATAGCAGATTATAGCAAGGCAGGGATTGTGACTTTGCTGTTCTAGTGGCTCCTTTAAGAGGTCTGATGAAAACAGCAGGCCAACGTGATAATAAGGCTCAATTAAAAAGGAATGCGGAGGCAGACAAAAAGAAAAAGACAGTCTGCAAACAGCTCCTGCTCTTGGGAATACTGATTATAAAAATGTTCCACTTATATGTAGCAGAGAGAGGGGCGGCAGTAGCTCAGTGGTAGAGCGGCCGTCCTTCAACCGGAAGGTAGTAGGTTCGATTTCCGCTCGCCCCACAGTTCATACTGTCGTTGTGTCCTTGGGCAAGACACTTAACCCACCTTGCCTCCAGTGTCCATAGCACTGATGTATGAATGTGTGTGACTGTAGAGGTGTGTTTGGTGGTGGTCGGAGAAGGTTGAGCGCCGTTTGTATGGCAGCCCCCATCTCTGTCTGCCCCAGGTGTGAATGTGTGTGAATGGTGTGAGTGGAAGCATGATGTAAAGCGCTTTGGGTGCCTGAGAAGGCTGCAAAAATGCGCTATATAAATGCATTACCATTTACCATGGCTACTCATTGGCAGTACTGATGCAAGATACTGCAGTAGAAAAACTATTGCTTAAAATTAGATGAGGTCGAAAAAGGCTTAGAACCGTGATACAGATTGTTGGCTTCAGCCGTGATTGCTTTTAAAAAAGCTTCAGTGATAACCATGGGTTTTCCAATAACAATGTATACCACACATCAGTTACACGCATTACTGACAGGTCTTAAATACGTTCTAACACAGGCTAGGAGAACAGGATAAGAAGTAATACTTTCAGCTCCTGAATTAATAATACATTGATGTTATACAGTTAACCCAGCTACAAAGATACTCAGCTTAAAATCAACAGATACATTTCTAAAACCGCGAGAAGAGATGTATAATCAAATTATTGAACCCGATTTAACATTATTTGAAGATGGATTATGCTTTCGAGATGTTGAAGAGATGCATGTAGGAAATAGCATTGTGAAACTAAATACTGATAATACCTTTACAGCACAGGCTTAAAAAAAACAAAATAAAAAAAAACTACCACAGTCAGCTGAATCAAGATCTGGCATTGACTGAGGAGGGAGAAATGGTTAAAGGTTTAAGAGTAAATATCTCACAATATGGTCATTAACCAATTAACATGTTAATCCTTGCCCAGGGAAAAGAAGGCCTGTATGAAATCAGAATGAACACAGGGAGGTGATTAAAGTCACTTAGGAAGGGGTCACACTAAGAGTTATGGAGAAGGGCACAGGGTCATGGCCACACTGCCCAGAACGTAGAAGACTCCTATGCAGACACCAAACCCAGGTAGAAGGGTAACAAAGGTTTATTTAGCTGACAAAAGTACAACGCAAAATTCAGGAAACAGGGTAAAACAAGGCTAGGGTCCGAGCATATAATCCAGGACATGTCATACAAGAAGAAACAGGAAGGAACAGAAGTTTTTATTTAGGAGACAGGATAATCGGACAGACTTTTACTGTTTTGTCAATGATTCCTGAAACAGAATCAAAGGGGGGAATAAATTAGTAGGCTACAGTGGCAAGAAAAACAATGTGAACCTTTTGGAATTTCATGGTTTTCTGAATAATTTTTTCTTAAAATGTGATCTGATCTTCATCTAAGTCAAGGGTATAGACAAACATAATGTGTCTAAAAATAATTACACAAACAAATTCTGATCTTTCATGTCTTTATTGAACACACTCATTTAACATTCAAAATGGCAGTGGAAATTGTATGTGAACCCTTGAGTTGATGACTTCAAAAAAGCTAATTGGAGTCAGGTTTTAGCACACCTGGAGTCTCATTAAGATAATGTGTTTGGAAATGTGGACTACAGCTACTTTGACTGATTGAAACTCCTCAAACTTTTGGAGTTTGCTCTGCACAAGAACAACACGCTTATGTGAGCCTTTCAGAGAAGCTACAATCAAGAATTGCTGCTAGAATAAAGCTGGAAAGGGTTACAAAGTTATTTCACCAGTCTACAGTTAGGCAAACAATCTACGCTTTGGGACTGTTGCTACTCTACCAAGATGTGGGCGCCCAGTCAAAATGACACCAAGAGCACAACAAAGACTCATCAATGAGGAAAAGAAACAACCTCGAATGATCATGCAACAGCTAAGGGTTCGCTTATTTTTTCCTCTGCCATTTTGAATGTTAAATGAGTGTGTTTCTGAAAGATCTGAATTTTTTAGACAATTTTTAGACACATTATGTTTGTCAATAGCCTTGACTTAGTTGAAGATCAGATCACATTTTAAGACAAATTTATTCAGAAAACCATAAAATTCCAAAAGGTTCAAGTACTTTTTCTTGCCACTGTATATAATATAGTTACATTTTCGCTATTCATATCATGATTTATTTGTGATGTAACCTATAAAGCTCAATCTTCATTTATGGGGCTAGGGCTTCTATATGTGTTTCAGTTTAATGAGTAAAACTCTACAGTAGTAATGTCGCCGCCTTCGGCTTTAGGTTCGTTGATCACCACAAAAGTATACCACAGAGAAACACGAGGGGACTGAGCTTACAAGTTTTAAAAGTCTGAAATTTATTAAAAGTATGCAGGGTAAAAAAAGAGAAAAACAAAACAATGATAAGAAGCCCAGCAAAACAGGCTTTAAAGTCAATCCGCGGGTTATAGGGAAGAGTCCGGGGAATTGTGGGAAGAGCAGTCTTTTGGGAGAGTAGTTGTTGTTTCAGGTCCTCCGCTAGGGTGGCCGAGAGTGCCTTCATTTGTGCTGTGAGCTCGTCCTTCATTTCCTTCAGTAGTTCGGTCCTTAATTCTGAACGGATTTGGTCTCTCAGCTGCTCCGACCTTACCCCTGCAGGCCTCGGCTGTCCCCCCATAGCCACGTAGCTGGCGAAGGCCGGCTCGTCGTCTTCCTGCAGCTCTCGCTCCAACGCCCGTGCCTCTTTACATGCAGCTTTAAACGATAAGTCGTCCCGCGCATCTGGCGGCCGAGTTCCTGTTTAATTGGTCCTTTCCTCAGGCCCACCATCAGCTGATCTAGGAGGAGGTCTTCAGCGTCCTCGGTCCGGTCCTCGTCCCTCTCCTGCCACCTGTAGAACGCCTCCCGCAGGCGTAGGGAGAAGGCGTTAATGGATTCTTCGGCCTTTTGTTTACAATTAAAAAAGTCTATGCGAGACTGGGTTTTAGACGCTGGTTGGGTGTACAGAGTCTGTAATAAGTCCAGGACTTTGGTACTAGTGGCTTTCTCTTCTGGCTCAACTAGCTTTAGTTCCCTCTTCGCGTCTCCCTCCAGTGCCCCCAAGACAAAATCGGCCTGTTGCTGTGGGTTCAGTTCTTGTGCCCTCAGCATCGCCTCCACCTGCGCCCTCCATTCCCCAAATTTAGCCGGTTCGCCCCCAAACTTTGGCACCCACGCGGCCCCCATAAACCAAGGTACCATAAAATTCGCATTAATAGCTGGGCTGTTACTCAGCCCCTCTTGTTCCATTTCCCTGTGGTAGTGGTGATCCTGTCAACTACGCCAAAAAATGTCGCCGCCTTCGGCTTTAGGTTCGTTGATCACCACAAAAGTATACCACAGAGAAACACGAGGGGACTGAGCTTACAAGTTTTAAAAGTCTGAAATTTATTAAAAGTATGCAGGGTAAAAAAAGAGAAAAACAAAACAATGATAAGAAGCCCAGCAAAACAGGCTTTAAAGTCAATCCGCAGGTTATAGGGAAGAGTCCGGGGAATTGTGGGAAGAGCAGTCTTTTGGGAGAGTAGTTTTAGGTTGTGGGCCTCGGCCTCCCGTCCGCGCCGCAGGGCCGGCTCGTAGGAGTGTTGGCGCTCTCTCAGCGGTCTCAGTGGACTTCGAGGTCCCGGTACGCCGCCACAGGACTACAGTAACACACGAAATGTCGGCTTAGCGACCACACAGATACACTTCAATAAAATCACACAGCATGCGTATAATACGGGACACGTCCCTTCACTTAGCGTTTAGATGGTGTTGTACAGGTCCCTGGTCCCCTCTTGGTCCGCGTAGATACGGCCAGTCGCTCCTCGAGTCCTGATCCGGTCCCTTCTCCGAAAGGGGAAGACGGTGCTGTGGACAGGGAAAGGCGGTCTTAGGCACACAGTCAAAAACAGCTCAAGTAGGTGTAACCTCCACACAGTTATGGGCACTTCCCTTTACTTAGCTGTATTAGAGCGTTGTATGCGATGGATCCTGCGGTTTCTATGGCTTCCCGTTGCCTTTTGTTGGTCTAACTCTCCGTGCTGTTCAGTATTCGTCCTTTTTCCGTTCGTTCCGCCGTTCCTTCCTCTCTGTCTCCGTTCGTTCTTCGTAACTCTTTCTCTGCTCTCCTTCCGGGTTCTCTCTCCTTCCTGGTTTCTCTCTGCCTTACTGTCTTTACATTGGGCCTTTTAAGCCGGACTGGGACACATCCTATTGGCCTTCGTGATTGTGCAGGTGCGGTAGGCGTTCCCCATCACGAGTTTGTCCGTGCGTCACCAACATTTAAAGGGGCCGTGCGCTCGCCCAGAACACATAAGATAAATAGTAAGGAGGAGTACGGCACCCTGTGACATTTTCCCCCCACCTTTAACCTCGGTCGTCCCGGCCAACTAGACTTGGTACCTTAGAGGCTGGGTGCCAAGCGTGGTGCGCTGTGAGCGCCTTAGGGGTGGAGGGGGCGCAGGAGGGTCAGGTGGGGTATGCGGTGGTACAGGTCTGGGTTGTCCCGCCGGAGGGGCCATCGGGGGGACAACGAGCCTCGGTAACCAGGAGGTTGGCGGGGGGGGCTCTTCTTCCTGTAACATAGTAAGGGGGCAAAAACGAAGGTTGTTACGGTGCACCGTGCGAGTGGGGCCTTCCTTACCCTCTGGCCGAATAACGTAGACTGGGTGGTCTGCCCTGAGCTGATGCATCACCACATATGGGTCGGGCCCCTATCTTGCGGCCAGTTTACCCCGCTCTCTCCTGCGGAAGTCCCGTACCAGCACCTGTTCTCCTGGGAGCAAGGGGACGGGTCGAGCGCGGTTGTTGTATCGGGCCTGGTCCCGGTCCTGGCATCGCTGAATCCGTTCGGCGGCCATCCGGTATGCGTGGTTCAGGGCCCGTTGGTGGTGCTTGACCCATCCGTCCAGACCCGGCCTCTCGGGGGGGGTCCAATTGAGCCACCCAATCAACTGGCAACCGTGCGTGTCTACCAAATACGATGTAGTGTGGGGTCAGGCCAGTGCTATGGTGGGCGGTGTTGTTGTAGGCCTGGATTAGGGCGGGCAGTTTGTCTGGCCACTGCCTCTGTTCCGAGTCGGTCAAGGAGTTCAATAGTTGTAGCAAAGTCTGATTAAACCGCTCGCACGCTCCGTTCCCTTGGGGGTGGTAGGCGGTAGTCCGGTCCTTCCTGCTACCGTACAGCTGACAGAGCTGCTTCATCAGGGACAATTCAAAGGCCGCGCCCCGGTCCGACAGGATTCTCTCGGGACAGCCGAAGGTCAGGATCAGGTGCCGGTATAGGGCCTTAGCGGTGGTCTCTGCAGATTGGTCCCTCGTGGGCACTGCAAAGGCATATTTCGAGAATAGGTCAGTCATAACAAGGATATACTGATAGTAGTCTCCTGGCCTCCCCAGAGAGAGGTAGTCGACTCCCACCAGTTCGAACGGGTAGGATGTGCGGATGGGCATCAGCGGTGCTCTGCCGTCGGGGCCGGCCTTATGGCGGACGCAGTGGAGGCAGCCCCTACTCCACTCTTCACAATCTTTGTCCATCCCGGGCCAGTAGCAGCGCCGCTTCAGGGCGTTTGCGGTCCGGTCTCGACTGGGGTGACCCATCCCTTCGGGGTAGGACTTCCATACCCGCTGGGTCTCCTGCCTGGGTACGATGGTCTGCAAGATCTTCAGCCCCGTCCCCGGTTCGTCCCACCGCCTCATCAGGGTGCCCCCTTCCACCTCAATTCTGTCCCACTCCCTCAGCAGTGCTTTCAGGTATAAGGAGTCTCCTTCACGTACCTCCGGTCGGGGCCTCCGTTGGTCCTTCCGTTGTCGGAGATAGTGTAGGTCGGGGTCCGCCCCCTGGCGCTGCTCCCATGGGGTCTCGTCCCCCGCCGTTACCTGCAAGGCTCGCGTCAGGCCCCCATCTACCTCAGGCAGTCTAGACAGGGCGTCCGCGTTCCTGTTCTGAGTCCCAGGTCGATACTTCACAGTGTATTTAAAATTAGCCAACTGGGCCAGCCACCTCTGTTCCACTGCCCCCAATCGGGCTGTATCCAGATGCACCAGGGGGTTATTATCGGTGAAGGCGGTGAATTCGGCCCCATACAGGTAGTCCTTAAACTTCTCGGTAACCGCCCATTTCAGGGCCAACAGCTCCAACTTAAAGGAGCTGTAGTTCTGGTCATTCCGCTCAGCTGGCTGGAGACTGCGACTCGCGTATCCCACGACCCGCTCCTGGCCATCCTGTACCTGGGCCAGCACCGCCCCTAGACCCTCCAGGCTGGTGTCTGTGTAGAGACGGAAGGGTATAGTGAAGTCGGCATACGCTAAGACCGGTGCATTCACCAATGCTTCCTTCAGGTGGTTGAAGGCCCGTTGACATGCTGGGGACCAGGCGATGGGGACTGGCTTCCCCTGGGCGGTGCCGTGAGTCAATGCATGTAAAGGTGAGGCAATTTTTGAAAATCCGGCTATGAACCGCCGATAATACCCGGCAAATCCCAGGAACGATCTCACCTGCTTCACTGTCTGGGGTACCGGCCAGTCCTTTACCACTGCCGTCTTAGCTGGGTCCGTGGCCACCCCTTCCTCGCTGATCACGTGTCCCAGGTAAGTCACTCTCCGCTGGAACAAACAGCACTTCCGAGGCTGGAGCTTGAGGCCGTGTTCCTCTAGTCTCTGGAACACCTCCTCCAGATGGGCTAGGTGGCTGTCGAAGTCTGCGTAAAACACAACTACATCGTCTAGATATATGAGTAAAAAGTCATTTACCAGGTTACCCAGGCAGCGTTGCATCAGCCTCTGGAAGGTTGCAGGGGCATTACAGAGGCCGAAGGGCATCCTCTCGAACTCGTAGAGGCCAACTGGGGTGGTAAAAGCTGTCTTCTCTCGATCCGCCGGGTCCACTTCCACCTGCCAATATCCACTCGCCAAGTCCAAAGTGGAGTACCACTTGGCAGTCCGCAACCCTGTCAGGGATTCGTCGATGCGTGGGAGGGGGTAAGCATCTTTTGTGGGTGAGGGCGTTCAACCTGCGGTAGTCTACACAGGACCTCCAGGAGCCGTCTTTCTTGCGCACCAACACGATAGGTGCGGCCCAGGGGCTCGAACTCTCTCGAACCACCCCACTTTTGAGCATGTTCGCCAGCAGGGACCGCAGTTCGGGGTATAGGCTCGGCGGCACCGCCTGTAACGTTCCCGGCTGGGTGGGGCCGTGCCGTGGGATTTGGTGTTTAACCACCCCGTGTGGCGAAATCCTCGTCGTGGCGGAGAAGACCCGTTTCCACCGTTGTAGCAGGTCGGCCATCTTCCTCTGTTGGGCTTCGTCCAGGCCATACGCCTGCAGGGCCATCACCGGGTGCGAGCCCTCCTCCGCATCAGTCCTGTGGGCCACTCGTCTCACCTCCACCTCGATGACGCCTGGTTCCACGCTGTTCAGCACCAGCTCCTGCTCGTCCTGGACGTCCATGGCATCCACCCCCGTGACCCAAGCCAGTGGCTCCCGCTGGGGGACCTCTACGGGGTAGGGGTTTGGGTTGCAGAACCGACACGGCGCCTTCCCACTCCGTACGGTGGCCAGCGTCCTCCCGACCCGCCACTCGTAGTCACTGTTGGGGAGAGGTTCGATAGTCACAGTCCCATCTACAGTTGGATTGTTCACCTGCAGCCACAGAACCATCTCTGTGTGTGGGGGAATGATGACCGGGGGTTGTCGTGGGAGCCTTGCAGTTCCCTCTATCACCGGCGGGGACCACTGTCGGCGACTGGCACTCGACGAAAGCTTTGCTCCAGACTTCGCCCTCTGCTGAAGTCAATGTCGTCTTGAACGCCGCCACCCCCGGGTGACTACCTTGGGTGAGTGAGGACCACAGTCCCTTAATGATGTTCATGCCCAGAATGCCTTTACCTGGGCCCAGACAACTGTCGTCCACGATCATTATCCCCTTCTCTTGGACATTCACTCCACCCACCCGGCAATCCGCGATTACGTAGCCGATATAGGGTATCCGTAGTCCATTGGCCGCGCGTAGGGTCAGCCATGGGATTTCGGTCGCCGTATTCATTTGTGTTGTCCCCAGGTATTTGCGGAACAGGCTTTGGCTCATCATGGTGACCTGTGATCCTGTATCAAGCACAAAAGGGATAGCACAGTCATTTATATACACCACTACATCGGGGCACTCACCAACAAGAGCGGCCCTTCGTTGCCGGTGTAAGGCCTCTGTAGCCTGGCGATCAGTGTCCGACGAGGTCTGTAGTCTAGGCCTTTGCATAACTGCCCCCACCGCGTGGCCCTCCTCTGTAGGGGCAGCTAAAAATCCTGTGACCTCTGTGGGCAGTGGCGTTGTAAGTGTCCAAGTCGGCCACAGCGATGGCAGACCGGCCTCCCCTGTTCCCGGGAACTGGGGTCCGGTCCGTGAGGGCCGGGCCGGGGGCTGGCTGTGATGACCCAGTTGTTGTTTCAGGTCCTCCGCTAGGGTGGCCGAGAGTGCCTTCATTTGTGCTGTGAGCTCGTCCTTCATTTCCTTCAGTAGTTCGGTCCTTAATTCTGAACGGATTTGGTCTCTCAGCTGCTCCGACCTTACCCCTGCAGGCCTCGGCTGTCCCCCCATAGCCACGTAGCTGGCGAAGGCCGGCTCGTCGTCTTCCTGCAGCTCTCGCTCCAACGCCCGTGCCTCTTTACATGCAGCTTTAAACGATAAGTCGTCCCGCCGGCGCATCTGGCGGCCGAGTTCCTGTTTAATTGGTCCTTTCCTCAGGCCCACCATCAGCTGATCTAGGAGGAGGTCTTCAGCGTCCTCGGTCCGGTCCTCGTCCCTCTCCTGCCACCTGTAGAACGCCTCCCGCAGGCGTAGGGAGAAGGCGTTAATGGATTCTTCGGCCTTTTGTTTACAATTAAAAAAGTCTATGCGAGACTGGGTTTTAGACGCTGGTTGGGTGTACAGAGTCTGTAATAAGTCCAGGACTTTGGTACTAGTGGCTTTCTCTTCTGGCTCAACTAGCTTTAGTTCCCTCTTCGCGTCTCCCTCCAGTGCCCCCAAGACAAAATCGGCCTGTTGCTGTGGGTTCAGTTCTTGTGCCCTCAGCATCGCTCCACCTGCGCCCTCCATTCCCCAAATTTAGCCGGTTCGCCCCCAAACTTTGGCACCCACGCGGCCTCCATAAACCAAGGTACCATAAAATTCGCATTAATAGCTGGGCTGTTACTCAGCCCCTCTTGTTCCATTTCCCTGTGGTAGTGGTGATCCTGTCAACTACGCCAAAAAATGTCGCCGCCTTCGGCTTTAGGTTCGTTGATCACCACAAAAGTATACCACAGAGAAACACGAGGGGACTGAGCTTACAAGTTTTAAAAGTCTGAAATTTATTAAAAGTATGCAGGGTAAAAAAAGAGAAAAACAAAACAATGATAAGAAGCCCAGCAAAACAGGCTTTAAAGTCAATCCGCGGGTTATAGGGAAGAGTCCGGGGAATTGTGGGAAGAGCAGTCTTTTGGGAGAGTAGTTTTAGGTTGTGGGCCTCGGCCTCTCCCGCCGCGCCGCAGGGCCGGCTCGTAGGAGTGTTGGCGCTCTCTCAGCGGTCTCAGTGGACTTCGAGGTCCCGGTACGCCGCCACAGGACTACAGTAACACACGAAATGTCGGCATAGCGACCACACAGATACACTTCAATAAAATCACACAGCATGCGTATAATACGGGACACGTCCCTTCACTTAGCGTTTAGATGGTGTTGTACAGGTCCCTGGTCCCCTCTTGGTCCGCGTAGATACGGCCAGTCGCTCCTCGAGTCCTGATCCGGTCCCTTCTCCGAAAGGGGAAGACGGTGCTGTGGACAGGGAAAGGCGGTCTTAGGCACACAGTCAAAAACAGCTCAAGTAGGTGTAACCTCCACACAGTTATGGGCACTTCCCTTTACTTAGCTGAGCGTTGTATGCGATGGATCCTGCGGTTTCTATGGCTTCCCGTTGCCTTTTGTTGGTCTAACTCTCCGTGCTGTTCAGTATTCGTCCTTTTTCCGTTCGTTCCGCCGAAATCTGGCTAAGTTCTGTGTCTCCCCATGCGGTAGCGCACAGCTCTGTCTGTGAGCGTGCAGCTACTTGGCATGTCTCTGTGAGCAGCCCCCACTGCAGTTGTCTCGTCCAGTTGTTGCGCCGGTAGTTCACTTTTTTTTGTTTAGTTGTGGCACCTGGAGGCCACTGCGCTCTTATGATTTGACTGTTGCCTACTGGGCGAGTCGCTTCTGACTAATAAGTTTGACAAAGGACTGATAAATAATATAGGAGATAATGTGGACAATACTGGTTTTGTACAAAGGAGATGTGCGCTAGCTTTAATAATATTTACATCTGGAGCAGAGGATTTACAATTAGGAAACAGTTTAAATGTTAGTTACGCTAGTTTTAAGCATATATACAGTTGTACCAGTAGTTCACCTTTTGTTGGTTAGTTGTGGCTCCCTGGAGGCCACGGCATATACTGTATCTCTCACTGAGAATAGAGATAATAACTCTAGGAAAGGTTGTTACCATTTGGAGCATGTTGTAGTGGAATCAACAGATCACTGCAGAATATTGAAGGAAAAGGAAAAATATGTGCAGTGTTAAATTATCAATAAATTATTTGTAAATGCTTGGCAGGCTGGATTAAACAGACCAACGGGTCGCACGTGGACCCCGGGTCTTAGTTTGCCCACTCCTGACTTAGATGAAGATCAGATCACATTTTAAGACAAATTTATTCAGAAAACCATGAAATTCCAAAAGGTTCACATACTTCTTCCTGCCACTGTATGTGTTTTATTTCTATGTACTTATTTAGTCTCTTAAGCATGCATGCATTTACATTATGTGACTTATTAGTTTATGCTTTTGTATGGTTTATTGTAATCAAGAGTGGTATGATATTAATGAGCAGAGTACATGGTTTAAATATAATTAGTATATTAACACACACACATACATGGAAAGATCTGGTTACATTTACATTTAGTCATTTAGCTGACGCTTTTATCCAAACTGACTCCCATTAAGGTTTCATTCACATGTGTTACAGCTGGAACACCACTGGAGGCAATGTAGGTTAAGTGTCTTTCCCAAGGACACAGCGACAGTATGAACTGTGGGGAGAGCGGCTATTTTCCGGTTGAAGGACGACCGCTCTACCACTGAGCCACTGCGCCCCTGGTTAAAGATAAAGACACCTTAAAACTGGGACAAAGGTCATCTGAGGGGATGGTCAGTCTCCATGAGAAGGAGGGGGTCTTTCTCCCCCGTGCAGTTCTCAGAAATCTGTAACAAGAAAATGTATAAAACCTGAGTTTTGTGGGCAGTTCAATAGTACGACTGGGATAGCGTGCTAGGGTCGATGTTGTTGTTGCAATAAAGACTCTATGGGCTTACTCTTACAGTAAGTATCTCTTACAGAGTTCTGAAGGCTGGGAGGTCAGTTTTAGACAGGATAAAAGCACTGACACCAAACCATCTCTTACTGCTGAAAAACCTACCTTCATTATCACCTGGAGAGTTCCACGGAGCAGACCAGTATGCACAACGGAGATGGAGACATGTTCAGTACATATCTGACCTTTTCTGGAAGCGCTGGACAAAGGGGTACAGGAGCCTCTGTTACAGGAGCGACAGAGATGGACTGGAGTCCAGAGGAACCTGGTACCAGGAGATATAGTTCTTCTGGACCGACCCATATCCAGATAATTTTGATCCAGTTTGTCAGTAGTCAATGGCCAGGTCAACAGAAAGACTGCAGCTAAAAAACAGCCTCACACTTTTTAGAATGTATTTTAACTCCACTTTGTTCTGAATCTGAATTACTGTAAAAAGTTTATAAAAGGTTTCTGAAAGCCTCATGAAAGCCTCAAGAGGTTTCTGAATTGTACTACCTTGTATGAGCCCTCCGTAGATTACAAAGTTAATTAAAATATTGTAACAGTCTCTCAAACCCTTTAAATGTGAATAAGACATGAATGAGGCAGGAAAAAGCAATCTGGTAAGGAGAAATAACAGATGTTTCTGGTATTTAGCACAGATTCAGTGTGTGAGTTCAAATCCGTCATTTTTACACTATTAATTGGAGCAAGTCATCATCATAGCCTTATTTTTAGCCTGCCACATCCTAACGATTGACAACTGCATTCATCAGAGACCTGATAAAAATATCTCAAAGGCAAGGCCAGGACATAATTGTTTTTCTCACAGGTCCGCTCCATTTACATCATGAGATGTACAAAATGAGCCACGTTTTGCATATGACACATGAAAAACTCTTTGATAAGGCACAAACCACAAATAATAATGTAAGATGATTTATTTTTACTTAACCAATATTGTTCACAAAATTTATTTACACTGTACTTCTGTGGACTAGTCACATATAGGCGGAAGGATATGAGTTGTGATATGGTTGTATTACAGGTTGTATGGGGAGCTGATCGAGGAGCTATTCCCCCTTTGTGTGCTGTTTACTTCACCTACAACCTCTTATTTTTTGGTAGCATTTCCGAAGACATGAAAGACAAGAGTTACACTGGTGGCAACAAGTTTGTGAACATTTGAGCAACTGGAGAGGTTGAACTTTTACTCCATGATAAGCTAATGCTTCGCAAAGACTATTGAGAAGCTAGTGGCCCCAGTTAAAGAAGACAGACTTTTTCTGCAATCTTATCGACAATGACAAGGGAGACAGAACAAAGGTGAAGGAATCTTTCCCGACTTATGGTTATAATGCAAAGGTGTATGTTTCATTTGCTGGACTTGACCCATGCCTCCAACTGTGATGTCATGAACATGTCTTCCACTCCTGGTCCCCTGCAATCTTTTTCAACATCACTTGCTCATCTTCCCACTTCAGCTCCGCTGGGTGTGAAATCAGCCACTGCAGATGATATCCAGAAAATAATAAAGACTATTGAGAAGCTGTCAGACAAAGTAGAGCAGATGTTGACAGTTGATTGCCAGCGTCAGGAGAGGTCTGACTGTGGATTTTGGCCCCCACGATGGAAGACGTGGGGGCCGCTACTGAACCGACAGGTACTGCGGATCTTCACCACAACGCAGAGACAATGAACGCAACTCAACTCTTACCAGACAACCAGGAGGAGGACAAATACCACCAGCACCTACATGCACGTTCTGGATCTGCGGACCTTAACACCCAAGGCTACAACTTGTCACCAAAAGGCTACACTAATTGTTACCGCTCTCCAGACCACTTTCATCACTCTCTCAGTCCTGGCAAATATTTTTCCAGTCTCCCTCACGTCCAAAGCCGAATCAGGTAAACTACAACTACTTGTTGTAGTTGTTGTTGTAGTTGACAATGAGCGCCATCTCCCATTCACTACTGACATCTCCCAGGCTCACAGAGAGAATGAGAGATACTCGACCTTAAATACTCAGCTTGTTGTTCATTGATTAATTTTCTACCACTTAGTCCTGTCAGGTCGCGAGTGACTTGAGCCTATCCCAGCAGCTTTGGGCCTGAGACGGGGTACACCCTGGACAATGGCCAGTTAGTTGCAGGGCTGACATTTAGAGACAGACCGTGACACAACACAACATCCTCAGATATCCAAGATGGCGCCGCTGTGTCCGGCCGCCGTCCAGGTCGCTCCGCTTAGATTGTGTTCTTATTTACTTTTTTACCTACTTTTGCTTTCTCTTTTTACACACATTACCTCTGCACTGATTTCATACGAAAAGGTGATACTTTTGGACATTGGACACCGCTTCACTGACCTGTTTCACGACACTTTATCCTCCAACCCGTCGTGGCCACCCGAGATTCTCCGGGGCGCCGTGATAAACAATGGTTACCTGAATAGCCACCCGAGGCGACGGAACAAGAAACACCGCGGGAGACGTGCTGGGATTCGCAACAGACTGAGGAAAAGAGCACACAGCCCTCCTCTACCGAGCATTTTGCTCGCCAATGTCCAGTCTCTGGAGAATAAGATGGATGATCTTAGAGCCAGGATAAACTTCCAACGGGACATTAGGGACTGTAACATCCTTTGTTTGTCTGAAACGTGGCTCACGCCCTGGGTCCCGGACGCTGCTGTAACGCCGCCTGAAAACTTCTCTGTTTTATGGATGGACAGGACAGCCGAGGCCGGCAAATCCAAGGGTGGGGAGTTTGTTTCATGATTAACAAGAAATGGTGTGACCCCAGGAATATCTCCACTCTGTCGCTCCTGCTCGCCTCATCTGGAACACCTATCCATTATTTGCCGCCCATCCTATCTGCCTCGGGAGTTTTCATCGATCATCATAACTGCTGTTTACATCCCTCCACAAGCAGACACTGGCTTGGCTTTGTCTGAGCTTCACGATGCGCTCAGCGGCAACATCAACAAACATCCTGACGCTGCTACTATCATCGCTGGGGACTTTAACAAAGCCAAACTCAGGAAAGTCATGCCTAATTTTTATCAACACGTATCCTGTCCAACCAGAGGACCGAATACACTGGATCATTGCTACACTCAGTTTAAGAATGCCTACAAAGCTCGCTCTCTACTGGCTTTCGGCAAATTGGACCATGCCGCCATTTTCCTCACACCGGAATATAAACAGCGGCTCGTTCAAGAACCTCCGGTGCAGAGGGTGGTGACGCGTTGGTCCGCCCAATCAGAAGCAACGTTACAGGCGGCTCGATGGCGTAGACTGGGTCATGTTTCGCGCAAGCTCATTGGACGTCAGCGAGTTCACGGATGTAGCGCTAAGCTTTGTAAACACGCTAGCCGAACAAGCTACGGACAAAATAACTATAAGGTCTTTCTCCAATCAGAAACCGTGGGTGGACAGATCAATCCGTGCAGCAATAAACAAACGCACTGCTGCTTACAACGCCGCCTTCTGTCGGGAAACATGAGCCAGTACAAAGCATCGTGCTATGCTCTCCGACACGCAGTAAGTGCCGCAAAACACAGACACAGGGAACGCATTGAGTCACATTTCCAGCTAAATGACTCCCGACGCATGTGGCAAGGACTAAGGACCATCTGTGACTTTGGAAATAAATCCTCTACAGTGGTGAGAGCAGATCCGTCGCTGGCTGACGAGCTTAATACCTTCTACGGCCGCTTCGAAAGCAATCTAAGCAGTGTGAGTCTGCCAAACAGCGCGTCAGGGAGCAGCAGTCAGAGCAGCGATCATCATGCGATCACCGTGTCGGAGGACGAGGTTCGGAGGGCACTAAAGCGAGTGAATGTAAGGAAAGCAGCTGGACCTGATGGGATTTCTGGCCGTGTTCTGCGGTCCTGCGCTGATCAGCTCGCTGGTTTGTTTACATCCATTTTTAATGAGTCTCTTGCCACATCGGTGGTTCCCACCTCATTCAAAAATCGACCATCATCCCTGTGCCAAAAACAATAAACCCTCTTGTCTAAATGACTATCGTCCAGTTGCCCTCACATCAATAGTCATGAAGGTCTTTGAGGGACTGGTTAAAAACGTCATCTGCTCCTCCATCCCGGATACTTTGGACCCCCTTCAGTTTGCTTATCGCCCAAACAGATCCACAGATGATGCCATCTCTCACATCCTGCACTCTTCTTTTACACACATTGACAGCAATAACAGGAACTATGTAAGACTGCTATTTATTGACTATAGCTCAGCTTTTAATACTATAGTCCCCATTAAGCTAGCTTCCAAACTCATAGACCTCGGACTGAATCCTTCACTCTGCAACTGGATCCTTGATTTCCTCACCGGCAGACCTCAAGTACCTTGGTGTAAACATCTCTGAGGACCTGACTTGGACTACTCACACTCAAACTCAGGTAAATAAAGCCAGGCAAAGACTGTACTATCTGCGACAGCTGAGGAAATTCAGGGTCTCACCAGCAATCCTGAAAACTTTCTATTCTGGAGCTATAGAAAGTATATTGACTCAATGTATCTCTGTGTGGTATGGGAACAGCTCCAGTCAAGACTGCAAAGCCCTGCAGAGAGTTGTGCGCTTAGCTGAGGGCATTTCAGGGTCTGCTCTCCCCTCTCTGCAGGACATCTACCACAAACGCTGCAGAAGCAGAGCTGCAAAAATCATCAAAGACTCCACCTACCCCAGTAATCATATTTTCACTCTGCTGCCATCTGGTAAGCGCTACCGTAGCCTGATGGCAAAAACTGAGAGACTCAGGAGGAGTTTTTTCCCCACAGGCCATCAGGCTCTTGAACTCTAAAGCAGCTACCTCACATTGACACACTGACAGTGTCACTCTGTTTTGCTACAAACTGTTTTGCACATTTGCTTCCTGCACCTTCCTGTGTATCTTAATATTTAAGACCACAGCTAAATGCATATATGCACACTGTACATCCCTGTACATTTTTTAATATTTTAAGTCTACAGTTTACATTCATGTACATTATTTTGCGATCTAGATTTATTCCCACATTACACATTTTTTATATTTTTTAGATTTTATTCTTATATTTTTTATTGTTTACTTTTATCTCATTCTTACATAGCTACATTTATGTATATTTTCATCTGTGTGTTTTCCTAATAATTGCACTGTCCAAGGAGCGGACCTGACTCACATTTCACTGCTGGTTATATATGCTGTATATAATTTTGTATGTGACGAATAAAAATCTTGAATCTTGAACAGACAAACATTGATTCTCACATTCATTCACTAAGGACACTTTAGAGTTGCCAATTGACCTATACATTCATGTCTTTGGACGGTGGGAGGAAACCTTAGTACCCGGAGAGAACCCACGGTAACAGGTGGAGGACATGCAGACTCTTCACAGGAAGACTAGAGTCGGCTGGGTTTTGAACTCACAGCCTTCTTGCTGTGAGGCAGGAGTGCTAACCACAAGCCTTTGTAGTTGATGTAGAGAAAATATGTGTTGGTGAAGAAAAGGTTAAAGCAAAGGCATCTGGACTAGGTTTTCAAGGTGTAGATATTTTGTCTATAATCCCAAGAGACTTTTTCAATTCTGAGTTAAACTGGTAAGAGAGCTGAGCTTTTGAGGGAGGGGTTTGACCTGAAAATAACTGTGATTGGACCAGACTGTTCTGTCTTAAAGTTGTAAAGCACAGGATAGCACTGATAGAAGACAGGAAAAGCCCCTGGGCCAGTCCTGTGGTTATGGTAAGGAAAAAGGATGACTCATACAGATTTTATGTTGACTATAGGAAATTTAACTCTGTCACGGTTACTGACATGGGGAACAACTTTGAGGATCACCTACATAATCTCACTAACATTCTCAGTCATTTTAAAGAAGCAGGTCTGAAACTAAATCCAAAGAAATGTGACTTTAGCAAGACAGTGGTAAAGTACATGGGGCACGTTGTGTCTTGCGAGGGACTAACTCTGGACCTAGACAACAGTGATCGCATTTGTGATTGGCCTGTTCAACGATCACCAGTGGAGATATTTTGTGCATCAGTATGCTTTTATAGCGAAGCCTTTACCTAGACTTAATTAAAAACAAGTTTTGTTTGAATGGTCCGAGGAATGTTCATTTCTCCACCTATAATGGCCTTCCCTAACTTTGATCAATCTTATTTTGCAAACAGATGCATCTAATTTTGCAGTAGGTGCAGTTCTCTCTTAAATACAATATGGATAATAAAGAGTTGTTTCTTTCAAAGACTGAAAGAAAGTGGTCAACATATAACAAAGAATTTTATGCTATTGTGTCGAGGTCATTGGAGTTGGATCCCAAAGGACAATCATTCACAAGGACAGAAAGAAACACACAAATGCCGACGCTATGTCATGTCAGAGGTGACACCCTTAACTAGTCACTCACAAGCGAGCCTCAACTTCTGAATGACATTGTATTCGCACAGTTTTCTCACCCTATTCTTTCAGAAGTGTATACCTGGGTACAAAACAAGAAACGCCCCTATCTGAGACAGATTATGGGTAGAATTCAGAAAAAAACTTTGGTGGCAGTTTCCTAAGCCAGTGTTATGTGATAACTTACTATGGGTTAGGGTCACAGTAAACCAGGAAAACGGAGGTTTATGAAGACAAGACAAGACAAGACATTTATTTTTGTATAGCCCAATATCACAACAACAGTCGCCTCAAAGGGCTTAACAGACTGCACTAGACAACATCCCCTGTCCTTAGACCCTCCCTCGGGTAAGGAAAAACTCCAAAAAAACCCAGCCGGGAAAAAAAAGAGAAACCTCAGGGAGAACCACAGAAGGAGGGATCCACTCCCAGGACGGACAGGCCGTGCAGGAATGTGTCCAGGACAGTTGAAAAATACATAGAAATACACAAACATTTTCACAAATAAAACATTTATATTGGCAGTGTCCAGTGTCCACTCTGAGTGTACAATAGTGGATGGGCCGCAGCCAACATCAAGGTAGATGACAGATGGGTGGGAGCCCTCACACTGGAGCACAGGCGCTGGGGCAAACATCACCCAGCAGGTAAGAGGTTTGTGTCCACCCTAGGAGAAGGGAGAAAAGAGATAAAAAAAACAAACTGTAATAGGTAGATGTGATAATATGAGCGGATTTAGTGTGTACCTACAGCTACAACCAGTGTAAACGTGTACCTACAGCTACAACCAGTGTAAACGTGTACCTACAGCTACAACCAGTGTAAGCGTGTACCTACAGCTACAACCAGTGTAAACGTATACCTATGATCAATTAGTCTCCATACGTTTGGTGAAATAAGTATGTTTTGAGTTTGCTTTTGAAAACTTCAACAGAGTCAGCTCGCCGCACTTCCGCCGGGAGCCCATTCCATAAAAATGGGGCTCTATAAGAAAAGGCTCTGTAGCCAGCAGACTTCTTCTTTACTCGAGGAAGTTGAAGGAGGCCAGCGTCCTGAGAGCGAAGGGTAAGAGTTGGAGTATACCGGGTGATGAGGTCAGATAGGTAAGAGGCGCGCCCACAAAGGATTTTATATGTTAACAGGAGAACTTTGAAATCAGCTCTAACATGAATAGGAAGCCAGTGTAATGAAGCCAGGATCGGAGTAATGTGATCAAACTTCCTGGTCTTTGTTAAAAGTCTGGCGGCTGTATTTTGGACCATTTGTAGTCTGTGAGTACTTTTCCTCGGCAGTCCAGAGAATAACGCATTGCAGTAGTCCAGCCTGGATGTGACAAATGCATGAATGAGAATTTCAGCATCAGCTAAAGAGAGGCAGGAGCGAATTTTTGAGATATTCCTCAAGTGAAAAAAGCCTAGTTTAGTGACCTCACTAATGTGCTGCTGCAGTGATAGTGTGGAGTCAAAAATTACACCAAGATTCCTCACAGTGTTGCCGTGCTCCAACACACAGTTGTTGATCGAGACAGTAAGATTGTTGAACTTGTGCCGATTACTGGCAGGACCAATTAACAAGAGCTCTGTTTTATCCGAGTTCAAATGGAGGAAGTTTTGAGACATCCATGTTTTAATTGAAACGAGGCAGGCCTCTAGACGCTTGATGTCAGTAGTATTATTCGCTTTTATTGGTAGATACAGCTGTGTATCATCGGCATAACAGTGGAAGTTTACTCCATAACTTCTGATGATTTGTCCCAATGGTGTAACATATAGTGAAAAAAGTATGGGACCAAGCACAGACCCTTGTGGCACACCGAATTTCACTGGTGCCGTGGAGGAGAAGGATTTATTAAAAGAGACAAAATGAGACCTATTACACAGATAGGATTCTAACCAAGCAAGAGCAGAGCCAGAGATGCCAAACACATTCTTTAGTCTGTTGATTAGCACTGCATGATCAATCGTGTCAAATGCAGCGCTGAGATCTAGCAATAACAGTAGAGCCGATGAGTCCTCGTCAATCTGAAGGAGGAGATCGTTAGTCACTTTAACTAAAGCTGTTTCAGTGGAATAAGAGGCCCTAAATGCAGACTGAAACGGCTCGAGGAGGTCATTTTCTGATAGATATAGAGTAAATTGTTTTAACACAACTTTTTCGAGGACTTTAGATAGAAAAGGTAAATTGGAGACAGGACGGTAATTATTTAGGCATCCAGGATCCAGAGTAGGTTTTTTGAGTAGGGGTTTGACCACAGACTGTTTGAAGAGGGAAGGAACGGTGCCAGTAGACAGGGACAAGTTTATAATGTTTAACATAATTTGCCCTACATAGGGCCAGAGTTCTTTAAGCTGTTTTGCTGGCAGGATATCCAGAAGGCATGTAGTTGCTTTACATGAAGAAACCACCTTTGTCAGCTCATCAAGGGATACAGGATCTAGGACTGAGAGACGAGAGGTCAGTGGATCCAAGTGAATGGGACCCGGAGCTGAGGAAGACAAAACCAAAATATTATCCCTGATATCTTCAATTTTATGTTTAAAGAAATCTAAAAAGTCTTGTGCACTAAAGGGAGAGGAGTCTTCAGTTTTTCTTGGTTGGATTAGTTTAGCAACTGTCCCAAATAGAAACCTGGGGTTATGCCGGTTTTCTCTGATTAGAGATGAGAAATAAGCCGTCTTTGCAGTGCTGAGGGCGTGCTTATAGGTGTTTACACACAAACACCACTTTTGATAATTTAGATTAGTTTTGACTTGCGCCATATGCTCAAAACTCCTGCAGGCCTGTTTTAAAGCCCGGTTTCTCGTTATACCATGGTGTAGGTCGTCTGGTTGGTCTGGGCTTTTTCCTGAGGGGTGCCACTGAGTCAGTGATGGCCGAGAGGGTTGCATGGACCTCCTTTGTGTAGGCTTCTACTGAGTTTCCAGGTGGAGTTAAATTAGGAAGAACATCTGTCAGCCGTGTGGCAAATATTTCCATTGCAGCCGCGCTAAAATTCCGTGTAGACACTACGCAATTTTCGTAATTTGAGGGGAGTCTGTAACTAATCTCAAATTCCACCAGTGAGTGATCTGAAACAGCAGATGAAAGAGAGGAGACGAAGAGATGGGAGACATCTATTCCCGAGCCAAAACAAGATCCAGATAGTTTCCACTAATGTGTGTGGGCTCATGAACAAACTGGTTGAAAGACAGGGTTGTAAGCAGTGATTGAAATGCTCTGGCCAGAGGATCACACTCCTTATTTAGATGAATATTGAAGTCACCAACTAGAAGGATGTTATCAGCGTGGGTTATTAAGTCCGAGAGGAAAACTCCAAACTCATCCAAGAAAGAAGAGTAGGGACCCGGAGGGCGATAGACTACAGCTAAATAAAATGGCTTCCTTCCATTAATTTGAGAAGGAATATGTTTGATAAGTAACACTTCAAATGAGTTAAATTTTGGCTGTGATGATGGACCTGTAAACCAAAATGCAGCTTTATGAATGGCTGCAACACCACCACCCTGCTTCGACGCAAGTCCCTACCTGTGCATATGCATAATCAGGGGGAGAGGCTTCATTTAGTGGCAGAAAAACATTGGGCCTAAGCCAAGTTTCACAAAGACAAAGTAAATCCAAGCAATGAGAAGTAATAAGATCATTAATTAAGAGTGCTTTGGAGGATAGAGACCGCACATTCAGGAGACCAATCTTTAGTCTTGACGTAGAGCCTGCATTTGAGGGCTGGTCCAGTGGAGCGATAGTAACAGGAACAAGCTGTCAGCTCTAATAGTTTTTCCGGGTTTAAAAGAATGCCTCTGAGTTATAATAACATGAGGACATGATGCTTTTGGGTCACTGACTGTGAGTTTTCAGATGTGTATGAGGACTAAATAAATTCACCCTATCCAATAAATTTGGGAAGTAGACATTGGATTGATACGGCCTAACCAGACAACTAAAAGCTGCAACATTATCCAGTTCCACACCCGCACTATCATGACTAGCAGGTTCTCTAATTCCTGCGACCTGTGTCAAATGCATTGAATGCACCTGTCTATATTACTAGACAAAATGGCAGCACCTTGTCCAGTAGGATGCAGGCCGTCTGCCCTCAGCAGGCCTGGGCGGCCCCAGAAAGAAGGCCAGTTATCCACGAAACCATAACCTTTCTGACTACAATGCCAGCCACCGGTTCATGGAAACTAATCTGCTATACTGTTCATCCCTACCCCTTACGGGGAGGGGGCCAGAGACAATTAATCGATGCCGACTCATCTTACATTTATTCATTTAGCAGACGCTTTTTGTTGCAGACGCTTGTTCCCTAGTTCAAAAGTCCTAGCTAGGCTATCTTTGGTTACCTCAGACTGCGTCATTCTCACATTATTGGTGCCGACATGAATAACTATCTGCTTGTATGTAGTGCGAGTATGTGTCCTGGGAAACTCTCCCTTCCTGTGTGATGTCAGCACCCTAAGGTTAGCCTCTATGTCGGAAGCCCTGGCCCCCGGTAAACAGTGGACAATGGCTGGCGTCTCAAGTCAACATTGCGGGTAATGGAGTCCCCTATCACCAGAGTACGATGCTCGCTCCGGCTGGCCGGCGCAGAGGGAACAGGCCGGTGATCTGCACGGACAAGCGGACTTGAAAGCGCTGAAAACCGGTTCGCGGTCAGAGGGGGTGACCGCGGACAGGAGCGGACAACCGGAGGCTTGCGCCTGCCTGAACCCCTTCGCGGACAGACCGGGAGAAAAGCAGGACTCTTTGCAACAGCTGCAGAAACAAGTGAGCCACAACTGGAGCTATCGCTAGCAGGACTGCTATCAGACCTGCATCTGATACTATCCGGAAACCCTGACACATCTAAAGTAACCAAACCCTGTCTATGCTGATCTAGCTGCTCTAACTCACAAACACGTCTCTCTAATAGAGACAATCTGTCTAATAATACCGAACAAAATTGGCAATCCATTGCCCCAAACAAGACCAGAAAAGACCAGAAAAGCTTAGCTAAGCTAGTGTAGGTAAAGCTAAGTCAAGCCAACTGTTCACAACTCACAATGCTAAATTCTAACACACCCACACAACAGTACACCCACAAGTCACAGGGAAAACTCAGAACACACAACAAGACTAACCACCAGCAGAAAACAGTAACTAACACAACACTCGAGGTATGCTAAGCGCTAACTCAATTGCTAAAAACCCGCTAGCATGTAAGCTAGCGGGCTAGCTAGCACAAACAATGCCCTGTTCACAAAACGACAGCAACTCTAGAACTAACCTCTAGCAGAAATATAATCAGTAAACCAATGAATGAGGTGTGGTGCACAGTTAATGTGTTGACAATGTTTAAGAAATAATAAATACGTAACTTTTGAGAAAATGCCAGGAGAGAGATTTGTCACCGGGATGTGTCCTTCGACCACCGGCAGACAAACAAAGTGACGTCACTTCCAAGAGCTTTTCAAGTTTTCAGCTTATGAAGTGTTGATACAATCTTCACTGGTTACAGACTCTGCATTTTCTTCATGGTAACCCCTGTTCTGGTCATTACAGCGCTGAACGCACATTTAAGAAAGCCTTGATAATGTGTTATTGGCCAGGGATGAGATCTGATATTGAGAACTTTTGTAATCTATCCAAGTCATGTGAAGCCTTTAGGAAGCCTGGGCCACAGTGCAGAGCGCCTTTACAATCTATTCAAGCTGACCGACCATTTCAGTTTGTATCTACTGACATTGTGTCACGAACCAAACTTTTCAGGAACAAACAGAAGCACTCGGTTTGCAGAACCCCACAAAGGCATAAGTTTCAAAAGGGTTTATTTAAAACCGGCAGAGGTACAAAATCCAAAAGACGTGGTCAAAAAACAAGGCGAAGGTCACGAGAAGACTGATATACAAAATACACTAGGAATGCTGGAATGCTCACACAGGGCTAGAGCTACAATCTTGAGCCTGAACAGGGGAAAACACACGGGTTATAACGGAACACAACGAGGCACAGGTGGAACACATTAGGGGCGGAGCAGGTAATCACACAGGTGGAAAAGATACAAGACAGGAAGTCAATCGGAAATAACACACAGGGTCATGACAATACACAATAAGACACAGAAAGTTCAGTACAAGCATACACAAACAGACACAAGGGTGGATCATGACACATTGCTGAACTCCCTGTAACTTCAGGGTTAGGGTTAGGTGACAGATATGTGCTTGTAGTACAGGATCATTTTACTAAGTATGTGAATGCCTATGCCATGTATGACCAAAAGGCTGTTACAGTAGCACAGTTACTTTGTGAAAGGTACATCCCTGTGATCAGGGACGACAATTCGAGTCGGACATTATCCAAACAATGTGTCGAAGACTAAATATAAAGAAGAAAAGGACATCCCCGTATCACCCTAGGGGAAATGGGATGATGGAACGGCTCAAAAGAACTTTGAAAGAACAGCTGGCTAAACTTTCAGGATTATGAAGGTGAATGCATATTTGTCAGCAGTGGTTCACTCCGCTCCTCATTCTCCCTAATTTCTTGCCCATGACAGAGAGCCCAGATTGCCTGCTAATGTTCATGCGTCATATCCCAGAGACCCAGACAGCCCACAAAAATATGTCTCGCACTGGTAGCACGTTTGGATTGTGCTTTTGAGGCTTTCTGGCTTTATCGTGAGGAACAAAGACTAAAACGTGAACACACTACAAACAACCGTGTTAAGTTCAAGCCTTATTTCTGAGGTGACTTTGTATGGTTAGATGACCCCACCACACAAAGACAAAAACTTTGCCCAAACTGGACTGAACCTTTTAAAGTTGTATCAGTGTATGACAAGAACTCCTTTAGAAGCTGTTGGACATGAAATGTCCTCAGGCTACACCAAAAGTTATTCATTTTGATTGTTTGAAACCTTACCGCTCTAAAACCAATTTTCCCACTGTGACACATTCTTTGCCTCAGGCTCCTAGGGACACTCTCCTAAGGTATACGGCCCTTTATGGTTCACTTCCCTTACGCCTTGATCAATCTGTGATACCAGGGCCTGCTAGGCCATCTGTACCTGTACTGAAGAGACCAACTGGACAGGTATACTCATAGGCCTCCCTTAAACACTCACAAAGTACAAAGCTATTGTCCTCTAGTGGTAATATTACTAATTGGTAAGCCACAGTGCCTTCTCTTAGGGGAATGATTTGTTTGATAATGTTTTTTTGTCTTTAGCAACAGGTGTTCAACACACTGTTAATGTTCTGGTCATGGCACTTTATTTTACCTGGCTGTGATTGTTCATTTCTTATTCTTATTTTTATATGTAAAATTATTTATTTGTATGTGCTTCCACTGTAAATTGGAAATGAGGACATTTCGTTGGAAGAGAGGGAAGTATGTAAGATGATTTATTTTTGCTTTACTAATTTTGTTCACGTTATTAATTTAGTAGTATACTCTGTAGACTAATTGCATATGGGCGGAAGGATATGAGTTGTGAAAAGGTTGGGGAGTATTGCGGGTTGTACAGGAAGCTGTTAGAGAGAAAAAAAAAACGTAGCGCTGTGGAGCTTTTTCCTCTCTGTGTGCCGCTTACTTCACCCATGACCTCCTAATCTTTGGTAACACTTCCAGAAGACACAAAAAAAAAATTGTTTTTTTTTTTTTTTTTTTTTTAAATGGATCCCATTAGCTGAAAGCTGTGCAATCAGCTAATCTTCCTGGGTCCATCGTCATTAAAAAAAAAAAAAAAAACCACTTTATTTTAATCATGCACTTGAAATATCATATGTAATCATTATCAATCATTACAAGGACAATTTCACACTTCATTGAAAATAAGAATCAGTCCATATTTTATACAATCACACATTTATATATCAAAACCCATCTAACACATGACGCTTTAGATTGTTTTTAAATGATTGCTTACTTTTTAGTTGACGATTTCAATAGGAACATGGTTCCAAATGGATATTGCTCTGTACAAAACTGTTTTTTTCATAAAGTTGAATTTAGGATGTGGCAGCATGAGATGACCATTAGTTGCCATTTTGGTGTTATGCTTATGCACAGAACCACAGAAAACAATTTGATTTAATATAAAAGCAGGCATTTTTAGAATTAGTGTGTTATATAACAAGGTGTGACTTGTATTCTTTGATTTAAATTAAGCCAGGACAGCGTTGAGTACACCTGCTCCCTGCCTGTTCTGATCGAGCAACCAAGAACAAGTCTTTCTGCTTTGTTTTGAGCCCCTTGTATTTTTGCCAAATCTTTTTGAGATGCAGAAGACCACACTTCAGAACAATATGAAAAGTGACAGTGTTAACAACTTAGCGACCATTTCTAAAGTGTCACGTTTGACATAATAACAACATTTACATTACATTTATTCATTTAGCAGACGCTTTTATCCAAAGCGACTTACATTACATTACATTACCAGTGTTACAGTCACTGGAGGCAAGGTGGGTTAAGTGTCTTGCCCAAGGACACAACGACAGTACCAACTGTGGGGAGAGCGGGAATCGAACCGCCTACCTTCCGGTTGAAAGACGACCGCTCTACCCACTGAGCTACTGCCGCCCATTTTATTAATGATAGTATTTATATGTTCAGTCCAAGATAAGCTGCTATCAATGACCAGACTCAACAGTTTGGCTTTAGTTACTTGTTGTATATTTTCCCCAGCAATGTTTAATTTTAATTTGGATCCACGTGCCATATACTTATGTTTCGACCCAATTACCATACATTTAGTTTTTGTAATGTTCAGAACTAGCTTGTTTCCTTTCATTCACCTGCAGCAGGTTCAGCTCTCTAGACAACACAGAGTTAAATTTGTCACATGAATCTGCAGCATAATAAAGTTGAGTCGTCTGCGTAAATTGTCTGAGGCATTTTTCACAAATAAAGGTAAATCATTAATAAAAACAGAAAACAAAAGAGGTCCTTAACAGTTTCCTTGCAGAAGTCCACATGCTAGACTTTTGATAAATAACCATTATGAAAAACTCTCTGAGTTCTGTGGGAAAGATAACTTTGTATTAGTGCAAATAAAACCATAGCTTTTCAGTTTTTCTATCAAAATGTGATGATCTATCAGATCAAAAGCAGCGCTCAAGTCCAACATCACCACACCGACTAATTCAGAATTATCCATACTTCTAAGCCATCCATCTGTCATTTGCCTAAGAGCTGTGCAGGTAGAATGGGCCTTCCTGTATGCATGCTGAAACATTGTCATCAAGTCATTCATTTGAAAATATCTATACATTTGTGCATGAATGAGTTTTTCCATAATCTTTCTAAGTAGAGAAAGGAGAATTATAGGTCTACAATTCTGGCCATTGAAAGGCATTTTCTGATCTTTGACTAATGGAATTGACAATGGAGGTGGAGAACATGGTCCACTCGGACTCAATGTCTCCAACTGCCCTCGGGATCTGGTCGAAGCTCTGCCGGAGGTGGGAGTTAAAGATCTCTCTGACAGGGGACTCGGCCAAACGTTCCCAACAGACCCTCAGAGTACGTTTGAGTCTGCCGAGTCTGTCCAGCTTTCTCCCCCGCCAACGGATCCAACTCACCACCAGGTGGTGATCCGTTGATAGCTCCGCCCCTCTCTTCACTCGAGTGTCCAAGACATACGGCCGGAGGTCAGATGAAACAACTACAAATTCGATCATCGATCTCTGGCCTAGGGTGTCCTGGTGCCACGTGCACTAGTGGACAACCTTATGCTTGAACATGGTGTTCATTATGGACAAACTGTGACTAGCACAGAAGTCCAATAACAGAACACCGCTCGGGTTCAGATCCGGGGGGCCGTTCCTCGCAATCATGCCCCTCCAGGTGTCACTGTCGCTGCCCATGTGTCCCCCAGTAGAACGACGGAGTCCCCGGTCGGAGCACTTTCCAGCGCTCCTCCCAGAGACTCCAAGAAGGCCGGGTACTCTGCACTGCCATTTGGCCCGTAAACACAAACAACAGTGAGAGACCTATCCCTGACCCGAAGGCGCAGGGAAGCGACCCTCTCGTTCACCGGGGTGAACTCCAACACATGGCGGCAGACCTGGGGGGCTATGAGCAAGCCCACACCAGCCCACGGGAGGTCGGCCCCACGTCGCTCCTTCGGACCTAGCCACCAGGCGCTCACATATGAGCCCCAACCCCGGGCCTGGCTCTAGGATGGGGCCCCGGTTGCGCCAAACCGGACGACATCACGGTCCTTGATATTTTTTTATTCTTAAAGGGTTTTGAACCGCTCTTTGTCAGGCCCGTCACCTAGGACCTGTTTGCCTTGGGAGACCCTGCCCGGGGCATATAGCCCCTGACAACATAGCTCCTAGGATCATTCGGGCACTCAAACCCCTCCACCACGATAAGGAGTCGATGCAACTCGAAGCTGTGGCCGTAAAGTCTCCGGTGCCTGTCATGGCGGAAACCCCCGAATCCGGTGGTGGACACCGAAAGTAAAGGATGCCGTCAAGCTGAAGATGGAGACCTATTGAGCCTGGTTGGCTCGTGGGACACCTGAGGCAGCTGATAGGTACCGGTCGGCCTCAAAGAAATTCTGGCAAACAGTCCGGCACCTCAGTAGGGGGAAGCAGTGCCCTGCCAACACTGTTTACAGTGGAGGTGGAAATCTTCTGACTTCAACTGGGGACATTGTTGGACGGTGGAAGGAATACTTCAATGGTCTCCTCAACCCCACCGGCAAGTCTTCAACTGAGGAAGCAGAGGCTGAAGCCTCAGAGGTGGACTTGTCCATCACCCAGGCCGAAGTAACTGAGGTAGTTGGGAAGCTCCTTGGTGGCAAGGCACCGGGGGTAGATGATACATGCCCTGAGTACCTCAAGTCTCTGGATATTGTAGGACTGTCTTGGTTGACACTCCTCTGCAACATCGTGTTGCGGTTGGGGACAGTACCTCTGGACTGGCAGACCGGGGTGGTGGTCTCTTAAGAAGGGGGACCGGAGCGTGTGTTCCAACTACAGAGGGATCACACTCCTCAGCCTCCCCGGGAAAGTCTATGCCAGGGTATTGGAGAGGAGAATGCGGCCGCTAGTTGAACCTCGGATTCAGGAGGAACAATGGGGTTTTTGTCCCGGTTGTGGAACACTGGACCAGCTCTATACCCTCTCCAGGGTGCTGGAGGGTTTATGGGAGTTTGCCCAACCAGTTCAGTTTTGTGGATCTGTAGAAGGCATTCGACTGTGCTCTGGGAGTATGGGGTCCGGGGCCCTTTGCTAAGGACTGTCCGGTCCCTCTACGACCGGAGCAGGAGCTTGGTTCGCATTGCCAGCAGTAAGTCAGACCTGTTAAGTGCATATTGGACTCTGGCAGGGCTGCTTTGTCACCGGTCATGTTCATTATCTTTATAGACCGGATTTCAAGGCACAGCCAGGGGCCGGAGGGAGTCTGGTTTGGGGACCACAGGATCTCGTCTCTGCTTTTTGCAGATGATGTTGTCCTGTTGGCTCCATCAAGCCAGGACCTTCAGTGTGCACTGGGTCGGTTTGCAGCCGAGTGTGAAGCGGCTGGGATGAGGATCAGCACCTCCAAGTCTGAGGCCATGGTTCTCAGTCGGAAAAGGGTGGTGGAGAGCTCCTGCCTCAAGTAGAGGAGTTCAAGTATCTTGGGGTCTTGTTCACGAGTGAGGGAAGGAAGAAGCGTGAGATTGACAGATAGATCGGTGCAGGTCTGTCGTGGTGAAGAAGGAGCTGAGCTGTAAGGCAAAGCTCTCGATTTACTGGTCAATCTACGTTCCTACTCTCACCTATGGTCATGAGCTTTGGGTCATGACCGAAAGAACAAGATCCCGGATACAAGCGGCCGAAATGAGCTTTCTCCGCAGGGTGGAGGGGCGCTCCCTTAGAGATAGGGTGAGGAGCTCGGTCACTCAGGAGGAGCTCAAAGTAGAGCCGCTGCTCCTCCACATCGAGAGGAGCCAGCTGAGGTTGCTCAGGCATCTGTTTCTGATGCCTCCTGGACGACTCCCTAGGGAGGTGTTCAGGGAATATCCCACCGGGAGGAGACCCCAGGGAAGACCTAGGACACGCTGTAGGGACTATGTCTCTCGGCTGGCCTGGGAACGCCTCGGTATCCCTCCGGAAGAGCTTGAGGAAGTGTCTGGGGATAGGGAAGTCTGGGCGTCTCTGTTTAGACTGCTGGATGGATGGATGGATGGACTAATGGAATGATTTTGCCTTCCTTCCACAGAGTAGGAAAAGCACCTGTCAGGAGACACTGATTGAATGAACAGCAATGTATTCAGCTGTTGTATTTAAAACAATGTTGTCTAAGTTGTCTATTCTAGTTGTCTATTAGGGTTTGTTATAAAACCACTATCAGTCTCAACAAATGAAGGACATACATTTATGTTTCTAACATTATTTTATTTAAGATGCTTCATAGTTTTTTACTGCCATGCTTAGCATTATGAATTTTGTCTCTGTAATATTCTTTTCTCTTTCTTTTATTCATTTTGGTAGCTTGGTTCCTTAACTTGCAATATTTTAGTTTGTCCTCCAATAATCTAGATTTGGCAAACACTATTTTAGCTTCATCCCTTAATTTCATCATATTCTTCAATGTTGAATCAATCCACTTAGCGTTGATTCTTTTTATTATTTTTTCATTGGTGCATATTTATGATGCTCAAAAGTAAATTCATGAAAGCATCCATAGACGTCTCTGCTTGGTGAGCATTATATACAACATTCCAATCAACCTTACTTACTTCTCTCACAATATTTTCTGGGGTAAAAACAACTACTACAAACTCTTTCTGCCAAAATTGTTGTAAATATCAACAGGAAATCACTGTGCTACAAACAAATGCTTTAGAATCTGAAAGAGGACTTCAGGAGACAATCCCGATCACACAATGTGGTAAGACTGTGAATTTTTACACTTGGATGATACAGTGTCATTCCCAAAACTGAGAAAAGCAAAGGGACTTAAACAAAATGATGCCACCTGCATAAACTTGGTGCCCAGCCAAAGCAGCACTGGATTAGAAAAAAGAAACAATTTTTTTTAATTAATGATTTTATAACTTCAAATAAGCTTGATTTTATGTTTTTAACAGAAACATGGTTAGACAGCAAGAATGGAAATGTGGTCCTTATTTAATCCACCCCATCAAATTTCACATTTTTATCCAAATTGTGAGAAAACAAAAAGGGTGGTGGTCATCAGGTTGAGGATTTGTTGAATTGTTATACTTCAGGTGTTTTAAATGTTATGGACACCATTGCTCCTGTTAAGGTTAAAGTGATCAGGACGAGGCAGAAGGCTTCATGGAGCAATGCTCACTCTGTCAGGGCACAGAAAAGGGAATGCCGAAAAGCCGAAAGAAAATGGAGAAAATTGAAACTCTTAATTCATTATGAAATATACAAAGAAAATGTGCATGTTTTCAATTAAACTTTGCAAAAAGAAAGAGAAATATCCTTCTCAGAGATCATCAACAACAGCAGTAACAACCTGCGTGTCCTGTTTGCAGTGGTGTAAAGTAACGAATTACAAATACTCTCATTACTGTAATTGAGTATTTTTTCTCAGGAATTGTACTTTATTAAGTAGTTTAAAAACAGTGTACTTTTACTTGTACTTGAGTACATTTTTAGTGCTGTATCTGTACTTTTACTGCACTATTTTCCCTCAACCTGCAGTTGCTACATTTTCTATTTTTTTTTCCTGTCAATGATGATTGGCTAAGGAGAATAATCAGTCCAGTGATTCCCGTCCAATCAAATCGCGCATAGAAAACTTGCATCAGACAGACTTCAAAACACCTGGCGCCAATTTAGTTTAATCATGGAGGAGGAGGAGGAAGGAAGTGTGGTGGATGCTTCAACATGCAGTAACTCAAATACAGCACTTCAGCATCCTTTTTTTTACAATGAAGGCGAAGAAGGGCAATTGTGTCGTTATGTCATGCCTACTTTGCTTGCCCAGACCGGTTGAAATATCAGCATTCAAGAGTTCTTCCTCTAATTTAAAAAAGCACATCGAGGTAAGATTTCATATTTGCTAAGTATCATATCTTAAATATTTATGTTAAATGGTATAATAAACGTCACAAATATAGTGTAAAATCATCACAAGCAACGACTGCTTAATAAGACTATCTCGTCAGTCGTCGTCATTGATGAGAAGAGGGAGCGGGGTTGTTGCTGGTAATACTGTAGGCCTATGGATAATGACTTAAATCGCAAAATGGCTTTAAACCGCTACTAAATACACTGCAGAATACAATGCGCAATTTGAATGTAAAAGAGAACGACCCTGTTATAAAGCTACATATTTATTTCACAGGGTATAAGGTGGAATAAGTCACAGCATAATACTCACTACTCCCTACTCTTGAGTACTTTTGAAGGGGCTACTTTTTACTCGTACTTTGAGTGGTATTTAGGACAGGTACTTTTACTCCACTCACATTACATTTTATGGTAAGTAATAGTACTTTTACTTGAGTATGATTTTTCAGTACTCTTCCCACCACTGCCTGTTTGCTACAGTGAACAGATTAACAAACCCTCCAGCTCCATTTCCTCCAGAATTAGTTTCCACCACTAAATGCAATGAGTTTGCATTGTTTTTTGTTCAATGACAAGGTTCAAGGCATTAAACATGTGATACAGTCCAAAGGGCATAAAACAACACTGCAGCCACCTAGGAGACACTTGGTTGGTTTAACACATTTTACACCCATTAATGACAGAACAATTGAAAAAACTGTCTCCAGCCTGAGTTCATCCACCTGCTGCCTCGATGTTTTACCCACTAGATTTCTAAAATCAGTACTAAGCAGTTTGTTACCACAACTCACTGATATAGTCAATAATTCCTTACAGTCTGAAACATTTCCAAGGACCTTAAAAACTGCTGTCATTAAGCCTCTCCTAAAGAAGAGCAGTCTTGATGCTACAGTGCTCAACAACTATCGGCCCATATCAAACCTGCCATTTTTAGGGAAAGTCATCGAAAAATTTGTATATCAACAACTTAATGACTTTCTATTACTTAACAACTGCTTTGATCCTTTTCAGTCAGGATTCAGGCCCCATCACAGCACTGAGACTGCACTTATCAAAGTCACAAATGACATCCGTATGAACACTGACGCAGGCAAAGTCTCTGTCTTAGTTCTGTTGGACTTGAGTGCTGCGTTTGATACAGTGGACCATGAAATCCTGTCACAAAGATTAGAGGAATGGATAGGTATCACTGGAACTGCCCTTAAATGGTTTCAGTCCTATCTTGAAGACAGGAAGTACTTTGTTTCGGTTGGTAACTGTGTGTCAGACCAAATGGCCCTGACATGTGGGGTTCCACAGGGGTCTATCTTGGGACCCCTATTATTCAATCTCTACATGCTTCCTTCAAACAGGTCACAGGTGAGGATGGTTACGTTTAGTAGCCATTCAAACCTGTTTGTCTCAATTTGTGTGCATGTTATTAGTCCAAAATCACTAGAATATGTAAACGTTTGGTCAGGGTAATGTGTGTAGTTTCTGTTGTCATGAATTATTTTTATTTCAGAGAATTTTGACTCAGAATACAGCACTGGATTTGAGATGCAAGGGTCGGTTAGTTACTTACTTAGTTACTTACTTACTTGGTTACTTACTTAGTTACTTAGTGCTATTCAACACAATTCAGTCTGTTATAAATCCATCTAGTAATGCTCTACAACAGGCGTCAATGTCAACCTGTAATGATTTCCTCCATTATTTGGTTGATAAAGTAGCCTCTGTTAAACAGAGCATTAAGAACATGTCTAACACTTTTGACTTGTGCTCTTCTCCTGTCCTCTCTGTGTTTAATGTGTTTGAGCCAATATCACTCTCTCTCCTCTCTGATGTGGTCCAGGGGCTGAGACCGACCAACTGTCCTCTGGACATTATACCATCTAAAGTGTTTAAACAGGTTTTTAACACAGTGGGCCCATGCCTCCTCTCATTTATAAACAGCTGTCTGAGTTCAGGTTCTGTACCAACTGTATTCAAGCACGCAGTGGTAAGGCCTCTGCTAAAAAAACAACAACCTTGATCCTACCGTTCTGTCAAATTTTAGACCTGTGTCCCATTTACCTTTTCTATCCAAGGTTTTGGAAAAGATTTTTTTCTTACAGTTACAGTCTTTTCTGGAGAACAATCAGATTTTTGAAAAGTTCCAGTCTGGCTTTAGGACACGACACAGCACTGAGTCCGGTCTTCTCAAAGTACAAAACGACATTCTCTTGTCCCTTGATGAGAAAAAGCCAGTGCTGCTCATAATGTTGGATCTTACTGCAGCATTTGACACCGTGGACCACTCAGTCCTCCTGACACGTCTGGAACAACAGGTTGGGCTTCAGGGACCTGTGCTGCAGTGGTTTAGGTCGTATTTAACAGAGAGGACTTTTTCTGTCAGGATTGGTGACTCTCCTCCTCCTCGGCCCCCTTGACCTCTGGTGTGCCACAAGGTTCCATTTTGGGCCCTGTTTTATTTTCCTTGTATATGTTGCCGTTAGGTGCAGTAATTTCAAAGCATAAAATGTATTTTCATCTGTACGCAGACGACCTACAGGTTTACCTTCCGGTTGTCCCTGCTTGTCCCAATAGTCTTCAGTCCATCAACAGATGTTTAGAGGACATCCAACTGTGGCTGTCCCAGAATTTCCTCTGTTTGATGAGGATAAAAGTGAATGTATTGTGTTCGGCACATCCACCCTGCCCAGTGTCTCAGCTCCTGGTCCTTTTGCTTAGGCCCCCCATCTTAACCATGTTGTCAAAAATCTGGGGGTAAAACAGCAGTCTAAAATTTGATAAACAAATAGATTCGGTGGTTAGGGCAAGCTTTTTTCAGCTTCGCCTCCTTTCAAAGGTTAAAGTCGTGCTGACCTGGAGAAAGCCATCCATGCTTTTATTAGCTTCCGCATAGACTACTGCAATGCGCTCTATGTCGGAGTTAACCAAACTGGACTTCACCGTTTGCAGCTTGTGCAAAACGCTGCTGCCCGACTGCTAACTAACAGTCGTAAACACGAGCACATAACACCTGTCCTGTACTCCCTGCACTGGTTCCCTGTCCAGTTTAGAATTAATTTTAAAATCTTAATGTTTGTTTTTAATGCACTCACGGGCCTTGCACCTTCCTATTTGTGTGAGATTCTGACCCCTCACAAACCCAGCAGAGCTCTACGTTCTGCTGGGCAACACCTGCTGAAGGTGCCCCGGTCCCGGTTCAAACAGTGGGCGATTGTTCTTTTGCAGTGGCCGGTCCTAAACTCTGGAACTCTTTGTCATGTTCCATCACTGACCTGCCTCTGTTTAAAGCCAAACTTAAAACCTATTTATTTAAAATGGGTTTTTGCACTTAGTGGCTCTGCTCTGTTTTTATTGTGTAAATGTGTTTTTAAACCTATTTGTAAATATGTTTATTTTTTTTATTAATGTTGTTAAGCACCTTGGTTCAATCTGTGGTTGTTGGAAGGCGCTATATAAATAAATATTGATTGATTGACTTACTTACTTACTTATTTAGTTACTTACTTATTTAGTTACTTACTTAGTTACTTCCTTCAAACAGGTCACAGGTGAGGTTTTTCTTTAGTAGCCATTCAAACCTGTTTGTCTCAATTTGTGTGCATGTTATTCTGTTGTCATGAATAATTTTTATTTCAGAGAATTTTGACTCAGAATACAGCATGATGATAAGAGATGCAAGGGTCGGTTAGTTACTTACTCTAGTTATTTACTTACTTACTTACTTTAGTTACTTACTTAGTTACTTACTTACTTAGTCTAGTTTAGGCCAGTTAATACGCAGCTGTGGCGTATCATACCATAATTATGCAGATGACACTCAGATTTACATTTCACTCACAGCAGGTGAAAATGGACCAATCCATTCACTGTGTCACTGCATCGAACAGATTGATGTGTGGATGCAAAATAATTTTCTCCAACTGAACAGAAACAAGACTGAACTAATCATCTTTGGGCCACAGAAACAAAGAGAAAGTGTCAGCAGTCACCTCGCGTCTCTTTCTCTAAAATCTAAAAATCAGGTTAGAAATCTAGGGGTCATCATGGACTCAGACTTCAATTTCCACAGTCACATTAAGTCAATTACATCATCTGCATTTTATCACCTTAAAAACATTTCCAGAGTCAAAGGGATAATGTCTCAACCAGACTTAGAGAAACTTATCCATGCTTTTATCTCCAGCAGGTTAGATTACTGTAACGGCCTGCTCACTGGTCTCTCAAAACGAGGGTTAAGACAGCTGCAGCTTATTCAGAACGCTACTGCTCAGGTTTTAACCAAAACCAGGAAGTACAACCACATCAGTCTAGTTTTAAAATCTCTGCACTGGCTTCCTGTTGCTCAGAGAATAAACTTTAAAACAGCACTGCTGGTTTACAAGTCTCTAAATGGCTTAGCACCAGAATATATATATATATATATATAATATATATTATATATATATATATATATATATCTCAAATATGTCACTACATTACAACTTAAAGTGTTTTTTCTTTTAGCTGCACTCTTCTTTTAAAATGTTTTTAATTTTTTCTTATGTTTGTTAATCTTAATCTTGTAAATTGTCTTTTATTCCTGTAAAGCACTTTGAGTTACCCAGTGTATGAATTGTGCTATGAAATAAAATTGCCTTGCCTTACAAAAATGGCCACTCCCCCACCAAATTTATTTCTGTCCATTCCAAACACATTAAAACCTATAATTTTAATTTTAGAGTCTTAAATAGAATCATCAAGATGTGTTTCAGAGACAGCTAATATGTTGATCGAATACTTGCACACCAAATCGTTAAGATCATGCAGTTTGTTTTTCATACTGCTTACATTTGGATGTGCCAAAACCAAGCCTTTTTTTAGATTTGATTTTACACATTCATACAAAATCAACAATATTATCTAAAAATACATAGGAATAAACAAAAATGTCATTGACATTGAAGATAAGAAGTTATGTGTCCTTTGATTGATGCTCTATAGGCAAAATAATGTTTCAATAATAACTGTATGCTTATTGCTTAATAAAACTGAACCTTGGCGCTTTAGCTTTAGTTGGTATACGGCACTTCTGATTCAGAGAAATATTTATCCTTGTTATTTTTTCAACACTGCTGGTCCACTTGGCAAGAAACATTACCCAAGAGTAATGAGGCTCAATGCGGCTTTTATTTTAAATTAAGACCTTCGAAGCAAATGAACTGAACTAGTTCATTTTAAAATTTGTGAACTGAACTTTGAACTAGTTCTTGTAGAAAGTGAACTTTCCCAACACTGCGAAAGGAGTAGTGCCCCAAATTAAACGTACTAATCCAATCTGGACAAACCTTGAACCAGAAAATTTGAAGCAGACCTGAACGAAAGACTGCAAAATGTTGTCCTTATTTAAATAAACTCGCAGTTTCTCATATCAGCAGATTTTTCTGATTTTGGGTATGCATCATAGTTGCTTACACAATACATCAGACCATTTTTTTCTGATTTTCTGGGGCTGGGTCACGGGGACAGCAGTCTAAGCAGAGATGCCCAAAGTTCCCTCTTACTTCCTCCAGCTCTTCCGGGGGGATACAGAGGCGTTCCCAGGCCAGCCGAGAGACATTGCCCCTCCAGCGTGTCCTAGGTCTTCCCCGGGGCCTCCTCCCGGTGGGACATGCTTGCTATTTGAACCAAAAACATTGCATTCACTGTTTACTTTGCATCGAACACATTTTTAAAATGTCAAACAACATTTAACAAAGTGTGGCATTACAATAATACATTTTTTGTAATTAAATATACATTTAGGACAGCTTTAAAACATAGTTTTAAAGACACAACAAAGTCATCAATATCAGTCAACAAAGATGTTGCAAAAAGTTGACAACTTTTAAAGTCCTAATCTATTTATTCTTCATTCATTTTCTTCGTCTTATTCCCGTTAGAGGTCGTGCTTGACTGGAGCCTTACCCATCAAGTTTGGGCAATAGCGCGGTACACCCTGGACAATGGCCAGTTGGTTGCAGGACTGAATTTCTAATCTAACATTGACATTATTATCTAATCAGACTTCTAAGAAATATTCAATTCTTGTTTACACCAAGAATGTGTATCAGCTTGAATTGTAAAAGACTGTGTGCAAATGACAGGCTCATCTGTCATCTCTCATGTATTGTGCTTAAACCCAGTTCCATCCTTTAAAATACACATTGTGATAACATGGCTGTTATCACAATGTGACCCACAGCCACATAGGTTGGCTGTAGGTCAACAAACATCCATCTCAGGGTACTGAGGACCAGCTGGCTCTCTGCTCTCATCTGCTCCAAAGAAGCCCACCTGCAGCAGCACTAACAGCGTTCCTCCGTGCGTCACAGCAGCAGAAACAGAAATGAGAGTCTGACACTCCATCAGTGCATATTCACACCTTTAAGTGTGAATGACAGAGGAGCTGAGCTTCACTGTGGACAGCACTGGGTTATATACATTTTTTAATCACAGTTTATTCATGGTTCACAGCTTTATTCCGGGTTTGGTCTTGGTTCAATCTTGGGGTTAGTTCTTGACTTAGTCCAATTATGATAATAATATTCTTGGTTTTGCTCTGGGTTTAGTTCCATTTTACTCAAGGAAATCCAAGAAAAATACTAAATGATAACATGCACTCAAGTTGACACAAACAGGTTTGAATGGCTACTAAAGGTAACCATCCTCATCTGTGATCTGTTTACTTGTAATCAGTGTGTGTGTATAAAAGGTCAGAGAGTTTCTGGGCTCCTGACAGACCCTTGCATCTCGCATCCAGTGCTGCACTGACATTTCTGAATTCTTACAATACGCCAAACAGCACAGAGACAAAAGCTTCTGGAACAAACTCATTTGGAGTGATGAGACAAAAATGATGCTACATTTGGAGAGGAGTCAACAAGGCCTATGTTTTGAGAATGTGTGAGCTACAAAGGCACCGGAAACTTGGTCAAAATTGATGGCAAGATGAATGCAGCATGTAATCAGAAAATACTGGAGGAAGATTTGCACTCATTAGCCCGGAAGCTGTGTATGGGACGAACTTGGACGTTCAAACATTACAATGAACCAAAGCACCACTTTGGGTAGCTCTCAAATGTGTAATTCATGCAGCAGAAACATTTACAGGAATTGGAGGCTTTTTGCCTCCAATTTTGAAGAATGGGCAGCTTTACCATCTGAGAAAATAAAAAGCCTCATCCACAACTACCACAAAAGACTTTCAGCTGTCATTGAAAATATTATCTCTAAAATGTAAAAATCAGGTTAGAAATCTAGGGGTCATCATGGACTCAGACTTGAATTTCCACAGTCACATTAAGTCAATTACATCATCTGCATTTTATCACCTTAAAAAGATTTCCAGAGTCAAAGGGATGATGTCTCAACCAGACTTAGAGAAACTTATCCATGCTTTTATCTCCAGCAGGTTAGATTACTGTAACGGCCTGCTCACTGGTCTCTCAAAACGAGGGTTAAGACAGCTGCAGCTTATTCAGAACGCTGCTGCTCGGGTTCTAACCAAAACCAGGAAGTACCACATTACGCCAGTTTTAAAATCTCTGCACTGGCTTCCTGTTGCTCAGAGAATAGACTTCAAAACAGCACTGCTGGTTTACAAGTCTCTAAATGGTTTAGCACCAGAATATATCTCTGACATGCTAGTTACTTATGAACTTCCTCGGACTCTGAGAACATCTGGGACAGGCCTTCTGCTCGTGCCCAGTGTTAGAACTAAACAGGGTGAAGCAGCGTTTAAGTTTCATGAAGGAAAAATCTGGAACAGCCTCAACTTTAACAATGTTCAAGGGGAGGTTAAAAACCTTCCTCTTTAGCTCCGCCTACATTCCAACCTATCTGCACTCTTTTTCTTTAATGTTTTAAATTTTTCTAATGTTTCTTAATCTAAATCTTGTAAATTGTCTCTTATTCTTGTAAAGCACTTTGAGTTACCCAGTGTATGAATTGTGCTGTAGAAATAAAGTTGCCTTGCCTTGCCTTGAGAACTGGGGTAACTTTCGATCAGGATCATTTGGGTAGTTTTTGTTGTGATGATGATCAAAAAAGAGTAAACACAATTGTTTACACAAAAAATGGCTTCACCCAACTACTATGAGTGAAAGAAAACATTGTGTTATCATTCATATTCTCTGAAAAATGTCCCAAAAAATCTGCCAGTATGTAAACTTACTGTCACGTTGGCTCAAGACTCAGCCCAGCCCTCCACAAATTCTCCGGGAGATTCCTCCTCCGGCTCCCTGATGGCTCGCTGAGTGGAGACAGGTGTGCGGGAGCGCCGGCAAACCCAGACCAGCTGTACCCGGTTTCTAATACAAAAACCGCCGCATCCAGCTCCTCGATGCCAGATCGTAAAACTAGCTCCAGTTAGTGACACATCTAGCATTACACTGTTCTTGTTAAAGACCTTTCAGATACTTACCTCTTGTTTTCTTGCTACGCTGCAGATCCGCCAGGTCCAGCCGTCAGTTCCACTCCAGTCCAGCCCTCGTCTACTCCTGATCTGTCGAGTCCTGCCGTCAGCCCCTCTTCAGCCCAACCACTGTCTACTTCTCTGTCTCTGGTAACTCCTCACCATCCATGAAGAACCGCTCCACCTTGTTTAAATAAATCTGTATTGTTCACATCTCCTTGTGTCTGCGTTTGGGTTCTAGCCTGATCTTAACACTTAGAGCACAACTCTATGTCCAAAGCCTTACAGTCTGAGTCTACTCCTTCAGTCTATTTAAGTTATTATTAATGAAAGCGTCAAACAGATTTATTTCCTGAGACTGTTTAATGATCTGTATCTTTATTGGCTTGGGTTAACTAATATAATTTTTGTGAAATGACTGAGATGGGTTAAAAAAATATATATATAAACATAGATTTGAGTTGAAGTCTGAGTGTTTTGGTTTATGAGGCCCATTGTCTTGATCCCTGTGTTGTCCTGTTACTTTTGAGCTGTTTGTCTTCTTCCTGGGGTGTTCTAGACTATGTTTAGCCTTATCACTCAGTCCAGCCTCACTGTGTCTCACAAATGTATTTTTCTTAGTTAATATTAAATATAATTATTTAATATAAATCAGATTTTTTTTTTTTGCTGTGGTGTGCATTCCTGCAATACTTTATTTTCATCCATTGTAGCCCATGGAAGTAACAGATAGTGCCAAGGTCCCTAACAGGTGGACCTCTATGAGGATTTAAATGTAAATAAACCTTTAGGATCAGATCTGAGTTAACGTGTGACCATATACATTTGCTTCATCAGTTGGTTAATATGCCAATTATGTCAACAGGGAAACAATTTGAGAGTTTGTACGAAGATGCTGGCCTCCCCTGGTGATGTGAATTCCTTCGTGACATCTCCACTCATTATCCAAAGACAGGCTGGATACAGGAGACCGTAACACACGTCTTGGATTTACCGAAGCTGCACGGTCCACAACAGGCTCGTCAGCAAGGTTGAAGGCTTCCTTAAGCAGGCCGGCGATCATGAGCACAGTGATCGGGCCGTGGTTCTTTGGTAGCCATATCATTTGAATGTTATTGCGGCAGGACCTTGCCTCTTGGTCTTCACATGTATTCTCTAGAGAGATACAGTGGGCTGAAAGTCTCTCCACTTTGAAGGGAGGTTACATCATCCGTTCCATGTCACTTACAATGCCCTTCAATGTGTTGATATCCGATAAGCTACCACTTAGCACTTAGTCTTAACACTCAGCAATTATGATTGCATTTGCCTCATACTCTCAGTCATAGCAAGCTGGAACTCTTTCTTGAAACTGGTCATTTGCTCTTGAAGGGCAGCCCTAATCTGCTGGCAAAATGCTCGGGAGGCCAGCAGCCCCGAGCCCCCAGGAGAGGGGGGCACGGAGTCCGAGGACGCAGCCTCAGAAACAGGCCGCACGTGCGATGGTGTTGAATCATTTGCAGGTTTAGGTTTTGGAGGCATATAGGTGTTCAAGTGAGATAAAATAAACCCAAAAAGCAAAAAATATGTTCCCAACGAGTCCGTCTATAGCACACAAATCCACTCGTTTCACTCCATCGGATGCCAAACCGGAAGTCGAGTTCTAGAGCTTCTTGATGTTCAAATGTCCATATGACTGGCTTTTTGGAAGCTAACTGTGGGCACTTACTGTTTTTCTAACACGTGGGACTTTGAACTGTACCTGGCTTTGTCTGGAGCAGCTCATAGACAGGCCTGGCTATCTGAGAAAAGTCCTGAATTTAAGAGTGGTTGTACCCCAGGAACCCTGTCAATTTCCCCACATCTCCCACTGTCTTTGGTATCTTAGATGTTAGTGTTAGTCGATTTGTAGGGTCGTGTGGATCTATTTTGACTCCTTTAGCCAAAACTATTCTGCCCACATACAAGACAAGACATCCATTTTTGTATAGCCCAATAACACAACAACCAGCCGCCTCCAAGGGCTTAACAGACTGCACTAGACAATATACATTAGTGGAAAGGAAAAACTTAACAAAATCCAGTCGGGGAAAAAGAGAAACCTCAAGGAGAACCACAGAAGGAGGGATCCACTTTCAGGACGGACAGACCATGCAATGGATGTGTCCAGGACAGTTGAAAACATAAAAATACACAAAATATATTTACAAAAATAAACATTTATATTGGCAGAGTCCAGTGTCCACTGTGTGTTTGTGTAAGGGTGGATGGGAGCGCAGCCAACATCACGGTAGATGACAGAAGGGCTGGAGACCCTCATACTGTAACAGAGTCCTAGGGGGGAGGAGGGGTGTACACATGACCAAGCAGGTCTACCCTAGGAGGAGATAGAAAAAGAAGTGCTAAATACTACTGCAACAAGTGAAGGTGCAATAATGATATGAGAGGTTGAGTGTATACCTATGATCAATCAGTCTCCATACGTTTGGTGAAATAAGTATGTTTTGAAAACCTCAACAGAGTCAGCTCGCCGCACTTCCACCGGGAGCCCATTCCATAAAAAGGGGGCCAAGATGGCGCCGCCGAGTCCGGTCGCCGTCCAGGTCACTCCGCTCAGATTATGTTTTTATTTACTTTTTTACCTACTTTTGCTTTCTCTTTTTACACACATTACCTCTGCACTGATCATATACGAAAAGGAAATACTTTTGGACATTGGACATCGCTTCACTGACCTGTTTCACGACACTTTATCCTCCAACCCATCGTGGCCTTCTGAGATCCTCCGGAACGCCGAGATGTACAATGGCTACCTGAATAACCACCCGAGGCGACAGAACAAGAAACACCGTGGGAAACGTGCTGGGATTTGCAACAGACTGAGGAAAAGAGCACACAGCCCTCCTTTACCGAGCATTTTGCTCGCCAATGTCTAGTCTCTGGAGAATAAGATGGACGATCTTAGAGCCAGGATAAACTTCCAACGGGACATTAGGGACTGTAACATCCTTTGTTTGTCTGAAACGTGGCTCACGCCCTTGGTCCCGGACGTTGCTGTAACGCCGTCTGAAAACTTCTCTGTTTTACGGATGGACAGGACAGCCGAGGCCGGCAAATCCAAAGGCGGAGGAGTTTGTTTCATGATTAACAAGAAATGGTGTGACCCCAGGAATATCTCCACTCTGTCGCGCTCGCCTCATCTGGAACATTTATCCATTATTTGCCGCCCATTCTATCTGCCTCGGGAGTTTTCATCGATCATTATAACTGCTGTTTACATCCCCCCACAAGCAGACACTGACTTGGCTTTGTCTGAGCTTCACGATGCGCTCAGCGGCAACATCAACAAACATCCTGACGCTGCTATTATCATCGCTGGGGACTTTAACAAAGCCAAACTCAGGCAAGTCATGCCTAATTTTTATCAACATATATCCTGTCCAACCAGAGGACCGAATACAATGGATCATTGCTACACTCAGTTTAAGAATGCCTACAAAGCTCGCTCACTACGGCTTTGGCAAATCGGACCATGCCGCCATTTTCCTCACACCGAATATAAACAACGGCTCGTTCAAGAACCTCCGGTGCAGAGGGTGGTGACGCGTTAGTCCGCCCAATCTTACAGGCGGCTCTTGATGACGTAGACTGGGTCATGTTTCGCGCAAGCTCATCTGACGTCAGCGAGTTCACGGATGTAGCGTTAAGCTTTGTAAACACGCTAGCCGAACAAGCTACGGATACAATAACTATAAGGTCATTCTCCAATCAGAAACCGTGGGTGGACAGATCAATCCGTGCAGCAGTAAACAAACGCACTGCTGCTTACAACGCTGGTCTTCTGTCGGGTAACATGGGCGAGTACAAAGCATTGTGCTATGCTCTCGCATAGAGCACATTTCCAGCTTAATGACTCCCGACGCATGTGGCAAGGACTAAGGACCATCTGTGACTTTGGAAATAAATCCTCTACAGTGGTGAGAGCAGATCCGTCGCTGGCTGACGAGCTAAACACTTTCTACGGCCGCTTTGAAAGCAATCGAAGCAGTGTGAGTCTGCCGATCAGCGTGTCAGGGAGCAGCAGTCAGAGAAGCGATCATCATGTGATCACCGTGTCGGAGGACGAGGTTCGGACGGCACTAAAGCGAGTGAATGTAAGGAAAGCAGCTGGACCTGATGGGATTTCTGGCCGTGTTCTGCGGTCCTGCGCTGATCAGCTCGCTGGTTTGTTTACATCCATTTTTAATGAGTCTCTTGCCACATCGGTGGTTCCCACCTCATTCAAAAAATTGATCATCATCCCTGTGCCTAAAAACAATAAACCCTCTTGTCTGAATGACTATCGTCCAGTTGCCCTCACATCAATAGTCATGAAGGTCTTTGAGGGACTGGTTAAAAACGTCATCTGCTCCTCCATCCCGGATACTTTGGACCCTCTTCAGTTTGCTTATCGCACAAACAGATCCACAGATGATGCCATCTCTCACATCCTGTACTCTTCTCTCACACACATTGACAGCAATAACAGGAACTATGTAAGGCTGCCATTTATTGACTATAGCTCTGCTTTTAATACTATAGTCCCCATAAAGCTAGCTTCCAAACTCATAGACCTCGGACTAAATTCTTCACTCTGCGACTGGATCCTTGACTTCCTCACCGGCAGACCTCAAGTGGTGAAACTAGGCCAGTACACCTCCAGCTCCATCACCCTGAATGTAGGAGCCCCACAGGGCTGTGTCCTGAGTCCCCTGCTCTACTCTCTCTACACACACGACTGCGTGTCTTCGCACAGCTCCACATCCATTATCAAATTCGCTGATGATACTGTGGTTCTGGGCCTCATTCACAACAATAATGAGACCGCATACTTGGATAAGGTAGAGAAATTGACATCATGGTGCCAGGACAACTGTCTCTCTCTGAATGTGAGCAAAACTAAAGAATTTATTGTGGACTTCAGGAAGAGGCAGCAGCAGCCCTATACTCCTCTCATGATAAGCAGGACCCCTGTGGAGAGGGTGAGTAGCCTTAAGTACCTTGGTGTCAACATCTCTGAGGACCTGACTTGGACTACTCACATTCAAACACAGGTTAATAAAGCCAGGCAAAGACTGTACCATCTGCGACAGCTGAGGAAATTCAGGGTCTCACCAGCAATCCTGAAAACTTTCTTTTCTGGGGCTATAGAAAGTGTATTGACTCAATGTATCTCAGTGTGGTATGGGAACAGCTCCAGTCAAGACTGCAAAGCCCTGCAGAGAGTTGTGCGCTTAGCTGAGCGCATTTCAGGGTCTGCTCTCCCCTCTCTGCAGGACATCTACCACAAACGCTGCAGAAGTAGAGCTGCAAAAATCATCAAAGACTCCACCTACCCCAGTAATCATATTTTCACTTTACTGCCATCTGGTAAGCGCTACCGCAGCCTGATGGCAAAAACCGAGAGACTCAGGAGGAGTTTCTTCCCCCAGGCCATCAGGCTCCTAAACTCTAAACCAGCTTTTTAACATCCTCATGCCTCCACTTAATGTTCACCTTATCTTTTTACTTTATTCACTACCTCTCATAGACACACTAGTGTCACCCTGTTTTGCACATTATCTTCTTGTACATTCCTGTGTATCTTAATATTTAAGACTACAGTTTACATTCATGCACATTATTTTGCGTTCTATATTTTAATTCCTCAACACACATTTTTTATATTTTATATTTTATTCCTATATTTTTATTGTTTACTTTTATTTCATTCTTATATAGCTATATTTTATTTATGTATATTTTCATCTGTGTTGTTTTCTTTAATAATTGCACTGTCCATGGAGCGGACCTGACTCACATTTCACTGCTGGTTTTATATGCTATATATAATTTTGTATGTGACGAATCTTGAATCTTGAATCTATAAGAAAAGGCTCTGTAGCAGACTTCCTTATTCAAGGAAGTTGAAGGAGGCCAGCGTCCTGAGAGCGAAGGGTATGAGCTGGAGTATACCGGGTGATGAGGTCAGATAGGTCAGAGGGCGTGCGTCCACAAAGGATTTTATATGTTAACAGAAGAACTTTGAAATTAGCTCTAACTGTAAGGAGGGACTGAGGACTCAAACGCTCAAAGACAGTGAAGGTAAGTGTTTCTTTATTTAAAAAAACAGACAGAGGCCCTAAATGCAGACTGAAACGGCTCGAGGAGGTTATTTTCTGATAGATACAGAGTAAGTTGTTTTAAAACAACTTTTTCAAGGACTTTGGAAAAGAAAAGTAAATTGGAGACGTTAAATTATTGCTGTTGTTTTTCTGAGCAGAGGTTTGACCACAGCCTTTTTGAAGAGGGAGGGGACCTTGCCAGTAGACAGCGTTAAGAATGTTTAACATAATTGGCCCCACATAGGGCTTTGTCAGCTCAACGAGGGATACAGGATCTAAGACTGAGAGACGAGAGGTCAGTGGATCCAAGTGAATGGGCCCCGGAGCTGAGGAAGACAAAAACAAAATATTATCCCTGATATCTTCAATTTTATGTTTAACGAAATCTAAAAAGTCTTGTGCACTAAAGGGAGAAGAGTCTTCAGTTGTTCTCAGTTGGATTAGTTTAGCAACTGTCCCAAAGAGAAACCTGGGGTTATGCTGGTTTTCTCTGATTAGAGATGAGAAATAGGCCGTCTTTGCAGTGCTGAGGGCGTGCTTATAGGTGTTTACACACAAACACCACTTTTGATCATTTAGATTTGTTTTTGACCTGCACCATTTGCGTTTAAAACTCCTGGAGGCCTGTTTCAAAGCCCGGGTTTCCTATTTATACCCATAGATTGTAAATATAGATGTCATGAGCTCATTGGGGGGAGCTCATTGCTCCCCCATTCACCGATATATTCCACAGGGCAATAAAATGGCAGTTACATCCGGGCTTTTCTGCTGTTACTCCATAGTAAAATTATAGTTTTCAGGTAAACCGCCCGTATTAATCAAAGATTCACTTCCCCCAGAGTTATCATGTAGTAAAAACTTAGCTCTAGCGACCGGAGCTATCTTTTGTACCAGACTGTAAACATTAGTTTTACACTAGTAAAGTCGCAATTGTGATTATACTATACTTGTTAACTTTTCAACTTTTTCAACCAGTTATTGGATCATGTCTGTCTTTTTTATCAGTTTTCTTTACACAAACATCCTCTTTTGTCACAGGGCTCTGCGTTTCATTATCCTCACTCTTTACTTTTTTAAGATGTTTGAGTAGTGCTTCCTCAGTAACTGAAGAGTTAGCTAGTAGCTAGCTTTTGTGTCCTAGCCTTTCATATACATGAAGAAACGCATATTGGACTGTACTAGCAGTGTTGCCAACTCTTTTCAAAGGAAAGTAGCTAAAGCCTGGCCAAAAAGCCGCTAAATGTCGCTAGATGACGTCATGCGTAAATTAGCATATTCGTGACGTCATTACGTCATTGCGTCATCATACTAAATTGCATACTTTCTTGCGTTCTCCGTGCTTTCTTGACAAATTTGTGCTCACATGGTCTCTTTTACTGTATTTTATTATGATATAGCCGACTGTCCCAATAATGCTCTTCTCATTTCAATTAAGTGATAAGCACACGAGAACAATGAAAATCAAAACGGTCAAACTTAATTCTTTAAATTTAAAATGAAACTTTCTGTCGACTCTTGTTTTTGTTTATTACTTCACAATTTCAACCCTCCTCCTTTATCCGGGCTTGAGACCGGCAAAAGTGACCTAAAAGAGACACTCCGGCGGAGTTTCTTTTAAAAAATGTTTTATTTATTTATTATTAGGCCCGAGCCGGTGATGGCCGGGAGGGCCTATTGTTTTTGCTCGGATTATTTTTTTATTTTTTATTTTTATTTTTTTTATTTTTATTGTCGACCTATGATCCTAAATTTGACCCAGTGAACATGAACGAAAAGTCATTTTTATTGGTCCAATTTTTTAAGCTCGGCGAAAAATTTATGTATTTGAAGTCGCCTAAAAAAAATACGAAAAATGACTCAGTGGCGACCCCTACAAAATCAAAATACATTGGGCCTATGGAAAGTGAAAGTAACTTTTTTCCAACGTAGAAAAATGAAACTTGGTACACACATATCCACCATGGGCTTATGAACAAAAAAGCCAATGGGGACCACACCCTATCACACACGGGAAGGCGGCCAAATTGAATTGAAAATGTGAACCGACTTAAAATAAACCTCTTTTTTAAAAGAACACAGACAATACCTGCTTCATTCCACAGACACCAAACTTGGGCAAAATGAGCTAAACACATGTATGTAAAATAGACAAGCGTTTTTCTAGACTTTTTGCTCGAGTTATATTTTTTTATTATAATTTGGTTTTTTTTTTATTATAATTTTTCTGCAAAATGATCCTAAATTTGACCCAGTAAACGTGCAACTAAAAGTCATTTTAATTGGTCCCAGACTTCAAGCTCGCGAAAATTTATGTATTTGAAGTCCCCAAAAAAATACAAAAATGTCTCAGTGGCGACCCCTACAAAAGTCAAAATACATTGGGCCTATGGAAAGTGAAAGTAACTTTTTTCCAACGTAGAAAAATGAAACTTGGTACATCCATAGGACACCTCAGGGCAAACAGAAAAGTCAATGACAGTCACACCCTAAACTTAACAGGAAGTCCGCCATGTGGGGTGAAACGCGGCCACTAAAATCGCACTTGCGCAGAAAGATGCAAATCATTGTGTTTTAATCTAAATGGCCCCAAATTTGGTGAGTATCATCTAGACACGTGTGCCAATCCAAAGTTGTGACTTTGTTGTTGATATCTTATCGGGTATGGGTGTGGCAAGCCTGTAACGAGGTGGCCATTTTGTGAAAATAAACGCCTCTCTTAACTCTCAAACGCCTTCTCGGATCGAGTTGGACCCAAAAAGGCGTTTGTGCACATTCATGACCTGAACACAAAAATATGTAAATAAAAGGGTTATCTTTAGAAATGGCTCTCCAGCGCCCCTACAAACTTATAATGGGACCCAAGAATTTAGTTTGTCATAGAGACATGAAATTTGGTACACACATCTCTTATGTCATGACGAGCATAAAAGCCAATGACAACCACCCCTATCAATAAATGTGTTGCCATAGCAACGCCCCAAAAATGTGGAAAAAGTCAATGGGAAGTGAAATTTTTAGTTTGTTGTAGGCAAATGAAACTTGGTACACACATCCACCATGGGCTTATGAACAAAAAGCCAATGGGGACTACACTTATCACACACAGGAAGGCCATTTTGAATTGAAAATTTGGTCCGATTTAAAATACACACCTCTTTTTAAAAGTACACAGAAAAAGCTGCTTCATTCCACAGACACCAAACTTGGGCAAAATGAGCTAAACACATGTATGTAAAATAGACAAGTGTTTTTCTAGACTTTTTTGCTCGAGTTATATATTTTTTTATTATAATTCGGTATATATTTTTTCATCATATTTTTTCTGCAAAATGATCCTCAATTTAACCCAGTAAACCAACAACTAAAAGTCATTTTTATTGGTCCCAGATTTCAAGCCCAGCGAAAAATTTATGTATTTGAAGTCCCCGAAAAAAAAATACGAAAAATGACTCAGTGGCGACCCCTAGAAAAGTCAAAATACATCGGGCCAATGGAAAGTGAAAGTAACTTTATTCCAATGTAGAAAAATGAAACTTGGTACATCCATAGGACACCTCAGGGCAAACAGAAAAGTCAATGATAGACACACTCTAAACTCAACAGGAAGTCCGCCATGTGGGGTGAAACGCATGGCCACTAAAATCGCACCCCTTGCGCAAAAAGATGCAAATCATTGTGTTTTAATCTAAATGGCCCCAAATTTGGTGAGTATCATCTAGACACGTGTGCCAACCAAAGTTGTGACTTTGTTTATGATATCTTATCGGGTATGGGTGTGGCAAGCCTGTAACGAGGTGGCCATTTTTATGAAAATAAAACGTCTCTTAACTCTCAAACGCCTTCTCGGATCGAGTTGGACCCAAAAAGGCGTTTGTGCACATTCATGACCTGAACACAAAGATATGTAAATAAAAGGGTTATCTTTAGAAATGGCTCTCCAGCGCCCCCTACAAACTTATAATGGGACCCATGAATTTAGTTTGTCATAGAGACATGAAATTTGGTACACACATCTCTTATGTCATGACGAGCATAAAAGCCAATGACAACCACCCCCTATCTATAAATGTGTTGCCATAGCAACGTCCCAAATATTTGGAAAAAGTCAATGGGAAGTGAAAATTTTAGTTTGTCGTAGGCAAATGAAACTTGGTACACACATCCAGCATGGGCTTATGAACAAAAAAGCCAATGGGGACCACACCTATCACACACGGAAGGCGGCCATTTTGAATTGAAAATGTGAACCGACTTAAAATACACCTCTTTTTTAAAAGAACACAGACAATAGCTGCTTCATTCCACAGACACCAAACTTGGGCAAAATGAGCTAAACACATGTATGTAAAATAGACAAGCGTTTTTCTAGACTTTTTTGCTCGAGATATATTTTATTTTATTATAATTTGGTATATTTTTTTTAATTATAATTTTTCTGCAAAATGATCCTCAATTTGACCCAGTAAACGTGCAACTAAAAGTCATTTTTATTGGTCCCAGACTTCAAGCTCGGCGAAAAATTTATGTATTTGAAGTCGCCGAAAAGAAAATGACTCAGTGGCGACCCTACAAAAGTCAAAATACATTGGGCCTATGGAAAGTGAAAGTAACTTTTTTCTAACGTAGAAAAATGAAACTTGGTACATCCATAGGACACCTCAGGGCAAACAGAAAAATGTATTACAGCCATATCGTAAACTCAACAGGAAATCTACTATGTTGGGTGTATGCGTGACCACCTAAATTGCACCCCTTGTGTCTAAAGGCTTTTCATCTAAACAGCTCCAAATTTGGTGAGTATCATCTAGACACGTGTGCCAAAAAATTATCAATTTGTTTTTGGTAGATTTGTGGCTGTGGTCGTAATGAGTCTGTGAAGAGGCAACTATTGGGAAATAAATGCCATTTCCCAATTGCCAGGATCCTTCTCAACAGAAAATGTTGGGTGGAATACATGACCACCTAAATCGTACACTTTGTGCTAAAGGGTTTTCATCTAAACAGCTCCAAATTTGCTTTAAAGCACGACATGCAATCCTCCAAATATATGTGTCCCCGCGGTCTCAAGGGAGGCGAGGGCCTTTATCGCCGCTATGGCTTTAATTTGGTATATATTTTTATTAAATTTTTTTTGCAAAATGATCCTAAATTTGACCCAGTAAACGTGCAACTAAAAGTCATTTTTATTGGTCCCAGATTTCAAGCCCAGCGAAAAATTTATGTATTTGAAGTCCCGAAAAAAATAAAAATGACTCAGTGGCGACCCTAGAAAAGTCAAAATACATTGGTTCTATGGAAAATGAAAGTAAATTTTTCCAATGTAGAAATACAAAACTTGGTACATCCATAGGACACCTCAGGGCAAACAGAAGAGTTTATTACAGCCATACCGTAAACTCAACAGAAAATCTACTATGTTGGGTGGAATGCGTGACCACCTAAATCGCACCCCTTCTGTCTAAAGGCTTTTCATCTAAACAGCTCCAAATTTGGTGAGTATCATCTAGACACGTGTGCAAAAAATTATCAATTTGTTTTTTGATACATTTGTGGCTGTGGTAATGAGTCTGTGAAGAGGCAACTATTGGGAAATAAATGCCATTTCCCAATTGCCAGGATCCTTCCTTTAGAGGAGGCCCCTCCAGAGCCACGGCCAGAGTCTTAGAAAACCCCTAAGAATCCTTTGGAACTTGTAACCTTGTACTTTTAGACAAGTTATATTTACATTTTGCCTTTTAAACAGGGGGTGCAGCGATTCCTGAGTCATCTCAAATCTCCAGCCAGTACTTTGTTTTTCTTTAGCCCAAGCATAATCTATTATTTTCAAAGGTTCAGACAGCTCCCAGGAAAACCAGGGATTGTGGAGACCTTTAACTCTAAATTACAAGGTGGTGTAGCAGGCCCCAGCAGTAGCACAGGCCCGGTTATTTGACATTACCGTGAAGTTTACGCTTTAAAGCACGAAATGCAATCCTCCGAGCGCATGTGTCCCCGCGGTCTCAAGGGAGGCGAGGGCCTTTATCGCCGCTTGCGGCTTTAATTATATATATTTCTGTGTAAACAAAAAGCCTCAATACTGGCACTGTCTTCACAGCTGACAAAATATAAATAAAACGTATTGTACTGTCAACACCGTCAACTCAACAAGCTCCAGCTTTCAATTTAACTCAATTTCAATGTAACTGTTGGGTAGTCTCAATGAAACACTTAAATATTTCAATTAAACAAAACATCAATGTAACTATTGCAAGTTTTAATTAAACTACTGCATATTTCAATTAAATAACAATTAAAATATGTGGCACAGTGACAGCTCCCTTGTTTCAATTAAACAAACATTTCAGTCAGCATTTCAGTCGGCAGTCAGTGTGATCTGAACTAGCTCGTATCGCGGCTCCAGTATGCCAAGAAGATGTCGAAATCCTATATTTTCAACAGCCAACAATGGTCAGCTGGTCATCAAGTGCAATAAAGTATGCAATTCCCTCTGTTATTTTTAGTGCCCGTGGATTATCTCTGGACATCTTCTCGTGCTTCTGTAAAACCTGTGTTAAAGTTGGCTGCTGAGTTGCTTGTTTAGCTTGACTAAACTGTGTGTATTCAGCACTATGATGCGTCTTCAGATGTTTAATTAGATTGCTGGTGTTAAACAATGTACTTTATTTTCCTCCTCTCGACACCTTAGCTGAACATAACTTACAGTCTGCCTTACTCCTGTCATCATCCCTTATCTTGAAATGAGCCCAAACCGCCGACATTTTACGTTCATATGGCGTTCACCTAGACCTAAAGCGGCGGCTCGCGGCAGCCAGTTTCGTTTCACAAAAAGCACGTGGTATCGGTGCGTGGTAACGGCTCATTTTTATGAGTACGAGTACGAGAATATGAGGATACCAGTATCGGTATCGGGCCATCCCTAGTTTTGAGGCAAGCAGGATCTTTTGCTTAAGGCCCATTACTCGATAAAGGGCTCACTTTCATTTTGCTTTGTGCACATCAGTTCTTGGAATAGCTCTACAGTATGTTGTTCTGTTGCTGTCAGTTCATCTTTATTCATCAGCATGTCTTTGAAATCAACAGGTTTGATAACTCTTAGGACAGCTCTGACTATTTCAGCATCGCTAAATTGTTCTCTAAACCCTTCTTCAATCTGGCATTGTTTTAGCTTATGTCTGATTCCTGGTCTTCTATCTGACCGCCTTGGAATTTGAACTCGTCACGGTGAAGGTACAAGAGATCTCTGAGTGACACAACTTTTTCATGTGTGGGGTGTTCAACTGAGTTACATTGTGCGCTAAACTGTGATTTAGGCTGCGTTTTTAAAGGTGACTGCAGTGCAGGCTGAGCAGAGGCTGTGGGCACGTAGTGTGAGATTTTCTTACTTAGCTCCTCATAACAGGTAAGTGTTCACCACCACAATGTCCGGTCGGTTTTCCATTACCATTTTTTCAGTCTGTATCTGGAAGTCCCACAGGATCTTGGCTCAGTCGTTTCCCACTTTGACCTCAGGACTTCTGGTCCAAACTCTGCACAGATGTTTATGTACACTATACCAGCCACTTGGTTATGCCATTCCATGTATGCTTTCCCTGCCAGCATCTTACACCCTCCAGTTATGTGCTGAATTGTCTCTTTGCACAGCCTACACCTTGGGTCTTGTCTGGTGTGGTAGATTTGGGCCTCTATTGCTCTGGTGTTCAGGGCCTGCTCTTGTGCAGCCATGATGAGTGCCTCTGTGCTGTCCTTCAGTCCGGCCCGTTCTAGCCATTGGTACAATTTCTTGATATCAGCCACTTCCGTTATTTGCCGGTGGTACATCCCATGTAGGGGTTTGTCCTCCCATGATGGTATCCATCATGGGAGGACAAGATATGGGTGCTGGATTTGGGGTAGAACCCTCCATGCATGGGGAGAAGCTTCCATGTCTTAACATCTGTGGTCTGTATTTTTTCCTTTGGCCAGCTGATTATTACAGTTATTGGAATTCTTGTTCCATGGACCTTGTTTCTGCCATTGAACTGACTCCTTAGGACTTACCTTACTCTTTGTAAGAGGTTGCCATTTGCTTGCGGAATTCCAAGGTACTTATAGCTGTCCTTAATGTCTGCTATTGTGCCTTCTGGGAGTAAGACCCCTTCATTATGGACTACCTTCCCTCTGTTTGTTACCATTTGGCCACATTTCTCAAGTCCAAATGACATTCCATTGTTATTGCTGTAGATCCTGGTGGTGTGGATCAATGAGTCGATGCCTTGCTAGCTCTTGGCTTACAGCTTGATGTCATACAGTACATGTAGAGGAGGTGACTGATGGCGGCCCCATTCCTGAGTACCCATAGCCAGTCTTTGTGGTTATTTGGCTGAGGGGGTTCAGGCCTATGCAGAACAGCAGTGGGGATAGAGCATCTCCTTGGTATATGCCACATTTGATGGACACTTGTGCAGTTGGCCTCAATTGCGATCTTCCACAGTTTTCAATGAATGCTCTTAGAGTCCTGTTTATCTTATACATCTCCAAGCATTTTGTGATCCATGTGTGTGGCATTGAGTCATATGCTTTCTTGTAATCAAACTAGGCGGTTCACAGATTGGTCTGTCTGGTTTTGCAGTTGTGAGCAACTAGCAGGTGTGTTTCATTTCTCTGGTATTTCTACCAATGCCCTTCTGAGCTGTGCTCATGTATTGATTCATATGCACACTTATCATAGCCGCTATGATGCCTGACATGAGCTTCCATGTTGTGGAGAGACGTGTTATTGGCCTAAAGTGTTCCCTTCAGGGGATCCATCTCGATCAGAATTGTCTAGCCTTCAGTTAGCCTTTCAGGGTGGTCCCATCCTCAAGCAGCTGGTTCATTTGTGCTGCCAGGCGCTCATGGAGTGCAGTGAGCTTCTTTAGTCAGTAGGTGTGGATCCTGTCAGAGCCTGGTACTGTCCTACCAAACCTGAGACTCTTTCTTGGATGTCTGCTACTGTGATGGTGACTGGATCCTGTTTAGGGTGGTTGCTGTGGTCTGCTCTCAGAGCCACCAGCCACTGTACATCGCTGTTGTGTGATGCCTCCTTCTCCCATATACCTTTCCAATATTATTTAGTCTCCAGCTTGGATGGGTCTGCTCTGGTGTTGATAAATAGATTAGATAGATTAGTTAGATAAGATATATAGATATAAGACATGTTTTATATTAAATACCAATAACATTAGTGCTTACATATAACGGTCAGCAGTAAAGGACAAGAGCTAAGAATTATTCTTCCAATTCTTCCAATTCCTTGCACACTAGGACCATTCACATCTGACATTGAGGCTGTCCACTTGTGATCTGGTAACTTAGCATGAGACAACCACATACCTGCCAACTTTTCAAAAAACCTTGGAGTGAGATTTTGTCAGGGGTGGTCAAAACAGTGCCGCGCAGCACGGACACAGCCACACAAGTTGGTGGCTCAGATATCAGAGTATTGAAATTGACGTTCACCCATGTTGTACCCTGCATTCTGGTGGTTTGTGTGTCTGTGTCTGTGTGTGTGTCTGTGTGTGTGTGTGTGTGGGGGGGGTCCAAAGCTAGGGACAGCTTATTAAGAGATAGACAATATTGGTTACATTCTGTAAAGCAAATATAGCTGAAGGTCCAACCCCAGGACATTTTGGATTAAGTAGATGTGATTTCCTGCATTCTAGTGGATTTTTGGGTGGTCTGCTAAAGACCCCTTGCACCCATGTGCAATACCTGAACTTATTCTGGTTCATGTTTGGCATCAAAACTTGTAGGGCCTTCTACACTTGAGCTGAACATTCAACCAGAAAACTATTGTTGTGCCTAAATCCTTTAAATTTCTAGGAACACACATTAGCAATAACCTGAAGTGGACAATTAACGCTAAACAAATCATTGCAAAAGCTCAACAAAGACTTTACTTCCTCAGACAGCTTAAAAAATACCAGATCAGGCATCAGCTCCTTGTTCTGTTCTATTCCGCTATCATTGAGTCCATCATTACATCATCAATAACAGTATGGTATGGTAGCACAGACAAGGAAAAAACTACAGCAGATTGTCAACAAAGCATCCAAGATTATAGGAAAACCACTGCCTTCAGTCGATTCCCTCTATAAATATCGGACTGTAAAGCGGGCAAAGAAAATCATCTCTGACCCCCTACATCCAGCGAACCATCTTTTTCAGCTTCTTCCCTCACGTAGGCGCTACAGGTCACTCTCTACCAAGACCAAACGCTTTACAAACAGCTTTTACCCCATAGCTATTAGGACTCTGAACTACTCTCTTTAGTCTAGCCTCTCCTCTTACACACTAGGCATGGTTATGTAAACACTGTATCTTGTATTGCTACATGTTGTGAAGTATATTGTCTATTTGTTGTTTGTAAATGTATGATGATGTAGAGCTTAAACATACTGTACCGAAAACAAATTCCACCGGCATTGTCGTGTGGCTAAATAAACAATCTATCTATCTATCTATCTAAATGACTGCCTATGGACCACAATAAAGCCTCATACATAGACCAGTGTTTAAGATCTAACCTAGGTAGGTTGATTGATATTTTGAATGAATGGTATAACTGAAACCTAGCCTACGTTGTGAATGATTGTATTCTTAAGAGCACTTAATGATTTATGTTCAGCCAAAAATGACAAGATTAGTTAGGGAGGGACATTATTCTTCATTCAAATCCTCCCAGCAGAAACAAAGTGCAACAAAAAATGTTATTAAACAGTACATCTTTTTCAAGTAATAAAACAGATGAATACATTACACAAATAACTTAAAATGAGGCATAATCAGTATCAAATACAGATCAGAAGCTGGTAAAGTCCTTGTCTATGATCTGTGGGCATGGTTATACTGGCCTGTGGCCTTCTTGGAGGCCTTGATGATATCTGAGGGGGGCTCCCATTTAAAGCAGGGCTCCAAATTGGCCATCTTTATGGTCATTATTGATGACAAGGTGCCATCCAATGCTAGGCTGGTTCTTCTTTTGGTTTTGTTCAGTCCCACAACTGAAAAGTAAGTAAGTAAGTAAATTTTATTTATTTAGCACCTTTCACAGATATAAATCACAAAGTGCTTTACAAAGTGCAATAAAAGAACAATAAAACTATGAGAATAAAAATTAAAACCACAAAAAACCCTGGCCTGTTAATAAAAAGATAAATGCCATGTGAATAAATGCTAGGAACTGATGTTTTGAACATGCAGCAGCCTATACTATGAGGTTAACAAGGTGCTCTCCTGCTATGACAGCTGATTCACTCATGTTCACAAACGAACACACAAGCAAATTATTTAATTCAAGATGTAAAGTTTAAGAGCGTAAGTACTCAAGGATGACATTTCATTGTAACATACCTAGTCTCAGTTGAGCTCAGATTTTCATCACCAGTCGTCTTCGCAGTAGTTTTCCTGGTTTTCCCGCTGTATTTCTTGTATCTTCTTCTTCTGTTACTTGCTTCAGGGTGCAGCGCATAGGGTTCAGGGACACTTATTAGCGCCATCTATGGTCGGGGAGTTTGAAAGGAACGAGCGATTCAGCGATTCTCGTCTCAAGATTAGATTTTTTTTTTTTTGCGTGAGAAATGTGATGTGTGGCGTGAGTGCGTGTGAAAACAGGCAAAACCGTGTGTCACACGGCGAAAGCGTGAGAGTTGGCAGCTCTGCAACCAGGTCCAAACAGAGTTTACAGTTGTACTCGTAGGTTTACATACTGTGGAAGAATTTGTGAAATTTTTTTTTTTTTGGCCATTTTCAGAGAACATGAAAGATAACACAAAAACCTTTTCCTTAACTCATAGCTAGTGGTTGGGTAAAGCCATTTATTGTCAAAAATTTGTGTCTCTTTTAAAATCATAATGACAACAGGGGCGGCAGTAGCTCAGTGTGTAGAGCGGCCGTCTTTCGACCGGCGGGTGGGCGGTTCGATCCCCGCTCGAATCATCCCAAAACATCATAACATACTGTTGTTGTGTCCTTGGGCAAGACACTTAACCCACCTTGCCTCCAGTGGTGTCAACTGTAACACTGGTAAAGCGCTTTGAGTCCCTACTAGGTGATAAAGCGTTATATTAAAAAAAAACAGAAACTACCCAAATTACCATGATCAAAGACCTTGATGTGTAGCCAAAGCATGACACCTCATGCTTTAGTCAACCAAATTGTAGTAACAAGACCATTGTTATTCTCAGTAACAATAACGGCGTTGCAATTATGATGGAAAATAAAATTAATAAGATTACTCCGTTACTGAAAAATAAACTCCATTAGTAACGCCGTTATACTCTAACGCCATTACTTCCAACACTGGTGTTCAGTAATCAGTAACATTGTTAAATTGGTATTATAAAAAAAGTTTTTTTTTAAAGATATAAAATTATATTACTTTTTATATGCGAACAAGTTGAGAATTAGTCTTATAATGTCAAAAAAAATTCGGAAGGACGTTTCATTTTTAATTAAGATAAGACCATGTGTTTTGGGACAAGAAAGGTTTATAGATAATTTAGTCTATTTTTGCTTCCTATTCTTTGAAGCAGTGCCTGCTGAGAAAGTAAGCAAAGCGTACAATAAATGTCACATTGCACAAAGTGAGTAATGTAAATATAAACTTGAGAGTGTTCATTAAATACCAGAACAAGTGGGCATGGCAGGTGGAGATGTGGTAGTCAATAGAAAGCTGATGGAGGTGTAATGATAAAAGTAGATGGAGGTGTGTTGGTGACAGCAGATGGACGTGCAGAGGTTACAGCAGATGGAGGTGCAGAGGATAAAGCAGACGGAGGTGTTTCGGTGACAGCAGAGGGAGGTGCTGAGGTGAAAAAAGATGAAGATGTCTTGGTGAAAGCAGATGAAGGTGTAGAGGTAACAGCAGATGAAGGTGTAGAGGTAACAGCAGATGGAGGTGTAGAGGTGAAAGCAGATGGAGGTGTAGAGGTGAAAGCAGATGGAGGTGCAAAATGAAAACAGATGGTGGTGTTTTGGTGACAACAGATGGAGGTGCAGTGGTGAAAAAAGATGGAGGTACAATGGTGACAGCAGATAGAGGTGCAAAATGAAAGCAGATGGTGGTGTTTTGGTGACAACAGATGGAGGTGCAAATGTGACATGAGATGGAGGTGTAGAGTTGAAAGCAGGTGGAGGTGTTTCGGTGTCAGCTGATGGAGGTGCAGAGGTGAAAGCAGATGGTGGTGTTTCGGTAACAGCAGATGGAGGTGCAGAGGTGAAAGCAGATGGTGGTGTTTCGGTAACAGCAGATGGAGGTGCAGAGGTGACAGCTGATGGAGGTGCAGAGGTGACAGCTGATGGAGTTGCAGAGATGACAGCAGATGGAGGTGTGTTGGTGACAGCAGATGGAGGTGTTTCGGTGACAGCAGATGGAGGTGCAGAGATGACAGCAGATGGAGTTGCAGAGATGACAGCAGATGGAGGTGTGTTGGTGACAGCAGATGGAGGTGTTTGGTGACAGCAGATGAAAAATTATAATAATAGTGAGATGCAGACAAAGTTTGCATGTGTAGTGTGGCTTGACAGGAGTGGAGCAGTTCAATAAAATCATACATTTGTTTTCTTCAATATGCCCCTATGTGTGAACCTCTCTATCATTCTAGTTGACCATCTGTCTAGTACCCAATGTTGTTGTGGTGCTGGTGCCAGTGGCTAAACTTATCTCTTCCTTTGTCTTTTCAAGACACATGCATTCACACTGTGCATATACAGAAATGTTTGCAAGGACGAGAAGTCTGCTAATCACCAACACATGACAGCATGCATCCTCAACATATGTGCAGGGATATTATAAATGCACAGAACACAGAAGGGGATAGAAAACACAGTTGACATCGTCCTATCAAAAGGTGTGACAGCACATTTGAACATGGACTGTCCTGGGGGTTACTCTAACATGGAGTGGAGCAACTGTGACATTCAGTGCATGTTACACATTAAAGTATTAACATTTGGGCATGAATTCAGCATGTATTATTTTTAAATGAATATGTTTAGTCTTTGCTTCTGGAGGGGGTCCCTGGAACAACATATTTTGAGGTTGGAGTCTGCAGCAAAATACATTTCAGTTTGTGTGTCTTTGACATGAAAAGGTTTGACCACCACTGACATAACCTGGTCTCAGGTGCTAATGGTTTTAAAGAGATAGCTTAAACGAATTTTGTGTCAAGAAACCATTCTAAGAAAAATATGTTTTGCTCCATTTCCCAACTAGAATCATGTTATGTTTGTTTTGTTTTTGATTGACTTGGGAAACTATGTAAAGCAAAAAGCATGTTACCTGCCCTTTTAAAAAATATGACACATTTATTCCAACAATAGTCTTCAACAGGGAGCTACAAAATCTACGAACAAATCCATATTCAGGGGGATCATAAGCCAATAACAGCTGATCTAAAAGCTCACAGCATGTGGCGACACATTTTGAGCTTGTACATCTCAGACAAAGGGGTTTGGTGTAGATTGACAAAAAGCAGGTCGGGTGCAGAAAGGCACGGCAAAGTCATATTTACAAAGTATTTCCAAACAATGAGTGCTTACCTTTGCATGAATTCGAGAGTAAAAGCCATCTTTGTTGGGTATTGGATGTTGCAGACATAAAACATGGAGAAGACGTAGCTCAAGGCCACAATTGGAGAGGTGATGTGGTCATTGACAAGTAACCCATCAAGAGCAATCTTGAATTGCTGGTCACCTTAAACACAGATAAAAAAAAAAGATAAAGAAAGAAAAATAACAATTCTGAGCACTATGTACAAAAAAAATAAATAATCCTATATTTTAAGGCAAGCATTTCTTTAATAAATACGACAAAACAACAGCTTATAAAACAGCTCGCTGAGATACAAAAAAACTACAAACCTCCGAATAGGATGCATGGGGTCACTGGGAGTTCGACTTCAGGATCTGCAGAGATCTGTTTTGGTGACCGACATGACACATGAATTAATGTTTCCAGTGCACACAAACCTCCTGGCAAATTGACTATCTGCTAGTGTCTTCATCAGACAGAGGTAGCCATTAAGCACAGACATTAATGTAAATAGTTTATGGAGAGAGAGTTTATAGAGAATATCAGCAGCACAATTAGTGGAATCTATACTTCATACTGTGATTGGTTACTTGGTTCACCACTGGATGCAAATAATTATCTTGCACGCAGTTTAAAATTTACAACATCTACCTCTTTTTTGTCGAAGAGTTTATAAGAGTCTTCCTTGAAGTATTTTGCAATGCCACAGATGAGCTGTATTGGACCTTCGCCGCCTTCATCCCTTTGGAGTCAAGGAAGTCATTGATCCCTTTTCTTTTTGGAAAGTTCCTGTTCAAGGTTCAAGGTGTTAATTTTGTACAGGTACATAAGACTAACACTCATTTTCGTTTGGACTTCAAAAAATGCAGCTATAGAGAGAATTTTGACAAAAAAAAAAATATATAAATCAAATTATTTCATTTTTATTTGCAACCTGTTCTGTTTTGATCTCAAATGTTCTGCTTTTTTGGTTGCCACTTCCTGATTTTTGGTCTCAAATCTATTCTATTTGATTGTTCATCCAATTTATTCTATTTGATTGGTTGCCAGTTTATCTTTTTTGGTCTCAACTCTCTTTTTGGTTGCAAATCTTTTTTTGATTGATTAATAAAGACAAAATTCTCTCCATATGGAGCAGCACAGCACATTCATAATAATAACAACAGTAACAACAAACCTGTGCTAGCTTGTTTTGTACAGAGAAGCCAAGGAGTTTAGATGCATGATCGAACAGGTGAGGAACTTCAAACAGGAAAGGCCACTCATCCTTTACTACGCCAATAGGGGTATCAGCATCATTGAGGATTTCACGCTGAATGGGATATGTTTCAGTCATCAATTTTCGAACAGATGACTCCTAAAGATATGAAGCAGTTAGTCAAACAATCGAACAGTTAGTCAAACTAACCAATTAAAATAATAAAACAGGGTATCAATTTCAATAGACAATGGGCGTAGTGATGTCAGACGATCTACAATTTCACAATGTGTCCTTACAACACAAGAAAATAATGGATGATTGCAGACCCACCTGAAGATCCCGGGTTTGAAAGGCACGTTTCAAGTCATCTCGTTTAGCCAGCAGGTCTTCTACACACAGTCCCCTCAATGATTGGATCCGCCACACATCCATACAGATCTGAATTCCTGGGCCTTTTCTTTGTTGAATTTTCACCCCCTGCTCGCCTCTTGAGTGAGCTTTGTGGCCTCTTCATATTTTCAATTCTGTGTTCCAGCTGACGAAAGAGAGTTTCAGAACCATCTTTTGCAAAAGGTTTGTTTCCAAACGGCTCTGTCAGCTTGAAGGAGGCAGGATATTGTTCTACAATCATACTGGCGAGTTCCCTCAGCTTTTGTCTACCAGGTCTTCCTGGGTGTTTGTGAAGGTAATCTTCAGCGACGATCCGAACCATCTCTCGTCTGTCTTTCCCCATTATGTACTTCTTTTCACGCAACTCATCCATGACTTTTGAGGGAAATTTGTGCCATGGTACAGAATATGTGTCTTGGGATGGGGAGTCGGCTGTCTCAGGTGGTGTTGAGGGCAGCTGAAACCTCTGAGGCTCAGGTGTTGATGAGGGGCCAGGCCTGGTGAACTGCGGTGGAGCTTGTGAATCTATGGATGACATGACACACATATCCATAAATTAAACACATCACGATTCTTACGAATCAATTAATACATTGGTCCTCAATGTCCAGTTTGGGTCCACCAGGAATACAAATGGACCTAATTACGAAAACCAATTATAGGGTAGTTATTGCCATGTACAGATGATGGCAACCTTTTTTTTTTTAATCAACCTTTTTTAGTCTCAGAAAACTTGCATTAAAACAGAGGGGCAAAAACTCACCTGCTTCCAATGCTTTGACAGCTCTGACGAATCTTTTGCACTGAATGAATGGCAGAGTGTCTTTAATGTCCTCCGGGTCCACAAGGCTCAGGTCATCTACAGCAAGAACTCCTAATTCCTCCAGTTTAGCCATGAGTGTATCCATCTGATCGCTACTGAGCGATGGCATTGCTTTCTTGACATAGTTTTTCACAAGTTCCATGTAGGTGTGTGTTTAAGAGGAATGAGCCACCGAGTACCTCTCTGGTAAGAATAAAGTGGATGATAATCATCAAATTTGTTCAAATCATGGCAACTGAACAGGTCAGAAGCATTTTCATCAAGTTCATAGAGTCCAAGCTCAGGTACCCAGCTGGCAGTTTTCCCTCGAAGCAAAAGTAGGACAGTAGTATAATTTTTTACAAAAATGCTTGCTATTTGTCCTAACTGCAGTTGTCCTTTGGCATAGCTCAGTAAGACCAGCATTCCATTTGCATATGTAGTGCCTTTAACCTGCACTCTCTGTGACAACTGAGTTACTTGAGTTCAAATCAAATTCATCAACCACTGTCTTTATGTTCTGGTCATAGAGCTCTGGATAGAACCGTGTTGAGTCTGAGACATGAACCTGGGGACTAAACAAGGTACCACAAGACTGATAAGCCTGAAGCAACTGGTGCCGTTCAGCCAGAGACTTGGTTACATTTATGAAGTTCTTACTTGCCCTAATGCACCTTTTAAAATAAGAATGTTTTGATTCAAAGCGCATTGTCCAAGTATATATGAGTGGGCCAAATTGTAAAGTCAAGTGTGCATAGTGAAGCAGATAGTGGTGTTTTGGTCTAAGTTGAACTCTTGGAAATAACTCTTGCCTCAATTCCACATACAGTTCAATCAGTCCCTTCATGAAAGCAATCTGCGACTCTGAGAGCCGAGGTGCACAGACAAATTCAACAAGCTCCCTCAGAAGTAGTACCAGTCCCCATACTTCATTATCAGCATCTTCAATTGTGTCATGCACCAAAACAGGCAAGAATCTCAAAAGCCACCTGTTTTGGGCTGCATGCCCCCCAAGCCTTGCTCCTGTAGTGGGAATAGTGTTTAGCTTGTCGCTGCTTTCACCAGGAAATGATTTGATTCTTTCATTAAGAACCTCATAACTGAACCATTTTTGTGTTCTGATCAAGAACTGCAAAAACAATGCCAAATCATAATCTACTACCCCCTCAAACAGATCATGAGCTAAACAAGCTGGTAAGCCTGGCTGACACATGTGAAAGCTGGACAGTTTGTTGAAAACACTGTCACATTTCACACCGTGATGAGAGTGTACTTCATCGTTACTTTCCAGAAACCGCACAGTCTCATTATGATCAGCTGGATTTCTATGAGTGAAAACTGTGAGAGGGTTCGACTGAAATTCACTTTTGTTGCCAAACAGTATCTGCAGAAATATTGAGCTGTGCTGAAATTTTCTGTAAAGCCACCAATCATGTGGGAGCCCAGATTATCTCCCATTATGCACGCAACAGTGCCTTTATATACCTTTCCATTGAAAGATATGCCCCTTTCCTCCAGCTCACACAAGTCTGACACTAGCTTATTGAAAATCTTATCTATTCCAAAGTATTTGCAATCTTTCTCTACACAGAGTAATGCCAACTGTATCTGATCAACAGTTGATCGTTGGTGTGGATGAAAATTTCCAAGTGTGAAGTAGACAGCCAATACTTTATGCTTTGTCTTGGCAGATCCGAGTGGATTAGCCACCTCAAAAGCATCCTGAAAGAGCATTACCTTTAAACTGTCTGGGTCTGAGGAAAACATGGCATTGGATTTGATGGCCCACCCATCAGTGACATCACAGAGTACATCATCAGAATTTGAACTAGGATTGTGCTGATCTAAACCTTGCTGTTTCAGAATTACTTTGAGGGTTTCCAGTATTGGGATGTAATGATAGTGCCTCTTCTGGCCACTGCGATTGCGTCCAAGAAAGACTTCAACAGGTTCAACATAGTCATAGTGTGACTTGTAATATTTCAGCCTCTTGTGTTGCGTAGTTAAATGACCCTTTTCATGTAATGCCTTGTGCATAGGGCTCTGCTCGTATACACTATTCCCAAGAGATGTTACAGTCTCCTTTGGAACACCATACTGCCCCAGTTCATGGGCTAGTGCATCCACAGTATATTCCTGTTGAATATCACTTATAGTTCTCATTTCATTTGCTATTTCTGTTATTGTGGAGGCTGGGACCAAATATTTTGCCTGTAAACCCAAGTAAAACTGAGCAAGACTCTCTGTGAAGTTGTCTTTCACTTGATCACTGCAGAAATTATCACTTTGTTCTGCATCAATGTTAAAACTTTCAGTTTCTTCATGTTCTACATGTGATCTTTCACCTTGGAAAGACCGTTCTGTTAGTTCACATATATGAACTGGGGCTATCTTGGTAACATCCCACCCTTTATGGTATCTGGAAATATGCGTTAAAAAGGATGACTTTACATTGAATGTCTTAGAACATCCATCAAAGGGACATGTTACAGTCAAACCCTCATCTATGTGACCACGCAAATGACACTTTAAAGTTTTAAGATCAGCATATTCACTGCTGCAAAAATTAAATGAGCACTTTAACTGTAAAGACACATTGCGGTTCCATGTTTGTGTGCTCCTACTGTCTACATGTGCTCGTGACATATGCACAGCAAGGCTACTGTATGTGTTAAGCTTCCTTCTGCAATCCCTATGGCCACATAAAAAAAATACATTATTTTTATTTCGGTGTGTTCGGCAGTGTTTCAAGTAATCAGTCGGAGACTGGGCTTTAAAGCCACAAATGTTACAAGTCAACATGTTTAAGAGATTGAATTTGCCAAGTAAAGGATAGACAGAATCAGAACAGAATCAATATGAAAACAATAAATTCAGTTCAGAGCACAGTGAAGCACATTCACTTTTCAGATACCTTCAAATAAGCAATCTGTTTTGGGCTGCATGGGCCACTCTGTTTTCCTCACTGCTTTTTTCACTTTAGGGAATGGAAAGGCTTATAATGCACAGGGGAAATCTGATTCTACTTAATCATCACCCCTTTTAATTATTGCCATTTTCAGTTGTATGGTAACGTAACACAGCGAGCTATAACAATACACACACACGTGGCTAATTTACACACACACACAAGCGCGCGCGCATGCCCAACTTATGGGCTAACTTAACTTTAGCTGGGCAAACGGGCCGTCCACCCACGCTACAAAATAACGCATAAACGCACACATTCAAATGTTACTATGAAACACACACGGCTACCAACTGACCATCGAGACCAAATTTCATGTACGAGGAGGAACAAAAAATTGGCTTTTGACGTACTTACTTACGAAGCGCAGCCGACATGCTAATGCTAACGCAGCTAGCAGAAAAGGTCCCGTGCTCAGCTGCGAGTCACACTACCCTGTATAGCTCAGGTTGCAATGCTGCTAAAAATCTAGAAACCTTGAGACAAAATTAACCAACTAATAATTTGTCCTACATTTCATGGGGAAAGGCGACTGTCTAGCGAGGGGTGCTAGAACAGAACGCCCGCCATGCAGACGTAAATGAACAGAAAACATGCTTATCATGTGTTTAACTCAATATATTTTGTTTGAGAGGTGGTACTTCATTCCTATTCTCACACACAACCAACCTGTTTCCAACTTTCCATGTGACTCGCAGAACTTCAGGCTGGCACTGACCGCACTGAGTGTAATGGCGTCGGAAAATTCTGGCTGGCGGGTAGAAAATTCTACCCATACTGCCTTGCGCAACAGCAAACTTTCCGTATTTCGCAAAACGGAGCGAATCCGTAGCAAATCCACGGTAAAGGGACCCCTAAATTTACGGATTTTTTTAACAGTGAGGGCTCCAAATTGGCCATCTTTATGGTCATTATTGATGACAAGGTGCCATCCAATGCTAGGCTGGTTCTTCTTTTGGTTTTGTTCAGTCCCACAACTGAAAAGTAAGTAAGTAAGTAAATTTTATTTATTTAGCACCTTTCACAGATATAAATCACAAAGTGCTTTACAAAGTGCAATAAAAGAACAATAAAACTATGAGAATAAAAATTAAAACCACAAAAAAACCCTGGCCTGTTAATAAAAAGATAAATGCCATGTGAATAAATGCTAGGAACTGATGTTTTGAACATGCAGCAGCCTATACTATGAGGTTAACAAGGTGCTCTCCTGCTATGACAGCTGATTCAGTCATGTTCACAAACGAACACACAAGCAAATTATTTAATTCAAGATGTAAAGTTTAAGAGCGTAAGTACTCAAGGATGACATTTCATTGTAACATACCTAGTCTCAGTTGAGCTCAGATTTTCATCACCAGTCGTCTTCTCGCAGTAGTTTTCCCTGGTTTTCCCCAGGCCCGCTGTATTTCTTGTATCTTCTTCTTCTGTTACTTGCTTCAGGGTGCAGCGCATAGGGTTCAGGGACACTTATTAGCGCCATCTATGGTCGGGGAGTTTGAAAGGAACGAGCGATTCAGCGATTCTCGTCTCAAGATTAGATTTTTTTTTTTTTGCGTGAGAAATGTGATGTGTGGCGTGAGTGCGTGTGAAAACAGGCAAAACCGTGTGTCACACGGCGAAAGCGTGAGAGTTGGCAGCTCTGCAACCAGGTCCAAACAGAGTTTACAGTTGTACTCGTAGGTTTACATACTGTGGAAGAATTTGTGAAATTTTTTTTTTTTTGGCCATTTTCAGAGAACATGAAAGATAACACAAAAACCTTTTCCTTAACTCATAGCTAGTGGTTGGGTAAAGCCATTTATTGTCAAAAATTTGTGTCTCTTTTAAAATCATAATGACAACAGGGGCGGCAGTAGCTCAGTGTGTAGAGCGGCCGTCTTTTCGACCGGGTGGGCGGTTCGATCCCCTTCGAATCATCCCAAAACATCATAACATACTGTTGTTGTGTCCTTGGGCAAGACACTTGCCTCCAGTGGTGTCAACTGTAACACTGGTAAAGCGCTTTGAGTCCCTACTAGGTGATAAAGCGTTATATTAAAAAAAAACAGAAACTACCCAAATTACCATGATCAAAGACCTTGATGTGTAGCCAAAGCATGACACCTCATGCTTTAGTCAACCAAATTGTAGTAACAAGACCATTGTTATTCTCAGTAACAATAATTGCAATTATGATGGAAAATAAAATTAATAAGATTACTCCGTTACTGAAAAATAAACTCCATTAGTAATGCGCCGTTATACTAACGCCATTACTTCCAACACTGGTGTTCAGTAATCAGTAACATTGTTAAATTGGTATTATAAAAAAGTTTTTAAAGATATAAAATTATATTACTTTTTATATGCGAACAAGTTGAGAATTAGTCTTATAATGTCAAAAAAAATTCGGAAGGACGTTTCATTTTTAATTAAGATAAGACCATGTGTTTTGGGAAAAGAAAGGTTTATAGATAATTTAGTCTATTTTGCTTCCTATTCTTTGAAGCAGTGCCTGCTGAGAAAGTAAGCAAAGCGTACAATAAATGTCACATTGCACAAAGTGAGTAATGTAAATATAAACTTGAGAGTGTTCATTAAATACCAGAACAAGTGGGCATGGCAGGTGGAGATGTGGTAGTCAATAGAAAGCTGATGGAGGTGTAATGATAAAAGTAGATGGAGGTGTGTTGGTGACAGCAGATGGACGTGCAGAGGTTACAGCAGATGGAGGTGCAGAGGATAAAGCAGACGGAGGTGTAGAGGTGAAAGCAGATGGAGGTGCAAAATGAAAACAGATGGTGGTGTTTTGGTGACAACAGATGGAGGTGCAGTGGTGAAAAAAGATGGAGGTACAATGGTGACAGCAGATAGAGGTGCAAAATGAAAGCAGATGGTGGTGTTTTGGTGACAACAGATGGAGGTGCAAATGTGACATGAGATGGAGGTGTAGAGTTGAAAGCAGGTGGAGGTGTTTCGGTGACAGCTGATGGAGGTGCAGAGGTGAAAGCAGATGGTGGTGTTTCGGTAACAGCAGATGGAGGTGCAGAGGTGAAAGCAGATGGAGTTGCAGAGATGACAGCAGATGGAGGTGTGTTGGTGACAGCAGATGGAGGTGTTTCGGTGACAGCAGATGGAGGTGCAGAGATGACAGCAGATGGAGGTGCAGAGATGACAGCAGATGGAGGTGTGTTGGTGACAGCAGATGGAGGTGTTTCGGTGACAGCAGATGGAGGTGCAGAGATGACAGCAGATGGAGGTGCAGAGATGACAGCAGATGGAGGTGTGTTGGTGACAACAGATGGAGGTGTTTCGGTGACAGCAGATGGAGGTGTGTTGATGACAGCAGATGGAGGTGCAGAGGTGACAGCAGATGGAGGTGCAGAGGTGAAAGCAGGTGGAGGTGTTTTGGTGACAGCAGATGGAGGCGTTTCGGTGACAGCAGATGGAGGTGCAGAGATGACAGCAGATGGAGGTGCAGAGGTGAAAGCAGGTGGAGGTGTTTTGGTGACAGCAGATGGAGGTGTTTCGGGGACAGCAGATGGAGGGAATTAAATAATTGAAATTAGTGGACCTGAGACAGTCTTTCAACCTCATATCTAGCATACGTCCATTCCAGGAATGCCTTTTGCATCTTGTCCCCACATATCTTGCCTCTCTAATCATAGAGGTACAAATTTAAAAAGAAATGACTTACAACTGGCACTCACTTGACAAAAATAAAAGAAAATAAATTTAGTCTTATGGCCAAGCATGCTGACAAAAAGTATAGTATAAAGTTTCAAAGTTGACTGTAGCGGGCCATTAGCCACTTTCAACAAGATCACGAAGCCCCACAGACAAACTCTTTCCACAGGAACATCCGGTGGATGGTAGTGACAAATTGTATTGCCCTAAAATTGGAGATTACTGAAATTAGTACACTCTAAACAACCTCCAACAGGCAGAGCCAGTTAGGAAAAAATACCTAAACGTGTACAAAAACGTTGGTACCCTTCGGTCAATGAAAGAAAAACTCACAATGGTCACAGAAAAAACTTTATTCTGACAAAAGTAACAATAAATAAAAATTCTATGAGCAATTTCTGACTTTCATTAACCAATGAAAGTCAGACATTGCTTTTCAACCATGCTTCAACTGAATTATTTTAAAAAATAAACTCATGGAACAGGCCTAGACAAAATTGATGGTACCCTTAGAAAAGACTGTAAATAATGTGACCAAATGGACATGTTAACTCAAGGTGTGTGCACTAATTAGCATCACAGGTGTGTACAATCTTGTAATCAGTCAGTGGGCCTATTTATAGGGCTTCAGGTAGTCACTGTGTTGTCTGGTGACATGGTGTGTACCACACTCAACATGGACCAGAGGAAGCGAAGGAAAGAGTTGTCGTAGGAGAATTGAAAGAAAATTATAGACAAGCATGATGAAGGTAAAGGCTATAGGACCATCTCCAAGCAGCTAGATGTTCCTGTGACTACAGTTGCACATATTATTCAGAAATTTAAGATCCATGGGACTGTAGCCAACCTCCCTGGACGTGGCCGCAGGTGGAAAATTAATGACAAATCAAAGAGACGGATAATCCAAATGGTAACAAAAGAGCCCAGAAAGACTTCTAAAGAGATCCAAGGTGAACTCCATGCTCAAGGAACATCAGTGTCAGATCGCACCATCGGTCGTTGTTTGAGCCAAAGTGGACTACATGGGACAGAGGCCACAATGAGACCAGAGGAGACAGAGACCACAGTGAGACCAGAGGAGACAGAGGCCACAGTAAGACCAGAGGAGACAGAGGCTCAGTGAGACAAGAGGAGACAGAGGTCACAGTGAGACCAGAGGAGACAGAGGCCACAGTAATACCAGAAGAAAGAGAGGCAACAGTGAGACCAGAGGAGAAAGAAGCCCCAGTGAGACCAGAGGAGAAAGAGGCCCCAGTGAGACCAGAGGAGAAAGAGGCCCCAGTGAGACCAGAGGAGACAAAGGTCACAGTGAGACCAGAGGAGAAAGAGGCCCCAGTGAGACCAGAGGAGAAAGAGGCCCCAGTGAGACCAGAGGAGACAAAGGTCACAGTGAGACCAGAGGAGAAAGAGGCCCCAGTGAGACCAGAGGAGACAGAGGTCACAGTGAGACCAGAGGAGACAGAGGCCACAGTGAGACCAGAGAAGACAGAGGCCCCAGTGAGACCAGAGGAGACAGAGGACACAGTGAGACCAGAGGAGACAGAGGCCCCAGTGAGACCAGAGGAGACAGAGGTCACAGTGAGACCAGAGGAGACAGAGGCCACAGTGAGACCAGAGAAGACAGAGGACACAGTAATACCAGAAGAAAGAGAGGCCACAGTGAGACCAGAGGAGACAGAGGCCACAGTGAGACCAGAGAAGACAGAGGACACAGTAATACCAGATGAAAGAGAGGCAACAGTGAGACCAGAGGAGAAAGAGGCCCCAGTGAGACCAGAGGACACAGAGGTCACAGTGAGACCAGAGGAGACAGAGACCACAGTGAGACCGGAGGAGACAGAGGCCCCAGTGAGACCAGAGGAGACAAAGGTCACAGTGAGACCAGAGGAGAAAGAGGCCCCAGTGAGACCAGAGAAGACAGAGGACACAGTAATACCAGAAGAAAGAGATGCCATAGTGAGACCAGAGGAGACAAACGCCACAGTGAGACCAGAGGAGACAAACGCCACAGTGAGACTAGAGGAGACAGAGGCTTAGTGAGACCACAGCGAGACCGGAGGAGACAGAGGCCACAGCAAGACCGGAGGAGACAGAGGCCACAGTGAAACCGGAGGAGACATCGGCCACAGTGAGACCGGAGGAGACAGAGGCCACAGTGAGACCGGAGGAGACAGAGGCCACAGCGAGACCGGAGGAGACAGAAGTCACAGTGAGACAAGAGGAGACAGAGGCCACAGTGAGACCAGAGGAGACAGAGACCACAGCGAGACCGGAGGAGACAGAAGTCACAGTGAGACAAGAGGAGACAGAGACCACAGCGAGACCGGAGGAGACAGAGGCCACAGTGAGACCGGAGGAGACAGAGACCACAGCGAGACCGGAGGAGACAGAGGCCACAGCAAGACCGGAGGAGACAGAGGCCACAGTGAGACCGGAGGAGACAGAGGCCACAGCGAGACCGGAGGAGACAGAAGTCACAGTGAGACAAGAGGAGACAGAGGCCACAGTGAGACCAGAGGAGAAAGAGGCCACAGTGAGACCAGAGGAGAAAGAGGCCACAGTGAGACCAGAGGAGACAAGAGGCCACAGTGAGACCAGAGAAGAAAGAGGACACAGTAATACCAGAAGAAAGAGAGGGCACAGTGAGACCAGAGGAGACAGAGGACACAGTGAGACCAGAGGAGACAGAGGCCACAGTGAGACCAGAGAAGACAGAGGACACAGTAATACCAGAAGAAAGAGAGGCCACAGTGAGACCAGAGGAGACAAACGCCACAGTGAGACCACAGGAGACAAACGCCACAGTGAGACCAGAGGAGACAGAGGCTCAGTGAGAACAGAGGAGACAGAGGCCACGGTGAGACCGGAGGAGACAGAGGCCACAGTGAGACCAGAGGAGACAGAGGCCACAGTGAGACCAGAGGAGACAAATGCCACAGTGAGACTAGAGGAGACAGAGGCTCAGTGAGACAAGAGGAGATAGAGGCCACAGTGAGACCAGAGGAGACAGAGGTCACAGTGAGACCAGAGGAGACAGAGGCTCAGTGAGACAAGAGGAGACAGAGGTCACAGTGAGACCAGAGGAGACAGAGGCCACAGTGAGACCAGAGAAGACACAGGACACAGTAATACCAGAAGAAAAAGAGGCCACAGTGAGACCAGAGGAGACAGAGGCCACAGTGAGACCAGAGGAGACAGAGGTCACAGTGAGACCAGAGGAGAAAGAGGCCACAGTGAGACCAGAGGAGACAGAGGCCACAGTGAGACCAGAAGACAGAGGACACAGTGAGACCAGAAGAAGAGAGGCAACAGTGAGACCAGAGGAGAAAGAGGCCCCAGTGAGACCAGAGGAGACAGAGGTCACAGTGAGACCAGAGGAGAAAGAGGCCCCAGTGAGACCAGAGGAGACAAAGGTCACAGTGAGACCAGAGGAGAAAGAGGCCCCAGTGAGACCAGAGAAGACAGAGGACACAGTGAGACCAGAGGAGACAGAGGACACAGTGAGACCAGAAGAAAGAGAGGCCACAGTGAGACCAGAGAAGACAGAGGACACAGTAATACCAGAAGAAAGAGAGGCAACAGTGAGACCAGAGGAGAAAGAGGCCCCAGTGAGACCAGAGGAGACAGAGGTCACAGTGAGACCAGAGGAGAAAGAGGCCCCAGTGAGACCAGAGGAGACAAAGGTCACAGTGAGACCAGAGGAGAAAGAGGCCCCAGTGAGACCAGAGGAGACAGAGGTCACAGTGAGACCAGAGGAGACAGAGGCCACAGTGAGACCAGAGGAGACAGAGGCCACAGTGAGACCAGAGGAGACAGAGGCCACAGTGAGACCAGAGAAGACAGAGGACACAGTAATACCAGAAGAAAGAGAGGCCACAGTGAGACCAGAGGAGACAGAGGTCACAGTAATACCAGAAGAAAGAGAGGCAACAGTGAGACCAGAGGAGACAGAGGTCACAGTGAGACCAGAGGAGACAAAGGCCACGGTGAGACCAGAGAGTACAGAGGACACAGTGAGACCAGAGGAGACAGAGGACACAGTGAGACCAGAGGAGACAGAGGCCCCAGTGAGACCAGAGGAGACAGAGGTCACAGTGAGACCAGAGGAGACAGAGGCCACAGTGAGACCAGAGGAGACAGAGGCCACAGTGAGACCAGAGGAGACAGAGGCCACAGTGAGACCAGAGAAGACAGAGGACACAGTAATACCAGAAGAAAGAGAGGCAACAGTGAGACCAGAGGAGACAAACGCCACAGTGAGACTAGAGGAGACAGAGGCCACAGTGAGACCGGAGGAGACAGAGGCCACAGTGAGACCGGAGGAGACAGAAGTCACTGTGAGACCGGAGGAGACAGAAGTCACAGTGAGACCGGAGGAGACAGAGGCCACAGTGAGACCGGAGGAGACAGAGACCACAGCGAGACCGGAGGAGACAGAGGCAACAGTGAGACCGGAGGAGACAGAACCACAGCGAGAACGGAGGAGACAGAGGCCACAGCAAGACCGGAGGAGACAGAGGCCACAGTGAGACTGGAGGAGACAGAGGCCACTGCGAGACCGGAGGAGACAGAAGTCACAGTGAGACAAGAGGAGACAGAGGCCACAGTGAGACCGGAGGAGACAGAGGCCAAAGTGAGACCAGAGGAGACAGAGGCCACAGTGAGACAAGAGGAGACAGAGGCCACAGTGAGACCGGAGGAGACAGAGGCCAAAGTGAGACCAGAGGAGACAGAAGTCACAGTGAGACAAGAGGAGACAGAGGCCACAGTGAGACCGGAGGAGACAGAGGCCACAGTGAGACCAGAGGAGACAGAGGCCACAGTGAGACCAGAGAAGAGAGGACACAGTGAGACCAGAGGAGACAGAGAGGCCACAGACCAGAGGAGACAGAGGACACAGTAAGACCACAGGAGACAAACGCCACAGTGAGACAGAGGAGACAGAGGCCACAGTGAGACAAGAGGAGACAGAGGCCACAGTGAGACCGGAGGAGACAGAGGCCACAGTGAGACCAGAGGAGACAGAGGCCACAGTGAGACAAGAGGAGACAGAGGCCACAGTGAGACTAGAGGAGACAGAGGCCACAGTGAGACCAGAGGAGACAGAGAGGCACAGTGAGACAAGAGGAGACAGAGGTCACAGTGAGACCAGAGAAGACAGAGGCCACAGTGAGACCAGAGGAGACAGAGGCCACAGTGAGACCAGAGAGACAGAGGTCACAGTGAGACCAGAGGAGACAGAGGCCACAGTGAGACCAGAGAAGACAGAGGACACAGTAATACCAGAAGAGACAGAGAGGCCACAGTGAGACCAGAGGAGACAGAGGACACAGTGAGACCAGAGAGAGACAGAGGACACAGTGAGACCAGAAGACAGAGGACACAGTAATACCAGAAGAAAGAGAGGCCACAGTAAGACCAGAAGAGACAGAGGACACAGTGAAATACCAGAAGACAAGAGAGGCAACAGTGAGACCAGAGGAGACAGAGGCACAGTGAGACCAGAGGAGACAGAGGTCAGTGAGACAAGAGGAGACAGAGGCCACAGTGAGACCAGAGGAGACATAGGCCACAGTGAGACCAGAAGACAGAGGACACAGTAATACCAGAAGAAAGAGGCCACAGTGAGACCAGAAGAAAGAGGCCACAGTGAGACCATAGGAGACAGAGGCTCAGTGAGACAAGAGGAGACAGAGGTCACAGTGAGACCAGAGGAGACAGAGACCACAGTGAGACCAGAGGAGACAGAGGCCACAGTGAGACCAGAGGAGACAGAGGCCACAGTGAGACCAGAGGAGACAGAGGTCACAGTGAGACCAGAGGAGACAGAGGCTCAGTGAGACAAGAGGAGACAGTGCGACCAGAGTAGACAGAGGCCACAGTGCGACCAGAGTAGACAGAGGCCACAGTGAGACCAGAGGAGACAGAGGCCACAGTGAGACCAGAGAAGAAGGAGGACACAGTGAGACCAGAGGAGACAGAGGCCACAGTGAGACCAGAGAAGACAGAGGACACAGTAATACCAGAAGAAAAAGAGGCCACAGTGAGACCAGAGGAGACAGAGGTCACAGTGAGACCAGAGGAGACAAAGGTCACAGTGAGACCAGAGGAGACAGAGAACCCAGTGAGACCAGAGGAGACAGAGGCCACAGTGAGACCAGAGGAGAAAGAGGCCACAGTGAGACCAGAGGAGACAGAGGCCACAGTGAGACCAGAGGAGACAGAGGACACAGTGAGACCAGAGAAGACAGAGGCCACAGTGAGACCAGAGGAGAAAGAGGCCACAGTGAGACCAGAGGAGACAGAGGACACAGTGAGACCAGAGAAGAAGGAGGACACAGTGAGACCAGAGGAGACAGAGGCCACAGTGAGACCAGAGAAGACAGAGGACACAGTAATACCAGAAGAAAAAGAGGCCACAGTGAGACCAGAGGAGACAGAGGTCACAGTGAGACCAGAGGAGAAAGAGGCCCCAGTGAGACCAGAGGAGACAAAGGTCACAGTGAGACCAGAGGAGAAAGAGGCCCCAGTGAGACCAGAGGAGACAGAGGCCACAGTGAGACCAGAGGAGAAAGAGGCCACAGTGAGACCAGAGGAGACAGAGGCCACAGTGAGACCAGAGGAGACAGAGGACACAGTGAGACCAGAGGAGACAGAGGCCACAGTGAGACCAGAGGAGAAAGAGGCCACAGTGTGACCAGAGGAGACAGAGGCCACAGTGAGACCAGAGAAGACAGAGGACACAGTAAAACCAGAAGAAAGAGAGGCCACAGTGAGACCAGAGGAGACAGAGGACACAGTGAGACCAGAGGAGACAGAGGCCACAGTGAGACCAGAGAAGACAGAGGACACAGTAATACCAGAAGAAAGAGAGGCAACAGTGAGACCAGAGGAGACAGAGGCCACAGTGAGACCAGAGGAGACAGAGGTCACAGTGAGACCAGAGGAGAAAGAGGCCCCAGTGAGACCAGAGGAGACAAAGGTCACAGTGAGACCAGAGGAGACAGAGGCCCCAGTGAGACCAGAGGAGACAGAGGTCACAGTGAGACCAGAGGAGACAGAGGCCACAGTGAGACCAGAGGAGACAGAGGCCACAGTGAGACCAGAGGAGACAGAGGCCACAGTGAGACCAGAGAAGACAGAGGACACAGTAATACCAGAAGAAAGAGAGGCCACAGTGAGACCAGAGGAGACAGAGGTCACAGTAATACCAGAAGAAAGAGAGGCAACAGTGAGACCAGAGGAGACAGAGGTCACAGTGAGACCAGAGGAGACAAAGGCCACGGTGAGACCAGAGAGTACAGAGGACACAGTGAGACCAGAGGAGACAGAGGACACAGTGAGACCAGAGGAGACAGAGGCCCCAGTGAGACCAGAGGAGACAGAGGTCACAGTGAGACAAGAGGAGACAGAGGCCACAGTGAGACCGGAGGAGACAGAGGCCACAGTGAGACCAGAGGAGACAGAGGCCACAGTGAGACCAGAGACAGAGGACACAGTAATACCAGAAGAAGAGAGGCAACAGTGAGACCAGAGGAGACAGAGGCCACAGTGAGACTAGAGGAGACAGAGGCCACAGTGAGACCGGAGGAGACAGAGGCCACAGTGAGACCGGAGGAGACAGAAGTCACTGTGAGACCGGAGGAGACAGAAGTCACAGTGAGACCGGAGGAGACAGAGGCCACAGTGAGACCGGAGGAGACAGAGACCACAGCGAGACCGGAGGAGACAGAGGCAACAGTGAGACCGGAGGAGACAGAACCACAGCGAGACCAGAGAGACAGAGGCCACAGCAAGACCGGAGAGAGAGAGAGGCCACAGTGAGACTGGAGGAGACAGAGGCCACTGCGAGACCAGGAGACAGAAGTCACAGTGAGACAGAGGAGACAGAGGCCACAGTGAGACCGGAGGAGACAGAGGCCAAAGTGAGACCAGAGGAGACAGAGGCCACAGTGAGACAAGAGGAGACAGAGGCCACAGTGAGACCGGAGGAGACAGAGGCCAAAGTGAGACCAGAGGAGACAGAAGTCACAGTGAGACAAGAGGAGACAGAGGCCACAGTGAGACCGGAGGAGACAGAGGCCACAGTGAGACCAGAGGAGACAGAGGCCACAGTGAGACCAGAGAAGAAAGAGGACACAGTAATACCAGAAGAAAGAGAGGCCACAGTGAGACCAGAGGAGACAGAGGACACAGTAAGACCACAGGAGACAAACGCCACAGTGAGACTAGAGGAGACAGAGGCTCAGTGAGACAAGAGGAGACAGAGGCCACGGTGAGACCGGAGGAGACAGAGGCCACAGTGAGACCAGAGGAGACAGAGGCCCAGTGAGACCAGAGGAGACAGAGGTCACAGTAAGACTAGAGGAGACAGAGGCCACAGTGAGACCAGAGGAGAGAGAGGCTCAGTGAGACAAGAGGAGACAGAGGTCACAGTGAGACCAGAGAAGACAGAGGTCACAGTGAGACCAGAGGAGACAGAGGCTCAGTGAGACAAGAGGAGACAGAGGTCACAGTGAGACCAGAGGAGACAGAGGCCACAGTGAGACCAGAGAAGACAGAGGACACAGTAATACCAGAAGAAAGAGAGGCCACAGTGAGACCAGAGGAGACAGAGGACACAGTGAGACCAGAGAAGACAGAGGACACAGTGAGACCAGAGAAGACAGAGGACACAGTAATACCAGAAGAAAGAGAGGCCACAGTAAGACCAGAAGAGACAGAGGACACAGTAATACCAGAAGAAAGAGAGGCAACAGTGAGACCAGAGGAGACAGAGGCTACAGTGAGACCAGAGGAGACAGAGGGTCAGTGAGACAAGAGGAGACAGAGGCCACAGTGAGACCAGAGGAGACATAGGCCACAGTGAGACCAGAGAAGACAGAGGACACAGTAATACCAGAAGAAAGAGAGGCCACAGTAATACCAGAAGAAAGAGAGGCCACAGTGAGACCATAGGAGACAGAGGCTCAGTGAGACAAGAGGAGACAGAGGTCACAGTGAGACCAGAGGAGACAGAGACCACAGTGAGACCAGAGGAGACAGAGGCCAAAGTAAGACCAGAGGAGACAGAGGCTCAGTGAGACAAGAGGAGACAGAGGTCACAGTGAGACCAGAGGAGACAGAGGCTCAGTGAGACAAGAGGAGACAGTGCGACCAGAGTAGACAGAGGCCACAGTGCGACCAGAGTAGACAGAGGCCACAGTGAGACCAGAGGAGACAGAGGCCACAGTGAGACCAGAGAAGACAGAGGACACAGTGAGACCAGAGGAGACAGAGGCCACAGTGAGACCAGAGAAGACAGAGGACACAGTAATACCAGAAGAAAAAGAGGCCACAGTGAGACCAGAGGAGACAGAGGTCACAGTGAGACCAGAGGAGACAAAGGTCACAGTGAGACCAGAGGAGACAGAGAACCCAGTGAGACCAGAGGAGACAGAGGCCACAGTGAGACCAGAGGAGACAGAGGCCACAGTGAGACCAGAGGAGACAGAGGCCACAGTGAGACCAGAGGAGACAGAGGACACAGTGAGACCAGAGAAGACAAGAGGCCACAGTGAGACCAGAGGAGACAGAGGCCACAGTGAGACCAGAGGAGACAGAGGACACAGTGAGACCAGAGGAGACAGAGGCCACAGTGAGACCAGAGGAGACAGAGGCCACAGTGAGACCAGAGGAGACAGAGGACACAGTAATACCAGAGAAGAGACAGTGAGACCAGAGGAGACAGAGGTCACAGTGAGACCAGAGGAGACAGAGGCCCCAGTGAGACCAGAGGAGACAGAGGTCACAGTGAGACCAGAGGAGAAAGAGAGTGAGACCAGAGAAGACAGAGGCCACAGTGAGACCAGAGGAGACAGAGGCCACAGTGAGACCAGAGGAGACAGAGGCCACAGTGAGACCAGAGGAGACAGAGGACACAGTGAGACCAGAGGAGACAGAGGCCACAGTGAGACCAGAGGAGAAAGAGGCCACAGTGAGACCAGAGGAGACAGAGGCCACAGTGAGACCAGAGAAGACAGAGGACACAGTAATACCAGAAGAAAGAGAGGCCACAGTGAGACCAGAGGAGACAGAGGACACAGTGAGACCAGAGGAGACAGAGGCCACAGTGAGACCAGAGAAGACAAAGGACACAGTAATACCAGAAGAAAGAGATGCCATAGTAAGACCAGAGGAGACAAACGCCACAGTGAGACCAGAGGAGACAAACGCCACAGTGAGACTAGAGGAGACAGAGGCTCAGTGAGACAAGAGGAGACAGAGGTCACAGTGAGACCAGAGGAGACAGAGGCCACAGTAAGACCAGAGGAGACAGAGGTCACAGTGAGACCAGAGGAGAGAGAGGCTCAGTGAGACCAGAGGAGAGAGAGGCTCAGTGAGACAAGAGGAGACAGAGGTCACAGTGAGACCAGAGAAGACAGAGGTCACAGTGAGACCAGAGGAGACAGAGGCTCAGTGAGACAAGAGGAGACAGAGGTCACAGTGAGACCAGAGGAGACAGAGGCCACAGTGAGACCAGAGAAGACAGAGGACACAGTAATACCAGAAGAAAGAGAGGCCACAGTGAGACCAGAGGAGACAGAGGACACAGTGAGACCAGAGAAGGCAGAGGTCACAGTAATACCAGAAGAAAGAGAGGCAACAGTGAGACCGGAGGAGACAGAGGCCACAGTGAGACCAGAGGAGACAGAGGTCACAGTGAGACCAGAGGAGACAGAGGCCCCAGTGAGACCAGAGGAGACAGATGTCACAGTGAGACCAGAGAAGACAGAGGACACAGTGAGACCAGAGGAGACAGAGGACACAGTGAGACCAGAGGAGACAGAGGCCACAGTGAGACCAGAGGAGACAGAGGTCACAGTGAGACCAGAGGAGACAGAGGCCACAGTGAGACCAGAGAAGACAGAGGACACAGTGAGACCAGAGGAGACAGAGGCCACAGTGAGACCAGAGGAGACAGAGGTCACAGTAATACCAGAAGAAAGAGAGGCAACAGTGAGACCGGAGGAGACAGAGGCCACAGTGAGACCAGAGGAGACAGAGGTCACAGTGAGACCAGAGGAGACAGAGGCCACAGTGAGACCAGAGGAGACAGAGGACACAGTGAGACCAGAAGAAAGAGAGGCCACAGTGAGACCAGAAGACAGAGGACACAGTGAGACCAGAGGAGACAGAGGCAACAGTGAGACCAGAGGAGACAGAGGCCCCAGTGAGACCAGAGGAGACAGAGGTCACAGTGAGACCAGAGGAGAAAGAGGCCCCAGTGAGACCAGAGGAGACAGAGGTCACAGTGAGACCAGAGGAGACAGAGGCCACAGTGAGACCAGAGGAGACAGAGGTCACAGTGAGACCAGAGGAGACAGAGGCCACAGTGAGACCAGAGGAGACAGAGGCCACAGTGAGACCAGAGGAGACAGAGGCCACAGTGAGACCAGAGGAGACAGAGGCCACAGTGAGACCAGAGAAGACAGAGGACACAGTAATACCAGAAGAAGAGAGGCCACAGTGAGACCAGAGGAGACAGAGGTCACAGTAGACCAGAAGACAGAGGCAACAGTGAGACCAGAGGAGACAGAGGTCACAGTGAGACCAGAGGAGACAGAGGCCACAGTGAGACCAGAGGAGACAGAGGACACAGTGAGACCAGAGGAGACAGAGGACACAGTGAGACCAGAGGAGACAGAGGCCCCAGTGAGACCAGAGGAGACAGAGGTCACAGTGAGACCAGAGGAGACAGAGGCCACAGTGAGACCAGAGAAGACAGAGGACACAGTAATACCAGAAGAAAGAGAGGCAACAGTGAGACCAGAGGAGACAGAGGCCACAGTGAGACTAGAGGAGACAGAGGCCACAGTGAGACCAGAGGAGACAGAGGCCACAGTGAGACCGGAGGAGACAGAGGTCACAGTGAGACCAGAGGAGACAGAGGCCACAGTGAGACCAGAGGAGACAGAGGCCACAGTGAGACCGGAGGAGACAGAGACCACAGCGAGACCGGAGGAGACAGAGGCAACAGTGAGACCGGAGGAGACAGAGACCACAGCGAGACCGGAGGAGACAGAGGCCACAGCAAGACCAGAGGAGACAGAGGCCACAGTGAGACCGGAGGAGACAGAGGCCACTGCGAGACCGGAGGAGACAGAAGTCACAGTGAGACAAGAGGAGACAGAGGCCACAGTGAGACCGGAGGAGACAGAGGCCAAAGTGAGACCAGAGGAGACAGAGGCCACAGTGAGACAAGAGGAGACAGAGGCCACAGTGAGACCGGAGGAGCCAGAGGCCAAAGTGAGACCAGAGGAGACAGAAGTCACAGTGAGACAAGAGGAGACAGAGGCCACAGTGAGACCGGAGGAGACAGAGGCCACAGTAATACCAGAAGAAAGAGAGGCCACAGTGAGACCAGAGGAGACAGAGGACACAGTAAGACCAGAGGAGACAAACGCCACAGTGAGACCACAGGAGACAAACGCCACAGTGAGACTAGAGGAGACAGAGGCTCAGTGAGACAAGAGGAGACAGAGGCCACGGTGAGACTAGAGGAGACAGAGGCCACAGTGAGACCAGAGGAGAGAGAGGCTCAGTGAGACAAGAGGAGACAGAGGTCACAGTGAGACCAGAGAAGACAGAGGTCACAGTGAGACCAGAGGAGACAGAGGCTCAGTGAGACAAGAGGAGACAGAGGTCACAGTGAGACCAGAGGAGACAGAGGCCACAGTGAGACCAGAGAAGACAGAGGACACAGTAATACCAGAAGAAAGAGAGGCCACAGTGAGACCAGAGGAGACAGAGGACACAGTGAGAACAGAGAAGACAGAGGACACAGTGAGACCAGAGAAGACAGAGGACACAGTAATACCAGAAGAAGAGAGGCCACAGTGAGACCAGAGGAGACAGAGGACACAGTAATACCAGAAGAAAGAGAGGCAACAGTGAGACCAGAGGAGACAGAGGCTACAGTGAGACCAGAGGAGACAGAGGGTCAGTGAGACAAGAGGAGACAGAGGCCACAGTGAGACCAGAGGAGACAGAGGCCACAGTGAGACCAGAGAAGACAGAGGACACAGTAATACCAGAAGAAAGAGAGGCCACAGTGAGACCAGAAGAGACAGAGGCCACAGTGAGACCAGAGGAGACAAACGCCACAGTGAGACAAGAGGAGACAGAGGGTCAGTGATACAAGAGGAGACAGAGGTCACAGTGAGACCAGAGGAGACAAACGCCACAGTGAGACTAGAGGAGACAGCGGTCACAATGAGACCAGAGGAGACAGAGGCCACAGTGAGACCACAGGAGACAGAGGCCCCAGTGAGACCAGAGGAGACATAGGTCACAGTGAGACCACAGGAGACAGAGGCCACAGTGAGACCATAGAAGACAGAGGACACAGTGAGACCAGAGGAGACAGAGTCCACAGTGAGACCAGAGGAGACAGAGACCACAGTGAGACCAGAGGAGACAGAGGCCAAAGTAAGACCAGAGGAGACAGAGGCTCAGTGAGACAAGAGGAGACAGAGGTCACAGTGAGACCAGAGGAGACAGAGGCTCAGTGAGACAAGAGGAGACAGAGGTCACAGTGAGACCAGAGGAGACAGAGGCCACAGTGAGACCAGAGAAGACAGAGGCCACAGTGAGACCAGAGAAGACAGAGGACACAGTAATACCAGACGAAAGAGAGGCCACAGTGAGACCAGAGGAGACAGAGGACACAGTGAGACCAGAGAAGACAGAGGACACAGTAATACCAGAAGAAAGAGAGGCAACAGTGAGACCAGAGGAGACAGAGGCCACAGTGAGACCAGAATGACAGAGGCCACAAGTGAGACCAGAGGAGACAGAGGTCACAGTGAGACCAGAGGAGACAGAGGCCACAGTGAGACCAGAGGAGACAGAGGCCCCAGTGAGACCAGAGGAGACAGAGGTCACAGTGAGACCAGAGGAGAAAGAGGCCAAAGTGAGACCAGAGGAGACAGAGGCCACAGTGAGACCAGAGAAGACAGAGGACACAGTAAGACCAGAGAAGACAGAGGCCACAGTGAGACCAGAGGAGACAGAGGACACAGTGAGACCAGAGGAGACAGAGGCCACAGTGAGACCAGAGGAGACAGAGGACACAGTGAGACCAGAGGAGACAGAGGCCACAGTGAGACCAGAGGAGAAAGAGGCCACAGTGTGACCAGAGGAGACAGAGGCCACAGTGAGACCAGAGAAGACAGAGGCCACAGTGAGACCAGAGGAGACAGAGGCCACAGTGAGACCAGAGGAGACAGAGGACACAGTGAGACCAGGAGACAGAGGCCACAGTGAGACCAGAGAAGACAAAGGACACAGTAATACCAGAAGAAAGAGATGCCATAGTAAGACCAGAGGAGACAAACGCCACAGTGAGACCAGAGGAGACAAACGCCACAGTGAGACTAGAGGAGACAGAGGCTCAGTGAGACAAGAGGAGACAGAGGTCACAGTGAGACCAGAGGAGACAGAGGCCACAGTAAGACCAGAGGAGACAGAGGTCACAGTGAGACCAGAGGAGAGAGAGGCTCAGTGAGACAAGAGGAGACAGAGGTCACAGTGAGACCAGAGAAGACAGAGGTCACAGTGAGACCAGAGGAGACAGAGGCCACAGTGAGACAAGAGGAGACAGAGGCCACAGTGAGACCAGAGGAGACAGAGGCCACAGTGAGACCAGAGAAGACAGAGGACACAGTAATACCAGAAGAAAGAGAGGCCACAGTGAGACCAGAGGAGACAGAGGACACAGTGAGACCAGAGAAGGCAGAGGACACAGTAATACCAGACGAAAGAGAGGCCACAGTGAGACCAGAGGAGACAGAGGCCACAGTGAGACCAGAGAAGACAGAGGACACAGTGAATACCAGAAGAAAGAGAGGCAACAGTGAGACCAGAGGAGACAGAGGCTACAGTGAGACCAGAGGAGACAGAGGGTCAGAGAGACAAGAGGAGACAGAGGCAAAGTGAGACCAGAGGAGACAGAGGCCACAGTGAGACCAGAGAAGACAGAGGACACAGTAATACCAGAAGAAAGAGAGGCCACAGTGAGACCGGAGGAGACAGAGGCCACAGTGAGACCAGAGAAGACAGAGGCCACAGTGAGACCAGAGGAGACAGAGGCCACAGTGAGACCAGAGGAGACAGAGGCCACAGTGAGACCAGAGGAGACAGAGGTCACAGTGAGACCAGAGGAGACAGAGGCTCAGTGAGACAAGAGGAGACAGAGGTCACAGTGAGACCAGAGGAGACAGAGGCCACAGTGAGACCACAGGAGACAGAGGCCCCAGTGAGACCAGAGGAGAAAGAGGCCACAGTGCGACCAGAGGAGACAGAGGCCACAGTGAGACTAGAGGAGACAGAGGCCACAGTGAGACCACAGGAGACAGAGGCCACAGTGAGACCAGAGGAGACAGAGGCCACAGTGCGACCAGAGGAGACAGAGGCCACAGTGAGACCATAGAAGACAGAGGACACAGTGAGACCAGAGGAGACAGAGGCCACAGTGAGACCAGAGGAGACAGAGACCACAGTGAGACCAGAGGAGACAGAGGCCACAGTAAGACCAGAGGAGACAGAGGCTCAGTGAGACAAGAGGAGACAGAGGTCACAGTGAGACCAGAGGAGACAGAGGCTCAGTGAGAGAAGAGGAGACAGAGGACACAGTGAGACCAGAGGAGACAGAGGCCACAGTAAGACCGGAGGAGACAGAGGCCACAGTGAGACCAGAGGAGACAAACGCCACAGTGAGACCAGAGGAGACAGAGGCTCAGTGAGACAGGAGA